>VDFB02271358.1:710568754-710606450 GCA_007258455.2 Sequoia sempervirens | reverse complement strand
CTAAATTTTAAATATATTACTAATGACCATTAAAAGGCTAATATCTAAGAAAGGAAGAATGTGATAGGCCTAATTTTCAAAGGAAATATATTTGTATGGGGAACCCAACATCACATTAAAAGAATTTTAAATAGTAGTTGAGTGCCAAATGTTATGGTGTTATGTTTACTCACCCACATACCCACAATTAATGTAAGGGTTTTTCCCAATTATCCGAACACTTTAATATCTACCTTTCAATTTGAAGCACCCATTTTTGGTGGGAATGGTTATATGTGCCCTTGATCTAATCATGCCACAGTGCCATGGATTCGGGTTTGATGCCCGACTATTGATTAAAAAGGGACATATGATCATTTTGGGAGATTTTGATTATTTTAATGCTTTGAAACACCAATGTGGCTAGAAAAGCTAAGGGAAAAACTTTGTAAGTCTAGATCTTTAAGGAACTATACTTAATGTGAAATTGGTGAATGTACCAACATTGTAAATATTAGTCGACTTGTGATGGCCATTTACACATTCCAAATGTATTTATACATTATTTTCATGGATGATTAGTATATTTTGTACATTCATGTCACTGTGTTGGTGTATATGAATGCATAGTTCTCATCTTTATTTTCTCAATTTTTTGTTCAATTTGATAATTGTGACTTTGTACCCAATAGATAAGCACTAGTTTGGAACCCTTTTGTTCAATCTCACACCTTTAGAAGAAATAAAATAATAGCTTAATCAATAGTGTAGGAATAAAATTATTCATCTTGTACACCCATGATTGTCAATATAACTAGGAAGATTACTTTTTGCTAATATTGAATGAATTTATTTCATATGGGTCATGCTTTTCTAGTCATATCAACTAGACAAGGGGTTTCATTAGATAGTTGTAGTTGACATAGTGGTAGTGTTGGAGTCAAGTAACCCATTTAGATTTTCATCTTGTTTTATTTAAATACCTATTAAGATATACCCCTAGGAACCCCCTCATATGTCTAACTTAAGATCGAAGCATAGGAAAGAAAACACACTCTTGTAGAGTTGACCTTCAACCCTCCACAATTTATTGATGAGAAAAATTTACTTTCATAATGACAGCCCCAGACTTTAGAGTGATATTTTGTTCTAGGAAGCGCAACAACAGTTTTGGGACCCAACATATAAGATATATTACATAGCTATAAGTTCCTCAACAAGTGAATTGTGGTCCATCAAAATTTTGGCCACTTAAATTATCTAAGTTTGGTTATGCTTTTAAAGATGAATATGCTTGACAAAATTTTTTTATAAGAGTAAACACAAATGTATGTACATGATGGGTATGTGCAGGATCATGATGGGCTAAAAAGTGGCAATATGATGGGTATGTGTATGGTATGTGGTTCACAACTTTTTTTTATCCAAAATTGATGAACTGAAAAGGGTTTCTAAAGGATATTCTCATCTTTCCACCAATATAAATTGTGTTTTACTTTGAATTTAATAAATAATTATTATTCATTTTCTATTTGAATTATGACTAAAGTCCTAATTGATAGGCTAATTGAAAAAAGTCTATAACTTTCAAATGGTATTACATTTTTTTAATCTAAAATATGTGTCACATTCTATGCTTCACATACTATAGGATTAAAAGAAAAAATAATTTCATGAATTTCTTACCAAGTTAAGGTGGTCAGACATACGAGTTTTTATATTTTTTAAAAGTTGTAATAAAAAATCCATAATTAATTATTTACTTGGAAAAACCTTACAAAAAATATGCATCACATCGGGACATGAGTCCTCTACTTATATCTCAAATCTTATAAAAAAATATTATCATTTTATTATGGTTAGGGTGGCCAGATAGACACCCACTCCTTATTTTTTCCTTGAAATTTAAGTGCTATTGTGTTGAAATTTCAAATTTTCACCAAAAAGATTTTTTTGTTTCAAAATAAACCTAGTTTTTTAGAAACTACATTCAATTTTCTATAGATTCTATTCTTACGTATTTTTGAAATAATATAGATAATTTATTGAAAATTTTTATGTCAAGTTGCCTAACTCTAATTTTTTTTATTTTTTTGTCACTTAAGGGCCTATTTTTTCCATGATGATCTTGCACATACCCTGATGTATGGCAGGTAGACAACATAGAGACAAATTTGAAAAGTCTTGTTCGAAAGTAAGTAAATCTCTTGAACTTGCACATATTGATTTATGTTGGCCTATGAATCCTTCATCAAAGGTAGGAGCTAGGTACATGTTAACATTGAATTTGATGACTTTTCAAGCAAGGTTTGGGTTTAGTTCCTTAAAAACAATAATGAAGTGTTTTCACAAATTTGAAATGTTCAAGGAATTTATGAAAAATTAGAATGAGAACATGATCTGAGAGTGTAGTAATGAAAAAATTATCCCTTTTTTTACTTAATTAAAATAATTAACAATAAATGAACTTATTTTTTCCTTAATTTAATGTTGTAATATGTCTTTCATATTCACATTAAGTCTAGGGACCCTTTTAACTAAATGGACTTAATTGTACCTTATATGGGGTGTTGTAAAGTGTTACTTTACACTTTCACACTAATCTAGAGAATTATTTATTAGTTGAGGTTAATTAGATCTTAGTTGGCTCATTAAATTCAAAATGAAGGCGAATTTATTGCATTTTCCAAGGGTTAAATCTTGACACTCATTAATAATATCTCACAACACATAATTTGGCAAGGATTGAGTTCTTAACTTGATCCATGTTTAAACATGTTTACTATGACCGAAAGATTAGTATGGGTTGACTACACTTGATCCATCAAGAATTAAAGCATATTCATGCCACTAAACATCAATCCAATATAGATAATTCAAAATAGACTTAAACTTAGCATCTATCAAAACTAACATGATAAACAATGAAACCTTATAAAATTCCTACTCTAATCCATTGAAACTTATTCTATTGGGGGAGTGATGTTGCATTGATGTGGAATGATGACCCTTTCCAAATCCCATGGATAAATGAGTCTGTTCCAATCAGTTTTATGGAAGAAAACTGATAATAAATGTGTGATGAAACATGATTTAAAGTTCAATAAACATGATTCAAGCTATTTTAACTACTATGGTTGTATGAAAGCCTAATCTAAATGAGTTTTAAACTAAAAAGATTCAAACCCTAATTATCAAATAAGCTAAATGGATGCATTATGTTACCATGGAAACCATTAATGAAAGGTAAGCTATTATGCAAGTAATTTAAACTAAAAAAGAGATGCTAAATGTGAGTGCAAGTGCAAATTATTTTAATAGCATAAATTTGATGTTGAAATATCAGTCCATTTGTCTCCAAATAGTGACCTATTTATGGGAGAGAAAATGAGAAATGAAGGGTTGAGATAAAAAATATTAATCAACATTCAAGGGTGGAAAAATTTGGAGGCATGGATCATGGATTCCCATCAACAAATGAGAATCAATGATGAGATTTTATCAAGGGTTCACCTTTATTCAAACAAACACATTTTTAACTTGCATAGGAAGTCATAAATTAACTTGCACAACAAGTCAAGTAAGTTTCTTACAAAAAAGGAATATTCCCCTTTTTCAAATGAGTGAGGAGAAAGAATATTCTTTGGAATATTCTCATGGGTGAGGGAAATAGATATTTTAGCAAATTAAAAAAAAGTTTAATTGTGCAAAAGGGGAAGGAATATTCCTTTTGGAGGAATGTGCAAAGGAGGAAAATTCCCTTGGAATATTACCTTGCAAGTGGGGGGAGTTAGATTTATTAGTAATTGATAATTAAAACAATGTTAATTATTCAATTAGGGGATTTAGATGATTTTTATTAAATAAAGTGATTTAATGGAAATGGGAGATATGATATGAAATTTAGTTAAATAACTTAGGGTTATTTAATTAAATAAGAGGACTTAGGGATTAAATTAAATAATTTGATTTATTTAATTTAATGAGGTGAAATGTTAGCATGGAAAGAGGTGAATTAACCTGGTTAGATTAATTAGGTTAATCGATGCAAATAATGTAATTGATTAAATAGCTAGAAAAATTTAAATAATTAAATGGAAAGAGGATGAGTTCTAGGAGGAAATGGTGTTAGTATACCTGATTTGAGTGCATGATATTATTCAGGACATTTTTTAGTGTCAACATTTACATGGAAATTTTTTAGTGATTTTGAATACTAGATCTGATGTTGACTTGTGTTATTTGAATTTCAAGATTAAATCTTAAGTTAAGTATAAATATAAGGCTATTTCACATAGTTTCATCTAAGCAATCCTAGAAAATTCAAGTTATCTTAAGAGCATTCAAGTGAGCATCTACAAGAGCATTAAGAGCATTCAAGAGGGCATTCAAGGGAAAATTATTGAAATTTTATTGCAACAATCAAAGATCCATTTCATCATGTCAAAGGCATAGTGCATCATACATGTAATTGAGTTAATGTGTTAATGTACTATTGAAGATCCATTTACAAGCATTGTTTCACATCCAAATTCAAGATCAAGATCTGTATTCTTCATATCCACTTCATGTTAAATTGTTGCTTTGACATTCAAGACTTCATCCAATGTATCATTGTTTCATGTTTCATTATTTCTTTATAAGGTTTAATTACCTAAACAGGGTTTGACCAAGGAAAACCCATTTTCCCTAGCAATCAACAATTTTTATTCTCCCTTGATGTGTGATTGCAAATTTTTGGTTGAAGATGAAGTGGAGGACAAAAGTTGCAAAAAATTTCAAAGTTTTGTTGCAAGATCACATAAATTATTCTAAATAATTTATTTCTGACTTTCAAGAGCTGAGCACCTGAGATCTCGAAGTGCAAAAATTGAAGAAAATAACCCAGAAATTAGTTTTTCATAACCTTAATAGAGACCCATTTGCCACTAGGTGAATGAGTCCTCAGTGAGGCCTGAAACAACACTTTTTCAATAAGGTACACACTATTTAAACATTTGAAAACCTTCCTTTTTTTGTTATAACAATTAGGTTTGATTTTTGATTATTATGTATGTATTATACGTCTCATAATTGAATGAGACAACACACAAAAAACCAAAATTAGGTTCATCCATTTGGTTAATCCATTTTGGGTGAACCCCTTTTTCTTTGTTTCATTTTGGTGAACCCAACTTCTTGAGCATTTTAATTTTCTAGTTTTGGAGTCTATTTTCATCCTAGGTTAGATCTTGCATTCATTTGCATTGAATTAGATCTCATTTAGGGTGTCCTAGTTTGCATTCAAGTTTGCATCTCATCTAGGGTTTTTAGAATTTCATTGTTTGGATTCTTTAGAACTAAAAAATACAAAAATATATCATTTAGCATATCATTTAGATCATATAAATTTGCATTTGAAAATTAAAAAAAAAATTCATATCAAACTAGGTCATGTAGTTCATCATTTTCAATTTGCGTTTCACATTGCATTTATAGAAATTTCAACCTAAAACTTATTACATCATTTGAACTTGAAAATCATCAAAAAAGGCTTAAAATTTTGTAAAATCAACTTCAAAACCCTAATCTAGGACCCATTTTCCCTAGGATGAATGAGTCACTGGTGAGACCTATATCTGAATTTCTAGAAATTGAAATCTTCTATTTTGTGCTTTTGTTTGCTGCTATTAGATTTATGTTTCAATTTTCTTTTTTTTTTCACTCATTTCATTAGATCTAGCTTAATTTTCTTCATTTAGTGCTTTGTCAAAATTCAAAATTACATTTGCAATTTTTCATTTTTAGTTTAATACATAGTGTAATCAGAAAATTATCTTGTTTTAAGTTTAAAAATATGAACATGGACAAGTGTTTTAGAAATGTGCAAAATTCTTTACTCTCTTTGGTTGATGTTTCAAATTGTGTTTTTGGCAATGATCCTAATGCAATTGAACCTACTCGTGCTCACACAAACCCTAATGAGTGTCCTCGTGAAGTTGACATCATTGGAGAAGATGATGCTAGCATGAATGAATTCATAAACGATTTACTTAACAATATTCAGAATAATGCATCTTTTAATTCTTCTATGAAACAACCAACACAACTTGAGATGTTTGGTCTTTTACATCCTAAAATTGAGTCACAAAATAAGCCTAAAATTTCAACAATGAGTGAACCTAGTTCCTCTAGTCAAGTGCATACCTATCCATCTTGTCTTAACAAAGTGACCAACACTCCCATAAAATTAGAAGAGACTTATGGCCAAGGATTTAATATCTTAACCAACCAAGGATGTGACATAACTAATGAGCATGAAATTCATAAAATTTTAGAGAAAATTCCTACTGAACAAACAAAAGTGATAGGATATCAAAATCCTCCCCCTGACATAAGTGTCCTCCTTCCTAAAGTACAACCAATACCTCATAAGAATGACAAGATCATCTTAGGTCCTCCTCTATATCTACATCAACAAGTTGGTGATTCAAGCATGAAACAAAAACCCTACAAACTCAAAAAAATGCCATTCTTACATACTCAAATAGAAATTGAACGAAAGATGGAACATCTCCTTAACAAAGGTTTGATTAAATTGCCACCTCCTAGTAAAAGTAGCACACCTAAGGAAAACATGAATTATTGCACATATCATAGAACTCTTGGGGTCATCCCACAATAGTGTTTACAATTTTCGGCCAAACTAGGCACTGAAATATTTTTTTTAACTAAATCTTCACTTTTGAGCACTTATAGTGGCTAAACCATGAGGAATTTGAAGATGATGCAAACTAGAGTTTCATAAAATTTTATTCGTAAATTCTAAATATATATTTTTTAAAAATTTGGAATCAGATTGCACTTTTTTTCCATCTCCCTCAAAAACTAGCTTTTTCCAGAAAACAACATTTTTAAAAAGTGATGTTCACCGTACAATGCATAATTTTTTTTCCATGAAGGATAAAATTCTAATTCTTTCGAATTTAGATTTGTAACTCTGATATCTAGTGCTTCCAGTTGGTTAGATTTTTTTTATTGAACATTTTTTCTTTAATCAAGTTTTGGAGTCAAACCAATTACAATTCAGACATAGTGCGACCATATAACGTGTAACTTTTTTGGTATGTATTGAAATTCAATTTTTATTTTTTTTTTGGATCAAGGACTTCAATATATGGTGCACTCATATTTTAAATTATTATTTTTTGACAATCTTCTATTTTTCCACTTGTGCAAAACAAAGAGTTTGATTTTTGGTGAAAAACCTACATTGACAAGAAATAAAAAATAAATATAATAATTAAATTAAATTTATTTAAAATTATATTTTTTGGGAAGATTATAATAAGGAATACATAATTACAAAAAATAAATTTTAAATGAACTCATTTGATCCCCCAAAAGGTAAATCAAAAGTTGGTTTTTATCAGCATTTTGATAGGTATAAAAAAGACTTTGTTATAGGTATGGTTTAAAACTAGTGGGGTCCTATCCAAGGGGGTTTGATCTAAGGTAGTTTGATCAAACCCTGTTCAATTGGAATGCTTTAAATGAAACTTTTAAAGGCTTAAATCATTATATTTTATAAAAATATGTGATTTCAATAAAAAATAGAATCTCCCAAAATTGTAAACTAGCTTTGTGGGATCACCCCTTGGGCATCTTACTGATAAGTGTCATGCACTGAAAGAAATATTGAGTGATTTTCATTCTGAATATGGTATGTTTTATGGCACAATAATTGAATAGAAATAACATGCATTCCGCTCCTTGCCATGTAATAGTTGTAGGTTCTTAACATTCTCAATATGACATGTTATACATACATTGCAAATCATTCTCATTATTGCAAGGAGCTCATTCTCACCACCTATCTCAGCTTATCCTTGTCCTGCACTTAGTGGGGTAAAAGGGTTAGCCTTGTCCTAGTTCTGGCATGTGTTGTTGTCCCTTTGGCTAGTTCTCTGCCTTCCGTATATACTGACTGAGATTGGGATGCAACCGACCTGCTATAGGCTTATTCACATGTGCCTAACTAGTATTTTTATTTGTTTTTCTTTTTCATGTTTCTTTATGTGATTACATGGGTGCAATGTGATCCCTTGTACTAGGATGAAGCCACAATAGTAGTTTACAATTTTATGGAGGAAGGAAAATTAAGAAAAAATGACCCCATAGCAAAAAAAATGGTTTTAGTGTTTTGAATGAACCTACAAGTTCGACTGAACCCAAAAGGGGTTCACCTGAACTAGGGTTCGAGTAGACCTAATAATTATTAGGCCCACATTTCCTGCCCAAAAAAAAATGAAATTCTCATTGAAGGGTGGTTCATTCAAACCAAGAATCAAGCGAACCTCTAGAGATTTGCTCAAACCCCCCTTATTCCTCATTCTCCCCCTGAAACACAAAAAAAATCCTAAATTTTTATGTTTCAAGGCTTGGGTTAAGGATGAAAATGGAGTCTTGACAAACCCAATTAGAATCAGGTAGTTCACAAAACAAGCTATCGAACGAATATAATTTTAATATGTTTTGGTTTTATTATGTATTTATTTGTTTTAATTTTATTAAACATAGGTTTTTCATCAAAAATGAAGATCTCTACTCTGCACATGTGGAAAAAATAGCATATTATCAAAAAAAATTGAAAAATATGAGTGCACCAAATATTGAAGTCTTAGATCCAACAAAAGAAATAAAATTGAATTTTAATATATACAAAAAATGTTACACATTATATGGTCACGCTATGTTTGAATTGTAATTAGTTTGACTTTGAAACTTGATTAAAGAAAAAATATTCAATAAAAAACTATCTAACCAAGTGGAAGCACTAAATATCGAAGTTACAAATCTAAATTCAAAAGAATTAGAATTTTATCCTTCATGGAAAAAAAATTATGTGTTATACCGTGGTGTGCATCACTTTTTAAAAATGTTGTTTTATGAAAAAGACTAGTTTTCTTGGGAGATGGAGAAAGAAGTGCAATCTGATTCCAAAAATTTGAAAAGAATATTTTTAGGATCTACAAAAAAAAATGTGATGAGACTCTAGTTTAAATCATCTTCAAATTCCTCACCGTTTAGCCGCTATAGGTGCCTGAATGTGAAGATTTAGTCAAAAAAATAATTATAGTGTTGAGTTTGGCCAAAAATTGTAAACCACTATTGTGGGATCACCAACTATTCTATTTGATGTATATCTCTCTCTTTTATGCATTCTTCTATATGTACCTACATTCTTCTATATGTCGTAAACCTTTATGTTTTCTTTGTCTTGTGTTTCCTTTTGGGGATGACACAAGATGCTGGGATATTTAGGGGTATGTGCAGGATCATGATGGGCCAAAAACTGGCAATATGATGGGTATGTGGCTGATGACTATTTTTTTACCCAAAATTGGTGAAACAAAAAGAGTTTTTAAAGGAGATTTTTAGCTTTCCACCAATATAAATTATGTTTTACTTTGAATTTAATAAGTAATTATTATTCATTTTGTATTCAAATTATAACTAAAGTCTTAATTGATAGGTTGATTGAAAAACATCTATACCTTTCAAATGGTATCACATTTTTTGAATCCAAAACATTCATCACATTCTATGCTTCACATACTATAGAATTAAAAAAAGAAAAATTGAATTTAATGAAGTTTTGACCAAGTTAAGGTGGTCAGACATACGAAGTTTTTATATTTTTAAAATGTTGTAATAAAAAAATCATAATTAATTATTTACTTGGAAAAAAATTACAAAAAAATATGTATCACATTGGGGAATGATTTCTTCTACTTATATATAAAATATTATGATTTTTTTGTGGTTAGGGTGGTTAGATAGACACCTACTTCTTATTTTTTCTCTGAAATTTAAGTATCATTGCATTGAAATTTCAAATTTTCACCAAATAGATTTTTTTTTTAAACAAACTTAGTATTTTAGAAACTACATTCAATTTGCTACAAATTATATTCTTACATATTTTTGAAATAATATAGATAACTTATTCAAATTTTTACGTCAAGTTTTCTAACTCTAATTTTTTAAAATTTGTTGTCACTTAAGGGCCTATTTTTTCCATGATGATCCTGCACATACCCTTAGGTCTCTTCCATGTTGACCTAAAAGGATTTTTCTTTATTGCTTCTCTCTACGTGTCATTTTTCCATTTCTATGAGTATTTGGGGAACGATGACATTTTTGAGCTCTTAAACAACTTTGTAGCAAAGACCTACAAACCCCAAATCCATAGATCCCTTTTGTATTGCTAGGGGCAACCCCTCCCTCCTTATTCATGGTGTAGTATTATTTCATAAATATATGAATTGGCATAGGGTTTTCTAAAGAAAGATCTCATGTCTTAGGAGAAAAAATTGGCTTCTTTAAATAAGTTCCTCATAGCAATGGTGTTAGCATCTACTTTAAAGCGGGGGCATACATCGATAACATTTTTCAACATTTTGTATATTTCATGGTGTGATTTTATTTTTCTTGTGTTGTGTCATTTTCCTTAGTGGTGTCATTGGCTTTGATGTCCTTCAAGAGTGTGATATTTCTAAGCATATGATTTCCATTAGTGGCATGATGTGACATGAGGCATCCCATAAGTGGCAATCTAATATTCTTAACTTGTCCTCTCTTGGAGACATTAGCCACGATGTTCCCTAAGAAAAATACCTTACATGAAGTGAGATCCCCTTTGAACAAAAACCTATAAACAAAATATTCATAAATATTTAGCATTGTGGTGCCTTATTGAAGTTTTCAGGAGGATAACTTTGGTATGGTATGGGAGGCTAATATGATTCTCTCATTTGTCACATTTTTGGGATACTCACCTAGTGAACGACCCAAGGTTTCACTACCCTAGAGTGAGCACATGTGTGGTTTGCATAGTAGACATCAAGTTTTGCTTGTGATTTTTTTTTCAAAAAATAGCTTAGACCTGGTCCACATCGTGTTGGATAGACTATTGAAGCTTTCAATCCTTGTTTTGGACAAACAGTCGTATTCCACATCACGGTGGAATGGTCGAAGCTTGATCCTTTATTTTTCTTTATTTTTTTGGTCTTTGATAGTGTATGATTGAGTATCTTTGTTATTGCTACATACATAAGTATCTTGAATTTCTACATTAGTGTGAGTTTGATATGGGGTCATACTCTCATGGGGTCATACTCTCACTAAAGTGGGGGCAAAATGTAGTAACAAAAAATGTATCATTTTTCCTTAATTTACAATAATTAACAATCAATGAACTTAATGTTGTCTTAATTTAATGTTGTAATGTATTTCATATTCACATTAAGTCTAAGGACCCTTTTAACTAAATGGACTTAAGTGTAGTGTTGTAAAGTGTTGCTTCATAGTTTCACACTAATCTAGGGTTTTATTAATTAATTGAGGTTAATTAGAGCTTAATTGACCCCTTAAATTAAAATCCAATCCTAATTTATTGCATTTTTTTAGGGTTAAATCCCAACCGTCATTAATAATATTTCACAACATTAATTTGGCAAAGTTTGAGTCTTAGGCTAGTGACCTGGGACCCTCTCGCCACATAGAAAATGGGTCCCTCCTAGGTCCTAGGACCCCCTTTTAGCATGTTATTTAACCTCTCTGAAGCATGTCCTAGTTGAGTGTGCTAGGACCCATTCGTCTTGTGGTGAATGGGTCCTCCTTAACTTAGGACAACCCTTTTTTAACATGTTTACATGGTGGGGTTTTAGTGATTTCAAATCCTAGATCTCATGTTAGCTTGTGTTATTTAAATTTTGGGATTAAATCTTAAGCTAAGTATAAATATAAGGCTATTTCACATAGTTTCATCTAAGCAATCCTAGAAAATTCAAGTTATCTTAAGAGCATTCAAGTGAGCATCTATAAGAGCATTCAAGAGGGCATCTAAGGGTAGATTATTGAAGTTTTATTGCAACAATCAAAGATCCATTTCAACATGTCAAAGGCATAGTGCATCATACATATAGTTGAGCTAATATGTTGAAGTAGTATTGAAGATCCATTTACAAGCATTTTTTCACATCCAAATTCAAGATCAAGATCTACATTCTTCATAGCCACTTCATGTGAGATTGTTGATTTGACATTCAAGACTTCATCCAAGGTATCATTGTTTCATGTTTCATGTTCTTGTTTTATTGTTTCTTTATAAGGTTTAATTACCTAAATGGGGTTTGACTAAGGAAAACTCCTATTCCTTAACAATTAAAAAAAAATCTTCTCTCCTGATGTTTGATTGCAGATTTTAGGTTAAAGATCAAGAGGAGAACAAAAGTTGCAAAAGTTGTAAAAGTTGTAAAATTGTAAAAGTTGTCATTTTTATTGCAAGATCACAAAAAGTATTCTACAAAATTTATTTTCAACTTTCAAGAGTTGAGCACCTAGGATTTGGAAGTGTAGACATTGAAGAACAAAACCCAGAAATTGGTTTTTCAGAACCCTGATAGAGACCCATTCACCATCCTCAGTGAGGCCCGAAACAACACTTTTTCAACAAGGTACACACCATTTCAACATCTAAAAACCTTCTTTTTTGTTGTTATAACAATTAGGTTTGATTTATGATTGTTATTTATGCATTATACCTCTCCTAATTGAATGAAACAACACAGAAAGAAACCAAAATTAGGTTCATCCATTTGATTAATCCATTTTGGGTGAACCTTGTTTTCTTTGTTTTAGAAGGATAATAACCACTAATGGTGGTGGGTATTATTATTAATTTAACAGATTAATTTTTTTTTTTTAAACATAATGGGATGAAGAGATAATTGACTAACACATATACTCATCAACAAGATGGTGTTGCTAGGAAGGAAATTAGAACTCTAGTGGAGATTGCATGGTGTATGTTACAATCAAAAGATCTTCCTTTGTGGTTTTAGGATAAGATTGTCAATATGTTAGCTCATGTCTTAAATAGAAGTTTTATAACTTGTTTGCATACTATAACTTTAAAATAATTATGAAGCGGTAAGAAACCAAATGATAAGTATTTCAGATTATTTAGATGCGAAGTATTTACTCACAAACCAATGAAATTAGAATAAAGCTTGATAAGAAAAGTGTTGAGTGTATCTTTGTTGGCCATGATGGTTTAACAAAAAAAAATGTACTATGAATTGTTTTTGTGACTCACCTGAAACGTCAAAATTGAGATGTGCCTGCGTCTGAAGGAGATCTGAAGATAAGACAACTTTCTCAACAGCTCCAGACCCTGAACGTTGCGTAGCCTATGACACCCATTGCCTTTGATTACTTTAATTGAGCTCAGAGCTTTCACGTTAAGTATTTCTAGTTCATTACATCCGCTTATATCAAGAACTTCAAGTCTTGCCAGGTTAGAAAGGCATGCCAGTGCTTTCAGCCTTGAACAGTTCGTCAGGTTCAGACTTAACAAATTGCCTGGTAAGCTTCCAATCTTTGTCAAAGAACGATTGCCGGACAGATCAAGAGTTTGAAGTTCGGGAAAAGGACTTTCGGCCTGAGGAATGTCTATCTCTAAAATGTTGCTGTCTCTTATGATTAAATCTGTTAAACAACCTGAGCGATTTGGATGAGCACCCTGTCCAATTCTTCCCTGCGCCTGAGAACTATCCAGTGGCGTATTTCCTGAATGCGCTCCTGTTAGCAACTCCTTTGAATAAAGTGGGCATTCTCGAACATCCAAAATTTTTATATTGGTCCATGCAATTGTTTCTGGTAACGCTTTAACTCCACATTTATATAGTCTAAAACTTTCCAAGTGTACTAAGTTTTCAATAGAGTTGTCTATAAACTGTAGATTAGTACATCCTATCAGAGTCAAGTCTGTTAATCCACACAAATTATATAGAGAAGATGGTATCACTGTCAATTCTGAGCTCCCTATTTGTAGTTCTTCCAGATTTTCCAGCTGTTCTAGATGCTCAGGCAATTCCCTCAGCGCAGTATGGACCACATTTAAATGCTTTAAAAACTTTTGAATCTCAGTTCCCTTAGGCAGTTCCTGTAGCAGAGAGCAACCCTGAAAGTCGAGGTACTCAAGCCGGGAGATTTTTCCCAGATCGTCGAGAACGAGCTTACTGCAATCTCGCAAAGCTAAATATTGAAGTTGCAACAATTCTTCCGTAAAAGAATCTGGCAAAGCCTCCAAATCGCTGCAGCCAGATAGATCTACATGTCTCAGGTTTCTTACTTCCTCGAACTTGATTGGGAGTGTTTGGAGGCCAGAAATATTTTGTAAAATTATCTTAAACAAATTCTTGAAATTCAGCTTTCCTAACCACCACTGAAACCAAGGTCCAAGATTTATTGGAGCCTGCGATGAATATGAAGTCTTTGAAGCTGAACCGTGTTTTGTGGAAACGACTGTGGAAGGACCAGCTGTGCTTAGGCTTCCATAATCTTTTGTGCATGTGATTTCCAATGCACACAGCTGTGAAGGAGCCTGCGATACCAATAGTATTTTAATTGCTATGAATATTTCCAATTGCAAAATGTACAAGCTCTGCTCTGGTTAAAAGATTGGCTGACGAAGGATGCACTTACCTCATGATAATCAAACAAGTTGCGGAAATCTTGAGGGCTGACGCTACGAACTTCCAACACTCTTAAATTTTTCAGGGAGAGAGTAGAGGGAATGAGGTTGCTTAAACTATTCCTTAAGAAGGGAGAAACATTTAAAGTGTCCTCGAATTGACCCAAGCGAAGCCATGTCAAATCTCCGGACACACTTTTAAATTTCTGAAGAATAGTGGAATATTGAACTGCCAAAAGTTTTAAGCCGCCTATATCTTGATTTTGCAAAAATACTGGGAACTGGTGATCTTCATCTCTACGAATTCCTCTTACATTGTAGCTTTGGACGGACCCATGGTAACCAAAAACCTTCAATAAGGAAAAATACAATTTATCAAAAAAATATATTTTACAAATAAATATATAAAATATATATGGCATTCTACTGAAATTCAATATTCCCAAAGTCGATCTCAAGAATTATATATTATCTTTTGATTGGTTTAAATCGTTTGAAATTCCTCAGCAGGCCAATCTTAAATTCGTAGTCGTTGTCCTCGTAAACTATTTTAAGGATATCAAAGCAATTTCTATATTTGTGTGAGATTTTGTTTAAATTTTGGGCAGTGTATAAATTTTCATCGTTGGAACTGAATTTATTCAATTAATATTTTATAATTTCAGTGAATAATGTAATTAATTTTATTAAGGAAGGGGTTTTAAATTTAAACAAACTTGAGTAAAATATAGGCGTTTCTATTTATTAGATTTTAAATTTAAGGGGTTAGTTTGAAGGTGGTGTTGAAATTTTTTTCATTCATTTATTAAAATTTGGCTATTGTATTTATTGGTCAATTTTTTTTTTTAAATGTCTATTTTTTTAATTCAATTGTACAATTGTATATTTAACATTCTTTGTTGCTAAAATTTAATCATAAGACTTAAACATCTTGAAATTTTGGAACTTAAACCTTTAAGTTTCCTATTCTTAAAAAATTCATAGGACCCTTGCTTATAAAAGCTCCCATAAATTTTCAGCAACACTCACTAAGATATTATAGGGAGCTTTCATTGTTTATTATTTTATTTTTTATTTAAGTCACTAAGATTTGAATGATAATATTTTATCAATAAAATTAAAAAGATGATTAAAGATGTAATTTAATTATGTATCAATATAAAAGTTAAGACATGTTATCTAAAAAAGTATTTATCAAAGATAATAAAACAATTATATAATTTCATTTATCAAAGTGTTATAATTTACTAGCACTTGCACTTAAAGGAGATGCAAGGATTGTGTCTATATAAAACTATATATACACTATTATGTTAGAGAGTATATATTTGTGCATCGGTGTGTATGAATGCCATGTGCTTCTACTTGCTTTTGGCTGGATTAAATAATAATTAACAAGTGCTAAATAATGAAATGAAATAAAATTCAACAAATCTGGATTTTTTTCCTTAAAAAAAGTTACTTATTATCTGATTTTGAAATATGTATATGCAGATTTAAATCATAAAGCAATGCAAATGTAAAAAGAAAGTTGTCATCAAATTATCAAAATATACTACAAATAGAAATAGAATATTCCCATCTAGTTAGCAAATCAATATTTATTTGGATTTTATATGATGAGTGAGATTTCAAAGGCTTTATTTGATGTTTTGGATGCTTTTACCATTAAACTATAGTTGGAACTTGTTTTCTCATGAACTAATATTGGTTTGTGGGTGTGAGACTTGTTTGAGGCTCAAATCTCACACTATATGTAGTCTATTGGCTAAAAATATATTAATTATTATTTTATTTTTCTTATGTTAGTCAATATTTGTTTATAACTAGCACTTGCACCTAAAGGAGATTCAAAGATTATGCGAATAGAAAACTATATGTATGTTAATATGTTAGAGAGTACATGTTTGTGCATGAGTGCATATGGATATCGCATGATGCAAAGTCTTGTTGTATGTGGCTAAATTAAATAAATAATAATAAGTGCTAAATAATAGAATGAAATAAAATTAGACAAATCTAGATTTTTTCTTAAAGAAATTGAGTATTATCTAGTTTTGAAATATTTTTATGCAATTTAAAACATAAAGTAATGCAAATGAAAAAAGAGAGTTGCCATCAAATTGACAAAAAATATTGTAAACAAAAATAAAATGTTCTAATCCAGTAACCTTAAAAAGAAATTAAGTATTGTCTAATTGTAAAATATTTGCATACAATTTAAAATATAAAGCAATGCAAATGAATAAAAGGATTTGTCATCAAATTGGAAAATAATATTGCAAATGGAAATAGAATGCTTCCGCCGATATTGGCATGGTGTGATGGTTTATAGGTGGCATTGTTGTTCTTGCCACCAAGATTCAAACCCCATTGGGGTGGTATTGTTGAATGGTTGTATTCCGGTTCATAGCTCCGTCAAAAGCGTTTACCCCTTGAATTAAAAAAAAGAAATAGAATGCTTCCATTCAGTTGGAAAATCAATATTTATCTCATTGTTACATGACAAGTGAGATTTTGGAGGCTTTTACTTGATATTTTGGAAGTTTTTATCATTAAACAACAAGTGGTTTTTGACTACTCAATAATAGTTTGCAGTCTGAGACTCGTTTTAGGCTTAAATCTCACACTATATGCAGCCTATGGACTAAAAATGTATACAAACTAGAACTTGCACCTACAGAAGGTTCAAGGACTATGCCAATAGAAAACTATATGTATGTTAATAAGTTAAGAGAGTATGTGTTTGTGCATTGATGCACTCAAATTCTAGTTGAATGTAGGTAGATTAAACAATTAATAATAAGTGCTAAATAATGGAATGAAATAAACTTAGAAAAATTTAGATTTTTTCATTAAAAGAATTTAAGTAATTATTGATTATAAAATATTTGCATACAAATTTAAAATAGAAAGCAATGCAAATGGAAATAGAATGTTCTAATCCAATTGTCAAATCTATATTTGTTTGACTTTGATGTGACAAGTGAGATTTTAGAGGCTTTTACCATTAAATGATTGTTGGTTTGCCTTTAAATGGTTGTTGAATCATTAAATGGCTATTGAAACTTGTTTTCCAACTACTCAATAGTAGTTTGAGACTTGTTTGGGGTTCAAATCTCACACTATATAGCCTATCTCACTAATTAATAAGTTAAAATGATTTAAGTGAACATATCTATTTGAAAAAAAAATCTTATCCAAAATATATAAAAAAATAAAATGATAATTTTAAAAAAAATTGAAGAAATATTTTTATCCAATACCTAATACCTATTCCCATTTATATATGACAAATTAATTAAAAAATAAATATATCCTCCACTTATATATGAATTAAATAGATTTTTATAAAAATAAATATGTTATTTTTGGCAAACATGCATATGAATTAAACAAGTGGGCTACTCATTTATGTGACTTTTGCAAGCTAAAATGATGCTATTTGGTGATTGGAGAGGGGCCAAAGTGTGAAGACGGCAACGTGATTATTGAAAAGATTAAAACGATTCAGATAAAATGGAACCTTTACTATTGTTGTATAAAAAAAATACAGGGAAAGGATTTCATAAATTTTGGATAGAATACATATATTATAAAATAAGTTTTTTTCATTTTATTTTTATTAAAAATAGGAGATTTCATAAATTTTGGATAGAATACATACAGTATAAAATAAGCTTTCTTTATTCTACTTTTTATCAAAAATAAAAAAATTTACAAAATTTGAATAGAATGTGTACAGCACAAATAAGTTTCCTTCATTCTACTTTATTGAGATTTTACAAAATTTAAATAGAATTCATACAACACACAATAAACTTCTTTTGTTTTAATTTTATCAAAAGCAAGAGATTTCACAAAATTTGGATAAAGTACCTGCAACACAAAATAAGCTTCCCTCATTCTACTTAAAAAAAAAAATATATATCACAAATTTGAATTGAATAGAATGCACATAACATAAAATAAGCCTTTTTTAATTCTACTTTTATCAAAATTAAATTTGATGTTTTTCACAGATATTACATAACAGTTCCCCCATCCGAAAAAAAAAGAGGATAGCTGTTGTATTGTTCTTCTCAAGCTTTATTTTCAATTACCTGCCCAGATAACTATACTCAAATAGAACTACAAAGAGAATTACAGTAAAAAATAAATTAAAAAATAGGATAGATATTGCATTGTTTTTCTCATGCAATCATTCTTCTCCACAAGAATCGCATTTATAAAGACCGCCTTTATCAGAATGGGCAGACGAAGCAATCTCTCGCTAAAGCCCTTTTCAGATTTGCATCAGACCACATTCTCAAGTGCTATACTAGAAGGTATTTGAATGTCTTCCGAGTGTGGTAAACCGGGTACTTGTAATCATGGAATTTCTAAATCCCTAGGATTTCTGCAGGCAATGAATTTCGGATTAAGATAAGGGAAGTTGAAAGATAGAGGTTTATTGGGAGGTTTAAAGAGTTTGGCCTTCGATTTCCTTTGATCTCGATGATCTGGGAGAATCCATCAAATTCGGAACTCTTATGAAAGGGTTTTTTAAATTATCTACCCAGATGATGAAAGGAGCTGGTCTTTTCTTCCAAGTGTGCAAGCAAAACTTTCATCCCACCAATTGTGCTCTAGGGTAACTCATTCCTACATCAGATTGCTTTTCTCTGAAATCGAGGATAATTTAGAAGAATTTACAAAAGCGGATAAAAATGTTCATGAGGAGCGATCTTTTGATACAAAAATGGTATAGATGTCAGAGGGAACTTGTAAGCGCGGATAGAGCCTCCAGGGACTGGGAATATTTTGATATGCTCTGATCACTAACCTAGAAATCATCTCAATTGGAAGTTGTACAAAATCAAAAGCTTCTCAGACAATGTGGCAAAACTTATATCTAATGAACTGGTAATGCTTAGGGGTATATTTCAATTCCGTACTGGTAGAAAAAAATGAAAGAGGAGTCTTGACGATACCTCAATCCCATCTATATTTTGCAAATTCTGTGAGATTGACAGAAATTGAACCACTTGGTGGAAATTTTATGTGGATAAACAGAATATTAGGGTTCAATTATATTTGGAAGTGGTTGGATTTGTATTGTCTCAAATGGCTCTATGAAAATTCACGGTTAACAATTTATCCACGGAAAATTCACCATCAGCAATTCACCACAATAGAAAATTCACCGACAAAAAATTCATGTCAAGTAAAATTCACCACCAGTGGGGGAAAATTAAGAGCCATTAATATTTTTAGTTCCTGCCATGGAACTATAGGCCACCCCTTGAACTTAACTAGTGATTAATTGTTTTGCTTGCAGCCAATCAAATTCTATTAATTTTTTTCCTATACATTATAATTTAATTTTAATACATTATATTTTATTTTTTTTAAAGTTAAATGCACAATTTTTAACTTTTCAAATTCGGAAAATTATTTTTCCTCAATTTTATTGGCTCAAAACTTTTGAGCGATAAGGGCGATTTTGCCGGCTCCATTATCAGAGTTGTGATTATAGTGGGAGATGGAAAGGGCAAGAGAAAATGACAATTACTTTTAACTTAACTATTCTATTTACGTTTGCAATCTAAATTTAATTAACTGATAAATTCCCCTATACTTTTACTTTTAACTTAATTATTCTATTTAATGGCAATTACTTTTAACTTAACTATTCTATTTACATTTGCAATTTAAATTTAACTAACTCTAAATGCTAATAAATTAAAACTATATTTTAAGATTAATTTTTGGTAATATTAATTTTCATTTGCCTTTGATAAATTAAAATATATTTCTTGAAATCTATTTTTGTAATATAAAATCATTAATACTAATTTCTTTTGAAATTTGATAAATTGAACAAAAATAATTTTCTTTAAAAAAAATAAAATATGAAAATAATTAATTTCTAGATAGTTTTAATATAATTACTTTTAAAATAATTTGATTATTTTAAAAATTAAACTGTATAATTTTTGCAAATTAGATGCTAAATTAGTTTGATTTATTTTATTTAAAAAATAAATTTACTAAATCTATTTACTTTGTTAATAAATGTCAAATTCCTTTATAAACCTTTATAAAATAAAATTTTAACTAAAATCTATGTCTAAATAAATCATTCAATTTTAAATTTTCTATATAACTAGAAACAAGTACTTTGCATTTTTAATTTATTTCATACTTATGGTGTGCACGTGCAATTGAGGTATGAATTTTTTGGATTTAAAATTGAGGCTCAAAGTTTTTGGATTTGAAATAACTATTTTTTAAACTATTTTCTCATTTGAATATAATCAAATAGTTAAATAGATTACATGTATTCTCCATGTCAATAATTGAAAGATCTTCTCATTATTTTTTATGAAATCCAAGTCTGTTTGATAGATATTCTTATTGTCCTAAACAACATAAGTTGTAGATAAAGCAGTCAATTCAAATCAAATATGTAGTGTACAATTATTTATGAGTAAAATAACAAAATATACTATTGGCAGCACCCAATTTTTAGAACACAACAATTTTTTTTTAACAAGTATAACAATAATTTTAATTATTTGTGAATAAAATAAATATAATATAAATTAAAGTAAATTATATCAATATAATATATAGAACTATAATATATAATAATAAAATAGCATAAAATTTAATTTCTTAAAATAATTAATAATAATAATAAATTGATCTAGGAGCATCTAGTTCGAGGGTGTGTTTTGTGTTTGCAAAACATTCCATGATCTATTGTGCCAACATAAAATTTGGAAGCTAGAAGTTATTTAATTGTCAATGTAAATGGTGTTACTGTGAAATTATAATTTTTTTATTTTGAAGAGAATTGGTGAGTCATGGGAGATTAGTAGTAATTTTTTTGTTTGTCAATAAATAAATTATTATTAATAATGATAGAAGATAATAATATGATTTTATAATATAATATAGCTAGTTTTATAATATTATATTTGATTATATATTATATTAATTTATTAAATTCATATGTAATATATTAATTTGAACATGGCATTATAATAATATATACTGTATAATATGTAACATATATAATCTAATATATATTTTTAATTTATAAGAAATAAAATATTATATAAAAAAGATCAATGATTGCACTAATTTTTTTAAGATATTTTCCACAACAATGTTAATTTCATTATATTTAATTTTTCTTAAAGTAAAATGTTTAATTTTTTACTTTTTTTAATTTTTGATTTTTTTCCCCTCATCTCATTATTCCAAAGAAAATCAATTAAGCAAGGTTAAGGAGGGTTTGTAGGTGAACTTCATTCAACTAATGAAAATGATACACCAGTTAAAATATTTGTTTGCTTTAATACATAAATTTGCATAATGTATTAGCAAATTTTCATATAGATAAAATTTATGATATACCTTAGTTAAGTTGATTTCCATATAATTGCAAGGGTGTGCAATAATAATGGGTGAGTGTTATAATTAATGTTAGATAAATATAATCAAAATAATCTAATTTGAAAATATTAATAATTAAGATTTAGGTTTAGAATTAATTTTATTATAATTATAATTATATAGATTAATTTACAATTATAATAAAATTATTTTTTAATTAAATTATGATTAGGGTTATAGTTCACCAAAATACAATTAAATATTTTAGTAATTTAGAATTAGAATTAGAATTATATAATTATTTAACTTTAGGATTAGAATATATAAATATAATTCTAATTTATTAATTATTATTTTAAAATTTAAAATAATTATAAAAATAACTATAGATGTTTTAATCAATTATATTATAACCATATCTTATTTAATAATTATTTTAAATGTTTAATTAAATAATTAGTCTAAAGAATTTTTATAATCAAATAATTAATTACAATATTAGTTTTATAAATTAATTAAATTATAATTCTAAAGCCCTAATTATTATTAATAATTATAATTCTAAAATCATTATAATTATGATTAGGTTTAGAAATAGGGTTAACTAGTTTAATGGTTAGAATTATAGATATGATTAGAGTTAGGGTTAGGATTATAGTTAGAATTAGGATTAAAAATAGGGTTAAGATAGAATTATAATTAGATTTCAAATTAATGTTAGAATAAGGGTAATAATTAGGCAATATTATGATATTATAGGTCAAATATTACCTATACTATAATAAATATATAGGTTAATCATATATATGATATATAAATATTATCTATATAGATAAAATATATAGGTTATGCTATTAATATAGGTTAATATATAACCTATAATTATAATATATATATAGGTTAACCTATATATTATAAATATATTAATATAGATTTTTAATTATTATATATAAATATTAATATCATAATCTATATTAAACAATAATATATATAATAATATAAGTTTATAAATATATATAATTTATTTAATCTATAATATATTTATTATTATTATTATTATTATTATTATTATTATATAGGTTATAACTTATAATATATGATATTATTATAAGTTATATAGTTAATCTATATATAGGTTATGATATTAATATATTTATAATATATAGGTTAATCATATATATTTATTAATATATGATTATAATATTAATATATAGGTATAACCTATATATTAGTATAATATATTTACCACATTAATGTGTCATAATAATGATAACTATTCTCTATTATAATAATATATTATAGGTAAATATAATACCTATAATATATATTTATGATTATAATAATTATATTACCACACATATATGATTATGTTTAAGTTATATATTAGATTTATTTACATTATTAATCATATTAAAATGTGATATTAGATATATAGATAATTTATAATATAATGGGCTATATATATATATATATATTTGGTAATTTTTCTTCTTATTTACTAACTCCTCACCCAAGAAGGTTTAAAGGAAGCTATATTTATGATGGCCAATAATAAAGCTCTTGGTTTAGAAAAATTCCCTTGTGAATTATACAAGTCCTTTTGGGATATTTTTTTTGGCAATGACCTTCATAAGTATTAGAATGGAAGAGAAGATAGGTCTTTGAGAAAATCTAAATCTTGATTTCAACAATAACAAATATAAAATAATAATATCTATAATATAAAATAATTGATCTTTGGGAGCTTTCAATATATTCAATCTAGTTATTTTTTTTCTTATATTGCAATGACTTATAAATCCGTTATTTTTCATGAATGTAACTTCACAAAACTAACATTTTAGCTTTATTATTTATAAACTAATATTTATTTATAAATTAAAACTTGTATGCTAATTTATTGTTTATTAATCTAGCCAATACTAAGATGTAATATATTTCCAACATTTTTTTACTCCTTACGGTCGGAGGCTCCTCAGTGGGGAAGCTGGTTGGGCCTCTCTCATTAGAAATAAATATCTGAATGGCTATGGGAGAACTTGGAATACGTTTACTTCTTAAATAAATATCTGAATGGCTATGGGAGAACTTGGAATATGCTTACTTCTAATGACATCCCTGTTGGTTCTTGTTTTTGGAGAAATATTATCCCCTACAGGGACTTGATTGCTAATCATAGCTAGAACAACTATTCTCATTTGGGTAACTGCAAGAAGTTGGTTCCATGAAGAGGGGAAGTTTTACCCAAAAAAATGTCATTGAAAATGCTATCTCAATCCTTAGACTGACATCTTGTTCCTAAACAATAACCCATTTGAAAAATATAATAGGTGTCCATTTTAAAGAAGGTGTTCTAAAAAAAAAAAATCCCAACCAACTTTTTGATTTTGTTTTAGGCTTGGGAATGGCTTGGTAACTCAACCCTTAGCCTTGAACTACAACTAAAAGACTAATAAGGCAATGTCAATAGAAATAACTAACTTTGGCAATATAGCTAACAATTTTTTTTTAATTAGTTTATGAAATTAAAACTCATTATAGATCATAATGACTAGTTTTCACATATGTAATTTTTAATGACTAGATTATGTTTTCTATTTTTTAATTAATTTCTAAGGTCCATAAACTTGAAAGTCAGACTTTTTTAATAACTTTTAATTTGGTAACTTTAAAAAAAAAAAATACATGACATCAATCTACAAAATATTCTCTACACAATGAAAAAAATTAAAAAATTATTAGTGTAGGTCAAATTATGGTTGCCATACATGATGTTTTCAAAAACAACAATTAGACCAATAAAAATTAATAAAAAATATATTTAGAAAAAAATAATAAAAAATATCCTTTGTTACACATCTTTCCCCAAAAGAAATTAGAAAAATAATTTTATTCTTAGTTTATCATTCAATAGATTGTTAGACCATAGCAAATTGACTAGTTTTATTTTAGATAGGCTGCTCCTTGCTAGTGAAATGGTTAAGTGAGCCCAAAAAAACTATCCAAAATGCCTTAATCATCAAAATTGACTTTGATAAAGATTATAATCATAATTTATCTCCTTTATACTTATTATACTAAAATGGTTGGATACAGACCCATGATATGCAATCACATTAGGACATTATTCATTGATGCTAATGCTAGAATTTTGGTCAATGAATCCCTCTCCCCTCAATTTAAACTTTATAAAAATCCATTTGCAAAAGTTATCCCTTGGCCACATTACTATATGTTTTAACTAAATTAATTTTCTTGGCTATCTTTTTTAGCATGCTCTATCCACTAATCTCATTCATGGGATTCCCCTTCTAAGTAAATCCAAGGCCGTCTACTCTCATTTTGTTGATGACAACATATTTTGTATTAAAAAATCAACCTCATAAATGACACACCTTAGATATTTTGGAATATTTTGCACCATGTCAAGTTGTAAATTGACATGAATAAAACTCAATTCTTAATCACCCAACCTACCCTCATCTCCTTTAGATTCTAATTGATTTTTTAATAAAGTTAAACATTGGTCCATCATTGGATATCTAATTGACTTGATTGGTAAATTGATGGAGAGATGGCTTAATTTTTTTTAGAGAATTAGGTGAGAAAAATGAATAAATAATCTTCCAATTGGATGATAGTAAAATTTGATGTTAGTTTTAAATAATTTTTAAAAGGGCAAGAATAAAGAAATGATATGCAGACTAGTTGAAAGGGAAATATAAAAAATAATAAAAAATTTAATCAAGCCAATGAAACAATCATCGACCAAGTTAGAGCCGTTCCAGCAGAAGAGTTAAATAGCAGCCCAATACTGAATATATAATACATTATATTTGACTTTGGAATGTAATGGAGATAAAAAAAAATTAATATAAACACTTTGGAGATAAAAAAATTAATATAAACACTTTAAGAAATATGCATTTTAATTCACGCTAATGTATAATATTCAATACTGAGGTTTGGACAGCTCATAGGCGATGGGGACTTAATTGACTAATTCGCGAATGTCCGGCTGGCTTAATCTCCACGTTGGCTGATAATAAAAATATATACTTACTTAAAATTATTGTAAGCAAGTGGAAGAAAAAGAAATAATCTCCAGGCTGGGTGACAGGGAAATAATAATAAATTTGTTTAAATCAATGACGAAGTTAGAGCTGTTGCAGCGGACTTTGATTTTTATGTTTATAAATTTAAAATCTTTAATCATATAATTTTGTGGTGAATTATTAATTATAATTTTAAAATTAAGATAAAAAAAAATTATATTATTTAAAAAATAGTTGAGTTGATATCAAAAATATGGTGAATCAAACATAATGTTAATTTTAAATTATTTAAACAAATTCATAAAAATGATGTGTGTTCAATTTTTATAATACATTTATAAAAATATTTATTAAATAATGAAATATTTCAATTAAACCTCTAACTTGTAATTGTAATTAAATGTAAAATAATTATACTATTATACTATTATTTCACTCATGACAAACTTATTCCTTTTCTTGTTTCTTTCACATTTTTATATTCTTTTCATTATTATTTTTCCTATATTTAAATAGACTAAAGACCTAAAGTAAATCTAAACAAAGCAGTAACAAATTTAATTAAAAAATCATAAGCTAATAAGCTAGAATTAAAATATAAATTATTTCTACCTTGTATTTGGAAACATAACACAATACAATAAAATATTAAAATTTGATATGATAATTAATATAACTCATCATTGATTCTCATCTTATAAAAGTTTTGAACCAAGTAAAATGTTATTTATCTAAATTCAATTTTGAAGATGTGCCTACAAATAATTCATATTTAACATAAATTAGATTTATAAGAATTAAGACCTATTCAAATATAATTCTACTATATGTTTTAAAAAAAAAAAATTTGATATGCAATATATCATTGGAAATCTTAATTTGCAAATTTTATATATTTTCTATTATGGAAAGACTAAAATTGTATGGCTAATTTGTGTTTGGATATATATAAGCCAATATGTCTATTATATCTACAACTAAGGTGGCGAATATTAGAAAAGTAAAATATATTAAAATAAACATTAGTCATCATTACAAGGATCTCTACTTTTATATGATTTGTCTCTCATATATGCCATTTATTGAAACTTTAAACTTAGATTCAACTTTCTTTAATATTTTTGTTAAATATAAGGTTAGAGTATTAATTTATCATCCTTCCAATAAATTGGAGGAACATAAATCTAGTTTTTCAGCCAAACCCAATAGCTTGATTTGGGACACTACTTGTCTATTGACTATCATTAATGTATACCAAAATATAAAAATTGAAGATGCCTTCAATAGTCAATATAAACCTACTATTTGAAACAAAAATCCTGCTATAAAACTATCTAAGGATTCCATATTTAAATGTTGGTCATAATGGGTGCACCCCTTTGCAAGATTAATCACACTACAAGAAGATATAAAAATCACAAGGTTCCAAGCCTATTTGTCAAATTGGAATAAATCCAATGCCACATTGTATGCTAAGTTCCATCATAAGCTTCTCTGCAACATCATCCCTTAACCATGGACCTTCATCACAAACCTTATCTTACATAAAAGGATAATTAACCAAATGTAGGTTGAGGTTGTGCAGACTTTCTATTTCATGATGACCCCAGTTACATATGTCATAGACACAAGGTCATAAGTTTGTTGCAGATTATCAACATCCAGTTTGAAGTCATCAAACTTAGGAAAATATTCAGGAGAATAGGAATTCTATAGAGATACTTTCTCATAACTCATTCTCAGAAGACAAAACTCTAACCTGCTTTTGTTATTTACAAACAGTTTCTTTAATGTCATCCTTATATTTCTTTAGACAATTATAACCCCAAGAGGCCATATTGATAGCACGACCATCATTTGGGGGGAAGTAGAGGAAATCCTAGGAAATAAAGTACAAGGTTTGAACATAAAGTTAGTTCTGTGATCTTTCAAGATAGAGAAGTCCTCAACATCTAGTTTAAGTTCCTCTGAATAAGATCCCTGACATTCATCCATTTTTCATTACAATTCCTCTCATCCAAGCTTGATTGAATTGAGTGATGGTAATAGTATTCTCATAGACAAGTGTTTGGTCTTGGTATCCATGACACTAGGGGGAATGTGGATGGGAAGTGGGTTGGAATTAAGAACAACAAGGATCATAGAATCTTTAACCAAACCAAGAGAATCCACATGTTATAACTAAAATGAGGACTTTTTTTATGGCCTCGACTTAGCCTTTCTATTGTTTTACATGGCCCTTGCTTGAGTTCACTTCATCACATACTTTAGTGGCAAAGACAATATATTTACACTGATGTGTCTGGATAAAATTTAATGGGAAAATGAAGTTCAATCCTCATATTTCAAATATTTCTTGTGGTTGGGATGGCCAAAGGGGCATAAAGTCTTGTTTTAATGGTTTTCCAATTCAATAACCTATTCTTTGGCATCAAAGCCACCATAGACTTTCCAATGGAGTACATTGCATGTTGTACATTGCATGTTGTAGCATGTACTTGAAGTACCAATAGCCTCCAATAAGATTCTCATGTGCATGTTGAAGTACATTCCCAATCTCTTACCATGCCACACACTTTAATACTTGGTTGGGCCCCAGCTTGAACAACAATCCATTGACCAGTTGGAATGCCTTGCTTTCCCATGCTACCCTTTAGTGGTTTCTTGCTTGTAATTCATGTATATTATATGAGGTTTGATTAATACTTGAAAGAAAATAGCAATCAACATTAATTAGAAAGAGGCAGTGATAAATATTGATAGAGGGAATCCATTCATATTTGTGCTCATCAAAAACTTGTTGAGTTAACTTGGGATGAAAAAATCTCACAAGTAGTTAAATTGTGTTACAATAACATCTAATGAGATGATAGAAGATTTGGGTTTGAAAAGGATAACACACCCAAATCCTTATAAGTTATCTCAACTTCAAAATGGTCAACAAATATTGATAAATGAACAATGCTTAGTTGATTTTTAGATTGCTTGGTATAAGGACAAAATTTATCTCTGAGCAAAATACATATCTATAAATTTATAAGTATAGATGTTTAGTCTATAAATAAATACACATTGATTAAGGGTGGACTACATTATCTCTTCTTTAAAAAGTTTTTGACATGTTAGAATATGGGCCATATTCTATTGAATAGCTCTAAAATTTAAAACATAGTAGACTATCTTTATTTAAGTATTAATTTAAAGTTTTAAACCATGTTTCCAAAAAAATTATGTAGACTAGATAGCTACTCAAAACAAAAAGAATTTTCTATGCAGATTTTACTCATGAAGTAGATATTCTTATTGTTGCAATAGGTGTGCCAAATTTGGTTTGTGGTCATTAGCTAAAACCTGGTGTAGTACTAGTTGATCTTGGCTTAAATGCAGTAAAGGTATGGCACCTTCTAACTTCCTTTTTCAAAAAAATTTTGTAAGTAAAAGATGGTTAATATATAGAAAATTAAAACTATTGCTTCCACTTTTGCATGATCCTAGTGCTAAAAGAGAATACCAAAATTAGTCAGTCATGTTTCCTATGAAGAGGCTTCAAGAATAGCTTCAACAATTAATCGTCTACCATGTGGTCTTGGTCCAATAACTATTGCAATGCTTTTTCCCACTACTCTACAATCATCAAAATGGGCATATGGGTTCAATTGATATTTTTGATGTTTGATTTAGGCCTTTTGCAATAGACTTCACATTATAAGTTTTATTAGGCTTATAAATGAGTAATCTAAATTATTGAATGGAATAAAAAGATCATTTTCTATCGTAAGGAATTTTTTGGAGACATTAGGACCCTACAAGAGGACTTGGAACTATATGCTTTCATTTTCATTTGTGCAGAAAATTGTAACATTTAAGCATGTTGGTTATACATGACTCTACGTACAATGAAAGTTCTAAAGATCTTCGCTTTTTGAAAGAGGATATTTTATCATATATGCTAAATGGTTAAGGAAATCTTTGAACCCTTAAATATTTGCATAATGTTGGCAGCATGTACATTGTGCTTTCTTCATGCCTAAAAGCACAACAGAGCATGATAATTTTGAAGTGAGCAAAATTATTTTGTTATAAGAGCCATTTTCTAATGGAAGACAAAGTTGACTCTATCAATGATCAAATTCCTAAATTTAGGTGACAATTTCTTTATCTTGACCAATTGTTCCTAAAACATTGTAAACTCAACAAACAAAAAAAACTATTCTAAAACTTTCTGCAGGAACTTCGCTGCTCTACAGCTCTTGTTTAATATATATTTCAAAAAAATTATTTTTATTAAAAATATTAATGCGGTTAATTTTTCCTGGGTGATTTGCCGAGGTGAACTTTACTTAATGGTAAATTTTTCGTTGGTAAATTTTTTATGGTGATGAATTTTCTGTCAATAAATTTTTCATGACAATAAATTGCTAGCATGAATTTTCCATCTGTGAATTCCATCTCAAACAGTGATTCGAAAATAGAATACAAGATATTTCCTATCTTTGGTTCAGATCATGTTCTTGAGGGCATTAATGCTTAATGGACACTGCATCATATTTTGAAGACACGTACACTCCACCGCCTTGTTGGAGTACGGTAATTCTACTACATTGGCAAATATTAAATGTTATTGGCAACAATATTAAATGAATGTTCTAGTGAATTCTACAAGCTACGCTATTTTGGAGATTTCTAACACTTAACTGATAAGAAACAGGCGATGCTATTAAATGTTGTATGTCGGTGATGGGAACTATCTCGAACCTCCTTGTAATGTCTATAGATCTCCATAAATATAGATGCATCTGGAAGCTTCTCAGTAGTTGATGGAAGGGCTCTGTTTTGTAAGAGAAAAATGATACTCTGTTTTGGTGATGAATGTATGAATCAAAGAGCATCGGCAGCTCTGGCATTAATACAAAACTTTTTTCTGCTTTAATATTCTTGATATAAACTGTTATTATGTTTCTTTCCACTCTTTCTCTATTTGCATTCGTTGTTTAGTTTGTCTATCTCTGCCAACAAAGTGGTATCAGAGCCTAGGGTTTGTAGCTGTGTCTAAAATGATCGCAGATTTTTGTAAGCAGGAGGCCATCGAAAGAGGATGTGATCACTGTAATTAAAGGAAGATTTCAGAAGGAAATTATTGCAGATCGAGGGAGTGAAGCAGAAGATCATGTAGAAATAAAAGGAGCTTTTTAATGGAGAATGAAACCACAGCTATATGGTGATGTTAGGAGCAAAGGTCGAATGCAGTAGATTTGAGTGTGCAAATTGCATTTGGAATAAAGAGATCGCTGAAGAACCACCATCATAGTAAACTGACAGACAAATGAGGAAGTCGCCATCAGGTTAAGAGAAGCTGCAATGCATAAATGATATCGCTGCTCGAAATATATGAGTCATTGCAAGTTTCAGAAGAGTTGCAGAGCCAGTCGCTGTAAAGGGGAAAACAGAGACTGTAGAAGATTAAAGGCACACAAAGCTCCTAAATCCCTCTAACAAAATCAAGTAAGGTAAGTTGAAATTTTCTATTATAGATGGGAAAACAGGCAAGAGAGTTAAAAAAAGAGAATGAAAATTTTGTAACTGCAAAAGATGTTTTAGAAGAAGAATTAATAATACTTAAAGGTGATTTAGACAATGTTAAAAGGGATAATAAATGTCATTTTAAAAAAATAAAAGAGAAGCAGAAAGAGAAGTGTAAACTGCTAGAAGAAAATTATGATCTTGATGAAATTAAGAAAAAGAATGAAGACTTTGAAGAAAAATTAAAGAGATTGGAAGATGCAAATAACTTGCAGCTGAAGGAAATCATAAAATTAAAAGAAAAGAATGATAAATTAGTAGCATGCAATGAATGTGTGAAGTCAAAGCCTTTAGTGTGTGTGGTCTTTCATGTAATATGAATGATTTATGTTTTGATCAACCATTTGATAAATGTGATTTTGCTGAAGTTGTCTGTGATGAAGATAAACATGAGTCTGAAAATTGTGATGGCAAGGTATTTGATTTTGCAAATATTGCTAGTTGTTTTGATCATAATGTTGGTTTCAAAATTATGAAAAAAATGAGTTATAAAGGTCAAGGATTGGGAAAATATAGTGAAGGAAGGAGAGAGCCAATTAAGCCAATAATGAGGCCAAAGTATGAAGGTCTTGGATATAATATAGGTTCAACAAAATTTGTTGGAAAAATGCATTGTATGCAATGTTCACATTGTCTCAGGAAAGGGCATATAAAAGATGCATGTTGGGATCTAAATGCATGTAGAATTTGTGGTTTAAAAAATCATTGTGAAAAAATGTGCTGGAATAAAAATTGGAAAAGTAAACCTATGACAAAATGTACGCAAATGGATTTTGGATGGAATTTTGAATCAAGTTGACAAAAGATTATGAATATGTTAAAAATGTTGAATAAATGTGCATATGTAAAAAATGATACAAATCAAGCAGAATTTGTAAGATGCTATGAAAAATGGAAAGCTTCAAAGTTCTAATATTCAAAGCTTAAATGACTACTGTAGCAATAGGACAAGTTCATGAAAAGTAGTAAAGAGATCAGCAGATCTTGAAGATAGCTGGAATGAATGCTCTATTTTTTAGCATTGGCAGCTTTGTCATAGCAAAAAAAACATTAATAAAAATAAAAATTGTATACAAGAATGATTGAGTCTACAAATCTGAAAGGTAAAATTTGTGTAATGTCCCCTTGTTTAACTTATCCTCTAAATATAGAAACACAAGTTAGAACATATAATTTATTTTACCAACACACCATTTTATTAATGTAAATTACCTTGAAGACCTACTTGCCACATGTATTATCAATTAAGCACATAATTCCTTGTTCATCATTTCAGATTGCATATCTTAAGAATAAGAAAATTAAATGCATTATCATCTAAAACCATAAATTAGCATAATCAGATGTGACTTCTTACTCTTGATTGGAATAGATCTTTGCCTTGGCTCCTCTTTCCTAGCCTCATTGGAGGAGGGACGCCTTACAGTGCAAAGGGCACATGACCAATCTCCAAGTGGATTCCCTCAAGGCTTATTACCATCTTGGGACATCCACATGGGATCGAACTTACCAGCCTTTCCCTCCACAACCATCCTCTCCCTATTGAGTGTTAGCAAAAGGGAGTTTGAGCCCAAAGTCTATTCTTCAAGGTAATGTCAAGATAGCTCATTAAGACACAATAATTGTTGCAAGCATCATTATTACATAATCGTATATAATATATATATAAATAAAGATCTACTATATAATTAACCCTAATTGATTGGCAATACTCACCTTTGCATGAACATGCATATCTCTCTCTCTCTCTCTCTCTATATATATATATATATATATATATATATATAATAGCAATATACACAATTGTATTAAATAATCATGATGAAGCTTATTAAGAGAGTAACAAATATAAATAACAAAATATGTATGCATCTATACTTACAGATAATAACTGTGATAAGCATAATATGGAGATAATTAATTTAGATTCTAAAATATATATACATACATATATAATTGCAGACCCTAGTTATGTACCACAGAAATAAGAAATATAAATACCAAACATACAACAACATACACTAATTATAATGAACTTACTACCGTTGATGCTTATCCCTTGTGATCAGATTTACAAATAATCTTTATTAAAATGATTCCTTTTACCAAAAATATATTCTTCTTTTTATTCGATGCTGCTCTTGTTTGAAGTCATCTTCTTTATATAAATGCTACCCATAGACATGTCCCTTCATGTTTCATGTCTTTTGGCTTTAATCGCACCTCTCTAGAAGTACGTATCCTTTGCATATGGTAATTGTACTTTCCACTAATTGTGGCTGTTTGTATGGTGATTGCTGTTTGTTTTATTTGATAATTTCTATGCCTTTATTACTAGGGATTGCTATTGTTAGATTTATTTATTTATTAAGTAAGGCATAGTTATTAATAATAGTATTGGTTTTACATGTTTATTTTAATATGTTTATAGTTATGTGTTCTTCAATATTCAATATTTATACTTATATTTATTTTAATATATTTATCTTTATTTAATGTCCATAATCAGATATATTAATATCTGTTTTGATAATGATATTTAACAATTATAATAACAATGATATTTAAGATTGTCTTTAATTTTATTTAGTTATTATTATTATTTTTTAATTAAGTTATTTAATATTAGAATACAATAACACTAATACGTCAATATGTTATTATTATAATTGTTATTTCATATTTATACATTTTTATATTACATATTTATTTTAAATTTAATATTAACATTGCTATTTATTTATTTATTTGTATTTTAGCACTTGGTTTTTTATGGCATTGTTATTTCGGGGGTATGACAACTTGAGAAATGTAAATATTGATCTCTTCACCAAGGGAATAGTTCAGAAAATTTTTGCTCCAGAAATCTTTATGTGATATGCCTTACAAATTAAGGGGAGTGTTGGAGTACGGTAATTTCTACTGCACTGGCAAACATTAAATGTTATTGGCAACAATATTAAATGAATGTTCTAGTGAATTCTACAAGCTAAGCTGTTATGGAGATTTCTAACACCTACCTGATAAGAAACAGGTGATGCTATTAAATGTTGAATGTCGGTGATGAGAACTATCTCGAACCTCCTTGTAATGTCTATAGATCTCCATAAATATAGATGCATCCGGAAGCTTCTCAGTAGTTGATTGAAGGGCTCTGTTTTGTAAGAGAAAAATGATACTCTGTTTTGGTGATGAATGTGTGAATCAAAGAGCATCGGCAGCTCTGGCATTAATACAAAACTTTGTTCTGCTTTAATATTCTTGCTATAAACTGTTATTATGTTTCTTTCCACTCTTTCTCTGTTTTCATTAGCTGTTTAGTTTGTCTATCTCTGCCAACAAAGTGGTATCAGAGCCGAGGGTTTGTAGCTGTGGCTGAAATGATCGCAGATTTTTGTAAGCAGGAGGCCATCGAAAGAGGATGTGATCGCTGTAATTAAAGGAAGATTTCAGAAGGAAATTATTGCAGATCGAGGGAGTGAAGCAGGAGATCATGTAGAAATAAAAGGAGCTGATTAATAAAGATCTGTTTTTCATTTTGTGGTTGTCAGCTGTTGTCTTTGTTGTTCCTTATACATGCTTTTATTTGCATTTTTGACGCGTTTAAATTATAAAGACATTTGGCATATACTCTTCCATCTCCATGGGTTTGCAGAGGAGATAAATTTTTATTTTTATTGAAAAACATTCCATCTTTTAGATGGTTATCTTCTTTATTATGCAGGTTTTTTTTTGCAAGGGCTCTGTATGCTTTTGTGGTGGTTGTATGAACTATAATATATTTTAACATAAAGCAGGTCTGAAGCATCTTTTTGTTCTTGTTTTTCTTGCATACTTATCTAGTTTGTGGACATTAATGTCACTCTGAGTAGCAGTAGCATAAAGCTACAAAATAGATTGAGAGCATTGCACTGTCTATATTGATTGTTTTCAATGAATAAATAGTTTTGATTGCTGTAGCACTGTGTTTCATTTTAAATGGTGTTTAGCAGTTGTATGTTTTAGAAACCTTCTGCCGTTATATGAAATGTTTACGCTTGAAAACCTATGTTTCTGCATCTTTCAAAACCAACTGGTATCAAAGCATCCAGGAATTTAAAAAAAGTTTGTTCATTCTCTGAAATGCAACTAAAGAGAAAATGGGTTGAATAGTTGTCAGCAGAATAAAAATTAAAGTGTTATTGTGAAAGGGAAATATACTAGCAAATAATTAAAATCCAACCCAACCTCGAATTCCCGTATTCAAAAGTGAAGACGATGACTACTGGAGTATAAAAATGAAAATCCTATTTATATCACTCTTGCAGGCTTAAGCAGCCTTAATTCAGGCACACAGAGAGCAGAGGAGCTTAAGCAGACGTAATTCAGGCACAGAGAGACCAGTTAAAAGGAAAATTAAAAAGACTCGAAAGCCTTGTTCATCATCCAATAGGCTGTGCATGAATTAATTTTCTCAAGAATAGCTGCAACTATAAAAATCTTAAGAAGCTTGAAATTTGTTGCAAAATGCGTATTATGGAATAAACAAAGTGAAAACTCATATGAAAGAATCAGAACCCATGCGAGAGTTCTTTAATGCATTTGGTCAATTAGATTAGGATAAAATTTAGCTAGTCAATTTTCTTTTAAAAAATCCTAAGATGTTTCTCTATCTGTTGTTTTTGATGAGTCAAAAGACACATTTATGGGCTCTTTTCAAACCCATAAGTAAAGAATGAATATGAATACTAAAAAATCAGTTGAACAAGCCTTTGAAATTAAAATAAATATTAAAAAAAAAAAAACAAATCAAAATAGACATTTTATAGAGGTACTCTTCAAAAGAAGAAGAAATGATCAAGTCTTTCAAATTAAAATATATATTTAAAAAAAGAAAATCTTCAAAGGAAGAAATAACAATCTTCTAATTTTAATAGAAGAGTTAGTAATGGACAAGATAGAGGTTATTAAGAGGGGAAAATTCTAGTGATGGTCAAAAGAGTAGTCAAAATTATGACAAATCACATGTATACTATCACTAATGCAAAAAAATTGGTCGTTATGAATTAAATTGTTAGAAAAAGTATAAACAAGGTGTTCATTTTTCTAAAGAAAATGAAGAACATGAAACTAATTTAGTTTCTGCTTTGTGAAATTACAAATGAAGAGTTAGAAAATATATGGCTTCTTGATAGTGGCTGTAGTAGCCATATGATAGGAAATAAAAATATTTTTGCAAATATGGATGATTTTATGAGAATGCAAGTATGAATTGGTGATGACAATTAAGTTGAAGTCAAAGGTAAGGGGACAATTGTAGTCAAAATAAGACAAGGTCAAAAAGGATTTATAATGTTTTATATTTATCTAGGTTTGACACATAATTTATTGAGTATAGGACAACTTGTTGAAAAAGGATATTTTGCAATATTTGAAAGGAGTGGATGTCATTTATGGCAAGAACAAAAATAATCAAATAGTGACAAAAGTTATGATGTTACAAAATAAGATATTTTCTTTTATATTTGCGTATAGTGAAACTCAAGTCATTAGAATTAATTACAAGGATTAGTATTGATTATAACACACTAGATATGGATAGCTTAGGACTAAAATTTCTCTCCAAATAAAATAGTGACAAAACTACCATGTTTCTCTCAAGTTGATCAAATTTGTTGAACTTGCATCATTGGTAAGCAGCCTTAGGATTCCTTCCCAATAGGAAGAACTTGGAGAGAAAAAGTAGCACTTGATTGATACATATTGATATTTGTTGTCCAATGCAAACCTTGTCTCAATAAAATATAGATATTTTTTCATTTTTGTTGATGTTTTAGTTAGGATATGGGTTTATTTCATCATAGTAAAATCAAAAGCCTTTACTAAATTTTAGCAATTTAAGTTTAGTGTGAAAAATAAATTTGTTATCCTATCATAATCCTATGATTAGATATGGGGGGAGAGTTCACTTCTAAAGAATTTTAGGAATTTTGCAAAAAACAATGGAATTCAAGAGCAATTGATTACATATTATACTCCTTGAAAAAATGGAAATATTGAATGCAAAAAAAATGCACCACTCTAGAAATGGCTAGAAACATGCTTGAAGCCAAAGGTCTACCAAAGTATGTATTGGGTTAAAGTTGTTGCCACATCTATATTGCTTAATAGATCTCCAATAGAAAGTGTGAAAAAT
>VDFB02271358.1:710431066-710565791 GCA_007258455.2 Sequoia sempervirens | reverse complement strand
CCCTCGCAGACGATCTTGAAGCAAGGTCCTACCTCTACGCGTATCCTCAATACGCAAATTCTTATCACGCACCAGATCCCTAAGGAGTGTTTGCTGCAGACTCTGTATTTTCTCTTTACTCACTCCAGACAAGAAACAAGATCTCTGGAATTGGGAACGCTTGGAGTTGTAGAGATGAGTAGCCAGAGTTGATTTCCCCGATCCGCCAAGCCCCACAATCCCGACAACGCGGGTGTCCCTTGATTCACTTTCACTGAAAACCTCCTTTTCAAAATGCTCTGCCGCTTGATGGAGTCCAACAGGGTGCTCACACACATGAAGTGGTTCCGTTCCCACCTTTTCTAATACAATCTCTACTATTTCTTTCAAACGCTCTCCATGGTCACTGAAACAATTTTAGAAGTTGTCATAAACCATAAGCTCATGTAACGAACGGTACATTAATATATTTTCAGATCATGTAAATACTTACTCTATCTCCGTCCTGAACACCACGCCAGAAATAGCAGAGACTTTTTCGAGGGCGTTTATCCAGCTTTTCACTCTGTCATCGGTATACCTTTGTTTCTTTCTGTGCTCCTCAAAGGCTGTGGCATATGCTCCATTCTCGACATGGCGAAGTGCTGAAGGTTCGATGTCATAGAAGATGGGGATAATCTTAGTAGAAGTAGAGTGAGAATCAAGCATCCATACCAGCTCATCCAAACACCAAGGGGATTCCGCATATGTTTTGGAGAATATAGCGATCTGAACAGAGGCAGTACTAATGGCAGATTGAATTGCAGGGGTTAAGAAATCCCCCACTTTCAATTCCTGTTTATCGAGAAACACCCTCAATCCATGCGTTTCGAGAGCATGATAGATATGGCTGGCAAGAGTTCTCTTGACATCAGGTCCTCTATGATTGATAAAGACATGATAAGTTGGAAACACTTCTGCCATAAAGGAGATCACACGCTTACACAGATCAATGTAACAGAACTAAACAGAACGATGAACACAGAGTAAAGAAAAGCCAACGACATTAATGGAGCGAAGTAGTAGTACGAAAGACAGCAGTTAAAAAACAGTACACAGGTAAACAGTGTTTGAATCTCGTGTGGGGCTGAAGGAGTAGGGTTTCTATGCAAACAAAAAACAATGTTACATACCTAATTAGAATTTTTTTAACCTTGCCAATCATCTCAAGTTTTCCAATTCTTATTATTTTTATTATAATTTTATATTTATTTACTCTCTGAATTGAATATGAAAAATAGTAAAATTCATGAGACCACCAGTTTTTATAAATTCAGGGATAAACTTTTAAACTTAAACAATACTACAAAATTTATGGGACCACCCACTTTAAAATAATCTTAAAAACTCTGAAGCATCTACTGAATTTTTTAGGAAACCTCCTTCATGAGAACCCTTCTTAAGACAAGATCTTAAAGTTTTAAAAAAGGACTTGTTAGAAAATATATTAAAAATTAAATAAATTTTTAAATAATTTTTATTAACAAAATTTAAGAAAAAAATATTAAACGGAAAATTATACAGTAATTAAATAATAATAATAATACATTAAAATTTAAAATTAAGTTGAAACTTTCAGCCCTCCTTTTTATTATTGCTTAAAATTTATAATTGAAATATAATTTGAATCTTATATTTTTATTTTTATTTCATATGAGACTTCCTAAAAAACAAAAAGACACCAAACCCTTTCTATCGGATTTCCAGCAATTAGAAACACATCGAAAAGTTAATGTTTTAAGGGGAATCTCAAACTAATATTTTTAAAAAGTCGAACGAAAGAGAGAGTGAATGAAAAACCCTTGCAACTCGTGCTTTTCCTGCAACCCTAACACAACCATTTTTGCTACGGAAAAGGACACAATGCATATAAAATCCTTGGCTCCTCAAGTTAGCAATACCCCAGTTCCAGAATCTGCGAAAAAGACGGAGAACAAGTGCGTTTTGGAGGAACACGTACCTTCCCTATCCAAAAATGTTGCAGATGCTGCCATGTCTAATGCTAGGAATGATGAAGACACTACCATGGTGCCAAAAGAACTGGATGAATCAACGTTAGAAGATCAACTCTACACGAAAACGAGTAAAACTTTAGAAGTACAACTTCTTGATGACGTAATGGATGTTATTGCGGAATGTCAAATCAGAACTGTAATTTTATTTTTCATAAAAAGCATTCTTTATAAATCAGACTTCTATAAATGGGCTCATTTGAATTGGGAAAGTCGGGGTTCGGAAATAGAAGCTTTAATAGGCCTTGGTAAAGGTTATGTGTCATGTATGTTTAAATTTGCAGACCATGTTCAAGTTGTTTTGTAGTATGGCACTTGGTTCATTTGTGGGAAAATATGTTTTGATTAAATTAATATTGGGAGGGCTAGTACCCATAACAAAGCACCCATAGAGGTAGAGGTGGCTCACAAAAAGTGAGTCAATTGAAAACAAGACTAAGAAAAAGTGAGCCAAGGAAGAAAAAACCACAACTATGCTGTTGACTCGAGCATAGAAATGGTAACAAGTGATGCTTTTTCTTAGAGCATGAAACTAACAAATAGAGACCTGCTATAGAGGAATAAAAGCAGGAAAGGAACCAACTCATAAAACACCACCCAACAAAGAACTAGGGAAGAATGACACATAAAATAAGCTTTAGACCAGAGCGAAGAGCCAGTAATAGAAAAATCTTGAAACAAGAAGATAGCATCAGCAAGAAACTCATCAAAAAGCACATTTTTTTTGAAATAGGAGTGAGTTAGCAAGAGTCACCAACAATCAAAACCCAAAAAAACCAACCAGAGGGGAAGAACCAGGAGCACTCCACCAACAACTCTCTTTGCAAGCATGGAATTTTAATTTTCATCTTGAAGGACCATCTAGGTTGCATTATCCCATGTGGATTGAACTCCCCTTCATTAATTTGGCCTTTAGACAAATTTTAAAGGACATTGTTGCCTAGCTAGGTAGAGTGATTTGATGCAAGCTAAATTCAGACAAGTTTTCAAGTAACTTTTGGGTTCATCCAAGAGCCTGTGTAGAACTTGGTTTGAACAAACCCTTGCTTGAGAACATTAAATTGATTGACCTAGGCTTTGAACTATACCAACCTATAGCCTATTTGAATAAGCCAAATGCATGTTTTTATTTTTAGAAAGAAGGAAATTTGATTCGTGAGTACCCCATTAGTAAAATAAAAATAGTTCAACCATCCTTGTCTTCTTAGTCTAGTGACCATGGCCCCTCTCAATCCCTTTAGCCTTCACCTGCTAACAACTCATGTGTTTACCTCTCCATCCACCCTTGTAGAAGCATTTGTTGAACCTTCTTTTTTTAATGATTTGGTTATGTGTGATGGGTCGAGAGTGGTTAGGAAAAGGAAAGAGCCACCTACCCCTTCTTCTTGTCCTATCTTCCACCCTTCAAATCTTGAGCTTCCTTTCCCTTCCTCTCCTTCCTCTCTTAAACTGGTTGCTCATGAGTCTAGCCCCCCTTCCCATTTAATTATTCTTCTTAACCATGTTCTTGTGACTCTTATGCCCCTTTTTCTCACTCCTATCATAGGTATAGATCTACTTCTTCCACTACCAAAAATTATGAGAACAAAAAGCATGATATTACCCTTGATAATAGCTTTAGTGTTCTGACTCAAGAGGATTATTCTACTTCTCTTCCTCATGAATTTTAGACTTTTGTCTTGGAATGTTAGAGGTATTTCACTCCCTCATTGTATGTATAAAGTAAAAGAGGTTGTGGTGAAGTGGAAATCTGATGTTCTATCCCTCCAAAAGTTAAACTCAATCACATAAGACTTGAGGCATCCTTAAGTAATATTTTGAGGGATGCTACTTTTGTTCACACTTCTCCTCTAAATGGTAAAGTTGGAGCTTTTATTGTGTTTTCGTTTTGGATCTCAAAATTGGTCATTTATAAGGGTGAGGACCCTTCACATTTTTGTGTTTGGATCATATCCATTATCAATGGAAAACTTATAGGATTTTGTTCTATTTACATCTCTAATGTTACTAAAGAAAATGTTCAACTTTGGGATTAGATGGTCAATAACTTACCCAATGCGGATTGGATTCTTCGTGGTGACTTCAACATGGTTGAACACTACCAACATCATAGTTGGTATAAATAATCTAATCTTAGCAAGGATAAATTTAATAGTTGGTTGTTTTATCAAAACTCCATGGGCATGGTGGACCCAATTCAAGAAAAAATTGATAGCCATTCCACAAATTGGTTTACTTGGTCCAACTGCAAAATGTGAGGTGACAAAAAATTGAGTAGGCTAGACATATTTTATGCTGCTCCTACTTTGCATTTGATCCATGACTCCTTGGGTCAATGTTTTTGTGGATGACCTTTCGATAAATTCTTTGACATGTATGGATCTCCTTAATGTGCTAGAAGTTTTTTCCAAAAGATTGGAAGAGTACAAGGTTAACCTGAATCCTAATAAGTGTGTCTTCGGTGTGACATTGGAAATTTTTTCAGGATATATAGTTTCTCGTAGAGGCATTGAAGTTCATCCTTCCAAAGAGTCATATTAGACATGTGCTTCTACCAAAATGAATAAGTGAGCTAAGGACATTGTAGGGAAGATTATAGTCTATCTAACGCTTCATTACAGAACTAGCATACAAGTGCCAACAATTTCAATATATCCTACGCAAAGGCATCCCCTTTGTGTGGAGTGATAATTGTCAAGAGGCCATCCAACAAATAAAAGACTATCTATTTTCACCACTTATCTTGATGCCACCTATTGAAGGAAAACCTTTGATCCTATATATTTCTGCAACAACTTCAGCACTAGGGGCATTGTTGGCACAAAATGATCATGATGAAAAGGAAAGGGAAATATACTACATCAGTTGCACATTAGTCAGATATGAACTTAACTACACATCTATTGAACATGCTTGTCTTGCAATTATCTTCGTTGCCCAAAAGTTAAGACATTACATGTTGAATTAGAAGACATATCTAGTGGCAAAGATTTATCCCTTGAAGTATTTCCTAATCCAACCAACATTGATAGGTTACTTGGAAAAGTGGGTTATGATATTGAGTGAGTATGACATGCAGTATGTGGAACAAAAATCCATGAAAGGACAAGTGATAACAGATCAACTAAAAAATGCACCTGTATAAGGCAATCATCCACTAGTAGCAGACTTCCCTGATGAGTCTATATTGTGCATACAAATCCTAAATCACCATGGAAATTATATTTTGATGGGTCTCATACTAGTCATGTCTCAGGAGCAGGTACTATTTATCACACCATAAGGAGAATCCATTCCTAAGTCATTTTGCATTACGTTTCCATGTACAAATAATGTTGTAGAATATGAGGCACTTGTCACAAGACTCTGAATGGGCATCAAATGGAAAATCAAAACACTTCTAGTCTTCAGAGATTCACAATTGGTCATCAACCAACTTAACAATGAATATGACACAAAGGATGAAAATTTAATGCCCTACAAACACATGGTTGATAACTTTTAGTTATATTTTCACATTCTTGCTTTTGAGAAAATTCCAAGGGAATAGAACAAGGTAGCAGACACGATGGCAACAATGGGATCTCTCCTAGATATTCCCAACAATGTGTCACAATTTGAGTTATTGGTGGAACAACTTTTGGTTCGTGCATATGACATTCCAGAGTAAAAAATGGTTTGCAAGCTGGTTGGTCCCAATTCTCCATGGTATCAAGATATCTATGATTATCTCCAATCCTAGACCCTTCCCCTAAACCTATCCAACAACCAACAAAAATCCTTTATACACAAAGCTTCCCGATACACCATCAGCAGTGACATCTTATACCATTGTGGCTTTGAGAATACCATTCTTTGATGTCTCGACACTGACAAAGCATAAACAACCTTACATGAGGTACATGAGGGTATATGCGGATCTCATTCGAGTGGCCCTACCTTAGCTAAGAATATCACGAGACTTGGGTATTGTTGGTCAACAATAGAAAAAGATGCACTTGAGTTTGTCAGAACATGTAGCCAATGCCAAATACACAGTGACTTGATTCATGCCCCAGCATAGGAACTTCGGCCAATTACTTCTCTTTGTCCTTTCACATAGTGGGGACTCAACCTCGTGGGAAAAATCCATCCCACCTCTTCCAATGGCCATAAATTCATTATCACTACCACTGAGTATTTCACAAAATGGATCGAAGCCATCCCCCTTACATAAATAACTAGCAAAAAAATTTCCAAATTCATACTCAACTACATCATATGTCGGTATGGTGTCCCATAGTCCATCATCATAGACAATGGTCATCCCTTCAAAAATCAAGATATTTGTGAGTTGTGTGAATGCTTCTACATCCAACACCATTTTTTCACACCATATTACCCTCAAGGAAATGGTCAAGCTAAGGTGTCTAATAAAAAATTATCAAAATTGTTAGAAGGACTATCAATGACGCTGGCCATGACTGACATTTACAACTCAACCTTGCTCTATGTGATTATCACACCAGAATTCACACACCTACAAGAGCCACTCCTTTTTCTTTGGTCATTGGAGCTGAAGCCATATTTCCCATTGAGGTCAAAATTCCCTCTCAGAGTCTCCCTAAAGGGATTGATCAATGATGAAGAGTATACATAATCACAACTGCATGAGCTAGAAATTTTAAAGGATCACAAACATAATGCCATGAATCATTTATAGGCATATCAAAATCACCTCTGCCATAGTTAACAAGAGAGTTATGGTGCATAAGTTTGGCACTGGCGACTTGGTCTTGATGCAAAATCCTAAGAATCAGTCTGACACAAAGAAATTGACAAGTTTAAGCCCAATTGGTTGGGTCCTTATATCATCATTGCCTCATTTAGTTCTGGAGCTTACTAGCTAGCTACTCCAAATAGTGAACAATTGATAGAACCCATCACCAATATGCATCTCCAAAAATTCTATGCATAGCATTAGAGAGCTAGGTTGAAAACCATAAAAAATACAAAAAAATACAAAAATAAAAAAATCATCACCCTAATGAAAACTTGGCAAATAGGCATCTTGGTGACACCAAAAAAATGAAAAAATGACAAAAAAAATAGTAAAGAGAAATAATTCATCCGATAGTGAAAACCTAGTAAACAGGTGCTTTGGATAAGTACCATGGTGAAAATCTATCAAACAAGCGCTATGTGCAGTCAGTCTTTGCTTTTCCATCTACTTTCACTCCACCTACCTTCATCCACAATAAACACCCACTTTGCTGACACCATCATGACACCCATCATAAGATCCTGCCATGGCTGATAATGGTTGACATCAGGAACATACCATCCATCTCTCATCCCAAGAATACCTTTGAACTTGGTTAGTTCTTTGCCTGACTAGGGGAAATCCTTTATCACCTGGTTGCAGTGGGTATCACACATGGTCCTGTCAATCGTAAAAATGTCCTGAAAAAATATTAAAAAATATAAAATGTCCTAAAAAAAATCAAAAAAAATCATAAAATATCCTGAAAAAGACAAAAAATTCATAAATGTCCTCAAAAAATCCTAAAAATCATAAAATGTCCTAAAAAGGACAAAAATTGAAAAATACCCTAAAAGGCAAAAATTAAAAATGTCATTAAAAATAGACAAATAAATAAAAAATGTCTTGAAAAAGACAAAAATAAAATCATAAAATTTCTTGAAAAAGACAAAAAGTCCTAAAAGGGACAAAAAAAGTCCTAAAGAAACAAAAAAAAAAACCAAAAACAAGAGTCATAACTTGTCAAGTCAATCATATCAATCAATCTTCATGATTGTCGAACTGCGTTGTCTCTACGCATTTGCTACATAGGCAAGGCTCATCTTTGAGCCCTTCAGACATTACATCAGTCCTTTTAGGTTTGTCCAAATAAAATGATGACTCAATCTTTGGTCATCAAGACAAATTCATTGGTCGTGTCGAACTACAAGGTCTCTAAGTGTATGATGTAGGAAAAGCCATGAATCGATGAGCCCCCAAGGCCACACTAGGTCAGTCCATTAGGGTTTATGATAATGCACTGGAATATACATTAAATTTCTTCAAGAAAAATAAACTATTCTAATAAAAATAACTCTTAAGAAAAACATTGGCAATTATTTAATGAACATGTTAACTACATTCACATGTTGACATGAACATGCAGTCAATTTTTTTGTTCAGTCAACACCAATCAAACTTAGTCAAAACAAGTCAAACTATCAACTCTTGGTTACTTTCCAGATGTGTCATTTTGAAGAGAAACCCCCATCATTTATTTATGCATTAGGATGAGTCCTTTCTAGGCATCGTCACTGCCATTTGGAATTTTGAGGGATCCTTGTGAAATTTAAGGATCAATCCTCTTGACATCAACATCATTCTACATGTGTCCTTCCTAAATTTTCCATTACCTGGAATTCATCACCTAGAAATCATCAAACCTGGCATCTTGACATCAAATCACTTGACATTTAGACACACTTGGAAAACTATCTTGTCATTTTGTCCTTTGATTTTTCATCATGTTACTAGTTCCTTAAGGATGTCCTAACAAAAATATTTAGAGGAGCAACAATGTATCATGATGATTGTCTTGTCTTTTCATTTTTAGATAGTCATGTTGCTAGTCCCTCGAGGATGTCCTGGCAACAAGATTTAGAGGATCGATTATGTTTCATGGTTTTTCTTTCTTGTCTTTCTTGTCTTAACGGTTGGTTGTGACAAAAAGAGTGGGGCAACTGTTCTTTTAGTACGAGTCATGATCATCCTTGTTTGTGACTGCTTGTTTCATGTGATGGTAAGACCTTGCAAACCATTGATCTATGTCATATCATGGTGTTTGTTGGCCATTACAATAATCCACAAGTAATGATGATTAGAGCAACAACTATTAGTTCTTTGGCAGTATATTGAAGGATTATGTCTCTACACTAACATCCATCTTCTTTTGTCTTGTCGTTTCTCTTCTTCCATCTCTTGATGATATCCTTTGACATACAAGAATATAATTGCATGCATGATCTTATAGACATTTTATTATTTCATCACACATTTACATATGTCCATTCACTTAGTTGCATTATGCATTAAACATTCATTAGGCATACATTAATTAAACATCTAGAATTTCACATATGTCCATTTACACAATGCTAGCATATGTCATTTGCATTCACATAACATATAAGTGCATTTAACATTTCCATACACTATCCATATCATTAATGCATCATAACATAGGGAATCACATGTCACATTATCCATCCATATATAATCATACATCAATGCATCCATAATCAGAAAACATGACATTCATTAGAATCAAAATCATCATAGATAACATATAAAATGCATCATCATAATGCATCATCACATAACACATAACATATAGGATGCATGAAAAATGCATCATATACAATCTCAAAAATTATGTCACATGATAGAGCCACGAGGTATCCTAAAAAAAGAGCTCACAGGCTTGATGGTCAAAATATAAATGTCATAATATAATGTCTCAAACATAATAACAAGACATCAATAACAAGGCCCTAGGTTGTTCTCTCCTCACCCCCTCGAGGAGAGGACTGAGGTGACTAATGCTTTGTAACCAAAATTGATGGTATGTAGGAAGACATGGTAGGCTATGTTTGTGAAACCAGTGGCTAGCTATGCTCTTACTTGTGCCTTGAAGCAAATGATCCATGGTTGTGACTAGATCTATGACCTGAAGAGTGCCTGTGATGGTGTGACCTTTTCCTTAAGGAATGACATGAGGAGGTAGACCCACCCACACTACTCTGGCTCCAACTACTGTGGTTCCTACTACTACTGCCTGAACCACGTCCTATTCTACTCTATGATTCAAATAACCCAAGCTCTAGCCACTCGACCAACACTGCTCTCTCATATAACATTTGTTACTATCCTTGGCTAGCATTGACCCTAGCCAACTCCCTGGCTATCTCCCCAACTAACCCTATACATAACTGCGCAAACTCCGAGCACCAAATCTACACCTCCTACTGAAGAATTGTAGCCTAATCCTGCTCTACTCTCATGACCTCTATCTCTTCCTGTATGGACTTGATATACACCGAGGCCTCATCTAATCTCCACTACATATTGGCTAATCTTTGATCAACTGTGGCATCAACTATGGCATCATTTCGCAAAGGTGGTCCCCTAGATATGTCCTCTGCTCCATTTAGCATGCACTCTCACAACTGTCTCTCTGCCTCATCCATGTCATCATCCCCACCAATTTCCAACTCCTCATCATTTCCTTTGATCTCCTCCTCGCCCCCAACTATCTCCTCCCCTCCACCAACATCTAGGGCCTCCTCTCTTATATGCACCTCTGCCTCTGGCTACTCCATTTCCTACCTAGGCTCTTCCTTAGGTTGCTCCTCCTCCTATATGACTCCCTCATCTCTCTCCTCCTCCTCTGACATCTCAAGGATCACGTCTAATGGTACCCTCTCAACATGCTTACATACCCTCCTACCCTACCTCCTGCCATCTCCTCCTCTCCTCCCCCTCCCTCCACCACCACCGTCTCCTCTATCACCTCCATCATCACCTCCACCATCTCCTCCACCTTGCCCCCATATCCTCTCCCCCATCTCCTTGGCCTCCATCTCTCCCCCTCCCCCTGTCGCCACCTCTACCTCCTTGTCCACCTCACCACACCTTTGGTATAACTAATCATCAACCAACTGGTGTTGGCGCATCCAGTTTCATTAAAGGCTATGACCTATGAGTCTGCCACCATGAATCAAAATCTACACTAGTCCCCAGATTTTTTGAACCCCCACTCTAGGGCCAGGGTTGTGCCACTAGTCCATCAATTTGTTGCTCTACCAAAGTAGCTGATATAGCTAGTCCCCACATCATCTCTCATGAATATCTAGCATACTCTACAATCCCCACTAGGACATCCTATTGCTCATAGAACTAACATAATACCCACTGGGGAAAGTACATCTCAATAATGTGTTGTGACTATACAGTGCAACCAATCACATATCAGAACTTTCTATAGAATGTTAAATGATCACCCTCTCTTGCCCATTGTGCACAATCCCTATAAGGCCTCCAAATAAATTCCATCAAATTATCAATATGATGTTGCTACTAGTATCGTGTCTCTCCAACTCTAGTCTACTATAAGGAACCCATATACAAGTAAACATATGCATCCCCTCAATAATTTGTGGTTTCTGAATTGGAGGAAAAAATATGGGAATATGCTCCCACTCCCAGATCATCAATAGTTTCATCTTGTAGCTGATAGTGTGTGCACCTTTGTAGGCCACCTTATGCAACTGATGATAAAGCATACCTAGTAGACATGGCCCCCATGCAAAAATAATATTATCTCACCTCATACGCACAAGCACATCTCCCCATCCGATAGGAACACCGTGTCTATGGTGATCAGGAATCAAGACACCAGCAATCAAATTACATAGCATCACATCCCATCAAGGATAATGCTTAGCCATAAACTCCCATCGAATCTCATATCCATTGATGCCTAGTCTGTGCCATCACTAGCCTCATAGTACTCTATAATCACCTGCTATCCTTAGTGTGGATCATAAACCACTCACTTTCCTCTGATCGGAAGGTGAAAAATCCTATACACATCCTCAGGAATGATAGTGGCCTCTCCCATCCACAAGTGGAATGAACAAGTGTCCAATTGCCATCTCTTGGCCAATGCCATCAATAGTCCCCTATTTTCCCAGAAAATGGGCATATAGGTCACATAGTATAGTCCTAGCTACATCAGTCACCACCACTCCCTATCTCACAGCTAATCTTTGAATGCATATGTCGAAGACTTGAAATTGCATGTGTAAATAGGTGGTAATCATTTCTACACATGCAAAAATGAGAGTTAGCACATTATTGAAAATCATTGTTCCCATCTATCTAATCAAAAGTACACAAAAACTGAGCCTAAATAGAATTAAACCCTTTTCAAAGTCAAATATGTTGTGCCAAGTCAATTGCATCATTTGGCACTTTATTTGTGTCATGACAGGGTGTATGTATCATTTCATCTAGCTATTGTATCTTAGTACGGTGATTGCATCACAAAAAATAACAAATGCGTCATCCTATAGCACTTGCATCATTGTAAAAAAAATGTGTCATACAACACCACGTTTACACTTCAACATGGCGATTGTGTTGCTATACCTATCATTTGCATCGCGACATGGTGATTGCATCTCACTAGCCTTTAAAGGCATCATTGTAAACCTAGATAGCCCTTACCCATTGTGTTTGTGTCATGACACATCAAATGTATGCAACACAAATGTGAATGCATCTTTCGCGAATGCACATGCGTCGCGACACATTTATTACCCTAACTTTAAACCCTTAAAAAGCATGCAAAAAGAGAAATTACAAAGTAGGTATGAGGTACTTACCAGTGGCTCTATGCCCTTTGGCCATCTAAAGGTTCACACAATGTAGCCATGATGCTTGGTCACTAGAATCACCATTGTTGCGAAGTCTCCTCTGTCTATGAGCTCTCAAATTTCAAAAGGTAAAAGTCAAAATGAATTGAATTTTTACCCAATTTGAACCCGTTTATTTGGAAAACGTGGGATTTTCTTAAAAAAATTATTATTGGAGGCTCTTTTCACCAACTTTGACCAACACGTTTGCTACCTTAAACACATTGAAATCCAAAACCGATCACGCCACTAATCTTGTGATCATCAAATTGACTTATTGTGACACTTTCCAATTTTTTTTGTTGCCAAGACAAAATTTGAAAATTTTCCCGATGGGGCATAGATACTCTATACCTTCGTTGGGGCATGTTTTGACTAAATTTTCTTTGTCACAATGCAACATGTTGCATTATGACAAAGAGAGGAAAAATGTAAACACATAAAATTGACCTAGGTCTACAAGTTCTATTTTCTCCATATTTCTTCCTAACATAATTAAAATATTTAATAATGTCTTATGGTCCCATTTCAACTATTAATTATTTAATTCATTTATATCTTTTATTCCTCCTAATTATTTAAATAAATAAATTATATTTAATTATTTAAACATGTCACTAATTTCCTATGTCTTTCCATAATTTAATTATTACTTATTGACTATTTCTTCATGATTATTTAAATAAATAAACTTTATTTATTTATTTAAATACATCATTAATATCTCATGTCCTCTTATAATTTAATAGTTCTTTAATTTATTTAATTATTGTCCACCTTGGCCTCTCCTAATTTTATTTTTTAAAAATTTGTCCCCTTTCTAATTTTCTCTTTCCAAGTAAATAATTTAAATTAATTATTTACTGTCACATGGCCCCACCTTTTGAATTAAATTAATTTCTAATTCAAAATGTCAAGCTTCCTTCATAAATAAAAAATCCCTATTATTATTTGATTTTCTAGCTTTTTCTTTTTTCTGTGCCATTCTTATCTCCTTCTCACATGCATTCTTGACCTTTGATTTGATTTTTATAAAATCAAATCTCAACCATTCATTTCAAATTCTAACATAATTTTCTCTAACCCTAATTGTGGGTTGTCTCATTCAATTTTGACCATTGATCTTAGGGAATTTGTTAGCTTTTAATCTTGGCCATTCATCCAAAATTGACTTTTCTATAAAAAAAATTCTAGCCTCATTTGTCATCTCTCATGCTCTTGACTTCATACATCTTGGAATTTCTTGACTTCATGCTTAGAAATTTTCATCCTTTAGGTTTGCTTCATAGTTGCTTCACAGTTGCATTGTATATCATTTGATAGAATCCTTCAACATTTTCTTAGGACATTGGCATATTCATCGACTGCTCATCATAAATTTGAGGGAAAAAATAATATTGGAGCAAATAAAGAAGGTGAAATGGAGGTTACTCATGGAGGTTGAAGATATTTGGTGAGATCTTTCCTTGTTTTCATGTTTTGTACTCCTCTGTTCTTCATTGCTTTGTTTTGGGTTATTTTGTTTAAACTCTAATATGCTAACTTGGTATTTTCACTAAGCTATAGTTTCCACATAGACTACTCTATTACTCTTTCAAATCATTTCCCCATCGTTTGTAACATATGTTTATCTCAAAACCCAAATATTGACAATTCTCTCCCTTTCAAACTAATTTTTTTCCATCTGAAGAATCCTTCATGCTTGGCTACCCTTGACGAGGTTTTGTAAGTCTCTACCTAGACTAGATTAAGGAGGTTCTTGGATTAATTGGTAGTGTATTTTCATTACTCAATGTACTAAATTCCTTTGGTTTTTTGGAAAAAAAATGGCATGATAGCATAAACATAAGGAGAAATATCTCCAAGGTAAAATTTTTAAGGACAAGAAACTTCTTAATGTTGATCCTAGCAATATAAACTGCACAATCCTCCATTGCTACTATCGAAGTCCAATTGCATAAAATTGATAATTATAAAGGAGAAGCAATTTTTTTTTGATCTAGTTTACATTGGATAAGAGAAGGAAACAAGGGCACCAAATATTGTTTTAATTATCTTAGCTATGAACACAAAAAAGAAAAAATCAGTGCTATAAGGGATAATTATGATGTTCTACAGTCTAACCCTTCTAAAATAGGTAATCTATTTAAAAATTCTATGAAAATATCTTTAAAGATGATCAATTGTAGAAAATTCAACAAGCACTTGAGGACATTTTCAAGGATCATATTCCTACTCAAATTGATTTCGAGCACAGTCATTACCTTGATAAATTACTTTCCTTGGAAGAATTAGAAAACACTCTTTTTTCCATGGCCCCTTACAAAAGTTTTGGTAATGATGGACTTCCTATGAAATTCTATTAGTCTATGTGACATCTTATTAAGGATGATTTCTACTATTTATATTTGGAGCTTGCCTTTAGGAAAGGATCTTTAGGCCTGAATATAAATGGAGGCATAATAAAACTTCTTCCCAAAGGAAAAAGTGAGGATACTTTTCTTAGAAAATATTATTAAATTATTGTAAAGGCATTGTCGATTAGGATTAAACTTGTGGTGTAATAAATTGTTAGACCTAAACAAACATGTTTTACTATTGGTAGCTTTATCCTTGAAAATCTTATTTTGGCTTGGGAAACATGTAATTGGGCCTAACAAATAGGTAAAAATGTGATTTTAATTAAACTTGATTTCGACAAGGCTTATGATAGAATTCAATAGAACTTTATCCTTAGCATGCTGCAATGGTTGCAGTTTGGACCCAAATTTTGAGCTCATATTCAAATTCCATTTCGAGATGCCAATACTTAGATTATTACTAATAATATGATGGAACACTCATTCCCCTCCAAAGATCAATTTGATAATATTTTCATCTTGCTCCACGTCTATATGTTCTCATAGTTGATGTGTTGGGCTATATGCTTCGATGTGCCAGTAAAAAGAAGCTCATTGCTAGAATCTCTATTCAAAAAGATGTTGATCTTATCAACTCACATTATGTTGATGAAAGTTTATTATTCTTGCAAAAAATAAAATAAAATATTTCTAGTATGATGGAATAATTGGAACTTTACTATGTTGTTTCAAGGTCTAAATTTTCACATGATGAAACTAAATTTGAGTTGGTTCAAGCAAGACCTTCTCCTCCTTGGATTCCTTAAGAATGGAAACACATTAAAAACATGGAGAAATCATTAGGTATCTTGGGATACCTTTTTTATTTGGTGTTTCCCTCTTAGATATGTGGAACTGGTATATTAACAAACTCAAAAATAAACTTTTTCAGTTGGGGAAGTATGTTTCTCTTCTTAATAGGTAAAATCCAAGTTGCCAATAATTTTTTTCTTGCCACACATTTATTATTCGTCTTGGTGGATTCCTTCCAAATAAGGTTATGAAGACCTAATCAAGCTTATTAAAAAAAATTTTATGGACTAAATGACATGGAAACATGTGATTTATATCCATATCATGGATCCATTACATTCAGTCCAAATGTAAAAGAGGTATGACATTAATTGATCCAAAAACTCAAGGTATTTGTTTGGCTACTAAATGGATTATAATAGTTGTCAAAGGTGAGGAACCTTGGAAGATTCTTATAGGAAACAAAATTAATTCAATGTCAGTTAAAGGTAAATGGAAACTAGTGGGATTGCTTGACAAAATCCTTCATTCCTCCTTTTCAATTAATGCTTCTCCATCTCTTCAATCAATATGGAGGGCTTATCAATGTGTTTTTCACCTCTTACAATGGAGAGATTCCTCTCTTCAATATGGATTCAACTTATCCATTTATTCCATTCAGTGGAAGAAACTCATCCATTATCATGAGAAGCCCCTATCCTTCAGCATTCCAAAACAGTCATATTTTCTATTTAAAAAAGGAGTTCATAATGTTGGTGATATTTGAGAATTTTCTACATTTAGTTGGCTACCATGGCATACCATCAAAGCACAATTTAATTTTAGCAATAAATTTAGACCATTCTTGATTTTTGTGTGTCCCTTGGTTTCAGTGGAATTGTATATGAAGCTATGTACTTCTATCAATTGTAGTTTTTCAAAGATTAGCTATGGTTGGTGATGAGTCTAATTTATGGCTCAATTTTGATAGAGTTTATTATCCATTTTTGTTGTTGTCATAGACTTTGATACTTGGATGTTGAAATTTTCATATTATTTCCTCAAAACCATAGACATTGGGCATAAGCCTATTTTTGTAACTTTTAGTGACATTAACATGCTATGTGAAGTATCTATGTTAATTGTACATGTGGATTAAAGAATGCTACTTTAATCTGATAGTTATAGATATGCAATTGTTGTGCATACTAATATTGTCATGCATATATAATTGGAGCCTACAAAATAAAGGAATATTTTTCCATCTGATCGTTCACCATAAAGGTCAAAAAGGTGATTACTCAAAGGTCAATGGAGGGAAATTCCTAGTTCAAATTGAATATTTTAACTGCCTTGTAACTGGTCATAATAGTTTGTTGAGAATTATGGTTGATCTGTGTTAAGGAAAACCAACTTGACCATATTTCATGCATGCATAACCTCCTTTCCGGGTGATCCCATAATAGTGGTTTACAATTTTTGGCCAAGCTGGACACTGAAATTATTATTTTTAACTAAATCTTCACATTTGGGCACCTATAGCGGCTAAACCGTGAGGAATTTGAAGATGGTGCAAACTAGAGTCTCATCAAATTTTGTTTGTAGATTCTAAAATATTTTTTCAAAATTTTGGAATAAAATTGCACTTCTTTCCATCTCCCACGAAAATTGATTTTTTTTCAGAAAACAACATTTTTAAAAAGTGACCACACCGTATATACGCATAACTTTTTTTCATGAAGGATAAAATTCTAATTCTTTCAAATTTAGATTTGTAACTCTGATATCTAGTGCTTCCACTTGGTTAGATAGTTTTTTATTGAATATTTTTTCCTTAATCAAGTTTCAAAGTCAAACAAATTACAATTCGAGACCAAACGACCGTATACAGCGTAACTTTTTTGTATATGTCAAAATTTAATTTAATTTTTTGTTGGATCAAGGACTTCAATATCTGGTGCACTCATATTTTCAATTTTTTTTTGATAATCTTCTATTTTTCCACATGTGAAGAACAAAGAAATTCATTTTCGATGAAAAACCTATGTTTAATAAAACTTAAAAAACAAATACATAACAAAACCAAAACATATTAAAATTATATTCATTGGATAGCTTGTTCTGGGGAATACCATAATCATTTGAAATAAATTTTAAATGAATTCATTTGATTCCACAAAAGCTAAATCAAAAGTGATTTTTTATCAGCATTTTGATAGGTGTAAAGGAGACGCATTTATAGGTGCTAACTCTCTTCAATTGGAATCCTTAAAATGGAACATTTTAAAGATTAAATCATTATATTTTCTAAAAATATGTGATTTCAGCTAAAATTCGTTCCTCTCAGCAATTGTAAACCACTATTGTGACAGCACCCTTCCTCTTTCTATGCTTTCCATAAAGTGGCATCCTACTAATCTATTGGAGTTGACCACCTTGCTTGGTAGTTAATTAGTAGTTCTTCCTTATATAATTAAGACTCGGATGCCCCTTCTTAGAAGGTTTATTGATCTAATGTTGTACTTCATTCTTAGCTTTTTAGTAATACAATTATGTTGCTCTATTGTAATCATGCTTTCCAATGAATAAAATGAAGTTATAAGTTCATTGCATCTGAGTTTGTCTTAAGGGATACTCATCCAAGGGGTCCCACTTGGTGAGCATTCCATCCTTTAGCTTAGTTATTACTTTTTTGCACAAATAGTTATGAATCTGGCAACTATCTATTCCTGTAGCCACTATAATTTCATTCTATGATTGTTCCTGCAGCCAAAGCGGATAGAGTAGTTTCCTGTCTGTTTTCTCAAATTTTCATTTTTCATACACTTCAACTTAGTATAGTTATTGGCTGATGTTCAACACGAATTCCACTTCTTTCTATGCAATTTACTTTCAACATTATTCCTTTCAGTAGTTGTAGGATGAATATTGATACTATAAATTCCTAGTGCACATACTATGTTGACCCATTTCAACTCTACGTCCCTAGGTTCATAATTAAATGAACCTTCATGATGATTGAGATAACTATTCAAATTAGATTTCTAATCTCCGAATCACAACTTTAAGGGCTTAGTTTTTAAGTAATTGTAGGAGGCCAACATTTTTGGCGTCGTTGTCAAGGATGGTGTCAAACTAGGGAGTTCTTTGGAGTCATTGATAGTTTCTTTCTTGTTGTAGTATTTCTGATAGTTTTTTCTTAGTATAACCCTCATTTACGAAGTAATGACCCCCTATTCTTTCACCAATTCTTTGTGTAAGTTGGTTGATGCTGAGTTGAAACCACATGCATAGAGAAAGGGGAAGAGATGCTTATGGGAGATTCCTTCCTAATAATCCTAGTCCATTTTAGCTAGAAGAGCTTCCAAATCTACTAGGATATGAAGAAGAAGAAGAGCCACACCCTTTTGTTGATGCATTTCCCAATTGACTAGTTTTGAAACCTCCTCTGAAGATCAAAATCATATTTTTAACCCATTTTCTTTAGAACTCCATCAGGTAGACATGGGTGATGCAAATAGAAACATACCTAACCAACTAGCTTTTTCATTCCCTATTTCTCATTAGAATGAAGTTGACAACCTAAAAAATATACCTACTTCATTCCTTCCTATGTTCTATGGACTTGTCAGAGAAGACCCTAATACTTTCTTGTTTGAGTTTGATATCCTCTATAGAAGCTATGACTATACCACTGATTCTCATAGGCTTAAGCAGTTTCCTACCACCTTGAAAGAGGCTGCATTAAGATGGTTTATGATCCTAGGAAGAAATACTATGGAGACATGGGATGAGAAGAAGATAAAGTTCCTTGAGAAGTACAAAGAATATTTTAGGGGTAGTGACATGAGAGGAGATAACATCTTTAGGATACAATAGAAGGAAGATGATAGTCTCGAGGATTAAATTTCAAGGTCTTTTTTCCTACATAAATATCCACATCATATAGTCAATAAAGAGTCCCAAAATATACTCTTCTTGAGAAGGATTAAGGAGAATTGTATTGAGGATTTAGACCTGATGTGAGGAGGAGATATCACCCAAACTCCTTGGGAAGATATAAAAAAGCTATGTTAGCACTATTCTAGGGTAGCTTCAAAAAAAGTGAGAGCTTACCAATCCTCTATGTGTAAGTCATCTACCACCGGAGTTTCAAGGATGGAGATTACTCACTTGCTAGCAGACTTAAAGAAAGATATCATAAATAATCTAGCTATTCAACTGGATACACTTCAAGATAAGAAAAAAAATGAGGAGGTAGAGGCAATGTTGGGAGAATATTTCCCTCATTGCACATAAAAGTAGTGCAGATACATGATGGTAGCTAACATTGATAGTAAGCATATCCCACCTAAGTTCAAGCCAATCCAGGGTGAAGATGATCAAGTCTACTACATTGGACAAAGGAGACAATAGGCTCAAAGAAAAGGTATGCCACCAGATCCATTATCCTTTGTTGGGCCTTATTTTAATTCTTATGCACCTAGTAACTAATGGAAACCCCCATATCCATCCAATTATGGAGGATACCCACCAAAAAATTGGAATAAACCTCCAAATACCTAGCCCAATCATAAAAATTCTCCACCCTAGTGGAAAAAAATATTGGAGAATTAGGAGCAGTTTCAAGGAAATTGGAAACCACCTCCAAGAAATTGGTGGTAGAAATATCAATGGAGGGGAGGAAAACAATGGCCAAACTAGATAACCAGTGGTGCAGGAGCACCCAAAATACAAGCATAATCTTAATGTATTGTTTTTAATTTTTTTGTTTTGTTATGTAGGGTCTAAAACACCATTGATAAGTTGTAAGGGGACATTTTTAGAGCTTAGGTTCATATTAAAATAAATTAGGAAATCTTTTTTGAGGCGTTTCCTAAGTTTTTGGGGAAGACTGGAAAACACACTGTGTTTTCAAACAGCAAACTTTTTGCCATTTGTGGGCTCGGAAAAAGTAACCTAACTACTTCTTGACATTGTAAAAGGTGTTTTCCGACATGAAGAAGAGGTTAGAATATTTTTGGCATGGCAGTTTTATGAAAAAGTGAATAGAACAGTGATTTTGTTCAATGAAAATACAGTTTTCAGTTTTGTTTTCTGGAAACAACGATTAAATGAACTGAATTAGGAATTTGGCTATTTGTTACAGCATTTAGGGAAGTCATTTCAATCATTCTTGTGGATTTATAGTCAGTTAACTTATCGCTATTTCTTTTTCTTGTATATTTTGTATTTTTCTGTTTTGTTGTTTGACTGTTAAAAATCAGAAAAATGGAGTTCTAGCCTATTTCCTGATCATTCCAAGAAGTATGGGATCTGTAGAAACAAGGATAGACTCCCTCCCTATATATTATGTACATAGAAAAGTTTGTTTGAGTGCAGGAGCTGGCAGCATGATGATGCCCTAGGCAAGCCAGTGCAGGTCCAGTTGAGGCAGACTTGGAGTAAAAGTAGCATAATTTGCAGGGGAATAAATATTTTTGAGAAATTATTTTTGGAGAATTTAGGGGAAGGCCTTAGTTACACTTGGAGGTTAGGAGGAGGTTCTAGCAGACCGTTTGGAGGGAGAAATTTTCACCAGTCCAAAATCAGCTAGAAAAGTTAGAAAACCCTAGGGTTCTTAGCCATTTTTGTGTTTGGGTTGTGTATGGCCTATACAGGCTCAAAACCTCAGGAAAATTTAAGGTGCGGGTATGGGAATCACAACCCTCAAATGAAGAAACCAGGTCCTTTAGTGGGTTTTTAAGGAAATTGCATTTTATCCCTATTCAGGGGCCTTATTGGGTACTTAGGCTAGTAGCCCAAAAATAGGGTTTATTGTAAGCGATGGTTAAGTGGAGTTAGGAGGATATTAGACAGAAAAAGATGAGATGTTTGGAAGCCTTTGTATCACCCTCACTCCCTTGCAAAGTTGTGTTCAATGTTTTGGAGGCTTTTGGTCTTTAAGGCAGAATAAGGGCCAATGGAGAACATGAGACAACACCAAGGTTGGCTTGGTAGAAAGGAAGCTTGTTGACAGGAGAGGAGTTGGTCAGGAAAACTAGGGGCATCTAGACAAGAATAGAGGCCTATAGGTTAGATTGGTGAAGCCAAGCACCAAGGGGGTCTCACAAAGAAAGACCTAGAGCAGGAACTAGTGATTGGTTCTTCCAACTAGCCTTCCTATTAGATTGGTATCAGAGCAGTGAAAGATTTGGGAAAGCAGCAGCTTATATGTCAGAGGAAGTTGAATCAAGTGAACCACCCAAGATGGTGACAAACACACAGTTGGCCAAGATGGTTTAAGAGCAAGAATAGGATAACAAATCTCTAAAGGAAAGAATAGAATAGCTTGAAGTAGCATTGAACAAGGTGAAATTGGAAGGCAAAGTGCCAAAAGAAGAAGAGGTTGCAGAGGAGGACAATGTCCCTGAACCTGACCCTATCTTGGAGGAGGAGCCTTTCTTGAAGGCATTAAAAGCCCTAAGTGGTAAAGGACTTGAGGGTGTACCACTATTCCAGGGAAAGATGGATCCCGATCTGATCTTGGACTGGATAGATCGAATGGAGAATCACTTCGAATGTGATGGAGTTACAAAAGCATAAAAGGTGAAAGTTGCAAAATGGAGGCTGAGAGGATCAACTCTAACATGGTGGAAGTTTATTCAGACTGAAAGGGAGAAACAAGGCAAGCAGCCCATATCAACCTAGAAAGGAATGGTTGCTAAAGTGAAAGAAGCCTATATGTCAGATGATTATGAAATTCAGCTCCACAAGAAGAGGCAGAGTTTAAGACAAAAAGATCAAGATGTCAACACTTACACTGAAGAGTTCCAGAAGCTTTGTTTGAGATCAAATATGGCAGAAGATGAGAGCCTAAAAGTGGCTAGGTATCTAAATGGATTGAAGTGGAATATATAGGAAGAGATGGCTTTGCTCAGCCCCAAGACAGTCCACCAATGCTATTAGCTAGCTATCAAGATTGAAGAGAGGAATAAAAGGAAGCATGATTAGTCCTCTAAGGGTAGAGGAAGAGGCAGAGATCAAAAAGGATAGCGTGGAGGTTACCAAGGAAGAGGTGGTGACCAAAGAAGCCAAGGTGAATCAAAGCTTACCGAGCATGGTGGTGAAACCTCAACAAGAGGAGGATTTAATAGAGGAAGAGGACCACAAGGAGGTTCAAATAGAGGTAGAGGAGCAGGTAGAAATAACTCCTACTTTGCCACCATGAAATGTTATAACTGTGATCAGCTAGGCCATCCAGCTTATAGATGCCCGGAGAAAGCTTCATCTAGCAATGAGAAAAGAGTAGCTTATGCACAAGAGGACACCATGAGTGTAAAAACACCTAAGATCAGTCACATAGAATCAGAAGTAGGTGAAAATCTGATGTTTAATAGAGTGTTGATCAGACAACCGGTCAAGGAAGAACCCAAGCAAAGGAGAGCTTTGTTTCGAGAAAGGTGCAAGATATTGGGAAAGGTATGCAAGGTTATTGTAGATTCTGGTTCTATAGACAATATAATCTCTGAGGAGGCAGTAAATAAGTTAAAATTTCAGAAGGTACCTCATGCCAATCCCGACAAAGTCACATGGTTGAACAAAGGGCAGAGTGTCTTAGTGAATGAGCAGGTTATAGTGGAATTCTCGATTGGAGGCTACAAAGACAAGCTGATTTGTGATGTACTTCCCATGGATGCATGCCATCTTATTCTTGGAAGGCCATGGAAATATGATAGAGGTGTTGTATATCATGGGAAGGAGAACACCATTGAGTTCACGAAGGATGGAAAAACATTCAAGCTGCAATCATTGATTGAGGAAGATGAAGGGAAATCCAAGGTTCCTAATATCATGTTGAGCAGTGGCAAGGAGTTCATCAAGGATCTACACCAAGGGAATGAAGGGTATGTGATTATGATGCAGCCCAAAGAAGAGGAAAAGGCTGAAAGGACAGTGTTACCAACCTCAAATTGACTTCATACCTAGAGCCTCATTACCTAACAAAGCAGCATACAAACTGATCCCTGAGTTGAAGCAAGAGGTGGCAAGACAAGTGGAAGAATTGCTGAATCAAGGTCTAATCCAAAAGAGTATTAGTCCATGTGCAGTCCCAGTTGTTTTGGAAACAAAAAAAGGAGGTAAATGGAGAATTTGTACTGATTCTAGAGCAATTAATAGGATCACAATTAGGTATAGATTTCCAATACCTAGGATTGAAGATTTAATGGATTGCCTTGGAGGTGCAAAATTCTATACTAAGCTAGACCTTAAGAGCGGGTATCACCAAATCAGAATTAAGGAGGGTGATGAATGGAAGACAGCTTTTAAGACAAATGATGGTTTATACGAGTGGAAAGTGATGCCATTTGGCCTCTCAAATGCCCCTAGCACGTTCATGAGACTAATGAATGAGGTGCTTAAATATTTCACATGGATTTTTGTGGTAGTCTACTTGGATGACATACTAATTTTCAGTAAGACAACAGAAGAACATTTGAAGCATGTAGAGATGGTACTCAAAAGGTTGCAAGAAGAACAGTTGGCAATCAACCTTGAGAAGTGTGAGTTCTTCAAACAAGAGCTTGTGTATCTAGGCTTTGTGTTATCCCAAGGAACGCTGAAGATGGATCCAAGTAAGGTGGAAGCCATCCTAAACTTGCCTACACCAATCACAGTAACTCAGGTAAGAAGTTTTCATGGTTTGGCTCAGTTTTATAGGAAGTTTATAAGGAATTTTAGTGGTATATGCGCACCACTATTAGATACAATCAAGGGTGGTTAGAAAACAAAGTTTAAGTGGACACTAGAGGCTGATAAAGGGTTTGAAAAGTTGAAAAAAGAAGTGGCAACACAACCTATCTTGTTATTGCCTAGTTTTGATAAATTGTTTATAGTTGAGTGTGATGCAAGTGGAGTAGCAGTAGGAGGAGTCCTTAGTCAAGAAGGTAGACCTGTAGCCTTCTTTAGTGAAAAACTAAATGAAGCTAAACAAAAATACTCCACCTATGATCTGGAACTTTATGCTTTAATGCAATCCCTTAGGAAATGGAGGCATTATTTTTTGCCCAAAGAGTTTGTGGTTTTCACAGATAACCAGGCACTTAGTTTTATCAATACCTAGGAGAAGTTAAGCAATAGACACTTGAAATGGATGGAGTACATTCAAGCTTTTATATTTACCATTAAGCACAAGAAGGGACAGCAAAACAAAGTGGCAAATGCATTAAGCAGGAGGATGTTGATAGTCCAAGAGATACAGTTGAAAAGCATTGGATTGGAAAGTTTTAAAGATCTCTATGGTGATGACGAAGACTTTTCCAAGGCCTACAAGGAATGTTCAGACTTTGCAAATCATTTTCATAGTCAATATGCTGAGTATACATTGAAAAATGGATTGTTATTCAAGGGAAATCTGTTATGTGTCCCAAGAGGATCAATGAGGGAAAATCTGATCCAAGAGAAACACAATGGCAGTCCTAGTGGACACTTTGGAACCAATAAAACTTTAGAGCTGGTACAAAGATTTTATTACTGGCCTAGGTTAGCATGAGATGTCAGAAAGTATGTTGAACAGTGTGTTGTTTGCATGAAAGCCAAAGGGGGAGCTAGCAATGCAGAGTTATATTAGCCCTTTCCTATTTCGAACAGACCATGGGAGTGTGTGAGCATGGATTTTGTGGTAGGTCTACCCAAGACTAAATCTGGTTTTGACAGTTTTTTTTTAGTTGTGGACAGATTTAGCAACATGAGTCACTTTATTCCTTGCAAGACTACACATGATGCTAGCTATATTGCCCATCTCTTTTTCAGGGAAGTTGTGAGAATCCATGGATTGCCATTGAGTATTGTTTTTGACAGGGATGTGAAATTCATGAGTCATTTTTGGAAAACATTACAGAGCAGATTAGGAACTAATTTGTCATTTGGATCAGCATACCATCCTCAGACCGATGGTCAAACAGAGGTGGTTAACAGAGTGTTAGGTAACCTATTGAGGTGCTTGATAAAGGAATATGGGTAGACTTGGGATATGGTGATTTCCCAAGCTGAATATGCATATAATGATAGTGTGAACAGAACTACAAGAAAATCCCCATTTGAAGTTGTGTATGGGATGCACCCAAGAGGAATTTGTGAGCTCAGAGGCCTTGGAACAATGGAGAATAGGAGTGGACATGCAGAAGACTTCATTCAAACAATGAAGGAGATTCATGAGCAGGTTAAGAAGACAATTACAACAACAACACAAAAGTTGAAAGACAAAGTGGATGAGTCACGGAGAGATGTACAGTTTCAGGTGGGTGATTATGTTATGGTTCACCTCAAAAAATCTAGATTGCAGAAGGGGATTTCCACCAAGTCACAAATGAAATAGGTAGGACCATGCAAGGTGATAGCTAAGTATGGAAAGAATGCATACAAGGTAGAACTTCCATCGGATTTGGGTATATGTCCAGTCTTCAACATTGTTGATTTGATCAGGTATAAGGGCACAGTCAGTGATGAGATTTAGAACAATCATGAGGTCTTCAAAGATATCAGCAATGTACCCCTACCTAATCAAGAACATCTTGAGGCAGAGCAGATCTTAGAGTCCAGGGTGAAAAAGTCTACAAGGCACAAAATCTACATGGAACACCTTGTCAAGTGGAAAGGCAAACTTGAGTCTGAGGCTACCTGGGTTGAAGAAGCATATTTCAAGAAGTACGGGATTGATTTCTCACTGCTATCTCCTCAAGTTCATTGATCTTTGTGCTGAGAGGGGGAGAATGGTGCATGAGCACCCAAAATACAAGCATAATTTTAATGTATTGTTTTTATTTTTTTTGTTTTTGTTATGTAGGGTCTAAAACACCATTGATAAGGTGAAAGGGGACCTTTTTAGAGCTTAGGTTCAAATTAAAATAAATTAGGAAATCTTTTTGAGGCGTTTCCTAAGTTTTTGGGGAAGATTGGAAAACACACTGTGTTTTCAAAAAGTGAACTTTTTGCCATTTGTGGGCTCGGAAAAAGTAACCTAACTACTTCTTGACATTGTAAAAGGTGTTTCTCGATCTGGAGAATAGGTTAGAATAATTGTGGCATGGAAATTTTATGAAAAAGTGAATAGAACAGTTATTTTGTTGAATGAAAATACAGTTTTCAGTTTTGTTTTCTGGAAACAGCGATTAAATGAACTGAATTAGGCATTTGGATATTTGTTACAGCATGTAGGGAATTCATTTCAATAATTCTTGTGGCTGTATAGTCAGTTAACTCATCGCTATTTCCTCTTCTTGTATATTTTGTATTATTCTGTTTTGCTGTTTGACTGTTAAAAATTAGAAAAATGGAGTTCTAGCCTATTTCCTAACCGTACCAAGAAGTATGGGATCTGTAGAAACAAGGCTAGACTCCCTCCCTATATATTATGTACATATAAAATTTTGTTTGAGTGCAGGAGCTGCCAGCATGATGATGCCCTAGGCGAGCCAGTGCGGGTCTAGTTGGGGCAGACTTGGAGTAAAAGTAGCATAATTTGCAGGGGAATAAAGATTTTGAGAAATTATTTTTGGAGAATTTAGTGGAAGGTCTGGGCTATGCTTGGAGGTTAGGAGGAGGTTCCTTCAGACTGTTTGGAGGGAGAACTTTTCACCAGTCCGAAATCAGCCAGAAAATTTAGGAAACCCTAGGGTTCTTAGCCATTTTTGTGTTTGGGCTGTGTACGGCCTGTACAGGCTCAAAAACTCAAGAAAATTTAAGGTGAGGGTATGGGAGTCACAACCCCCAAATGAAGAAACCAGGTCCTTTAGTTGGTTTTTAAGGAAATTGCATTTTATCCCTGTTCAGGGGCCTAATTGGGTGATTAGGCTAGTAGCCCAAAAATAGGGTTTATTGTAAGCGATGGTTAAGTGGAGTTAGGAGGATATTAGAGAGAAAAATGTGAGATGTTTGGAAGCCTTTGTAGCACCCTCACTCCCCTGCAAAGTTGTGTTCAATGTTTTGGAGGCTTTTGGTCTTTAAGGCAGAATAAGGGCCAATGGAGAACATGAGATAGCACCAAGGTTGGCTTGGTAGAAAGGAAGCTTGTTGACAGGAGAGGAGTTGGTCAGGAAAACCAGGGGAATCGAGATAAGAATAGAGGCCTATAGGTTAGATTGGTGAATCCAAGCACCAAGGGGGTCTCACAAAGAAAGACCTAGAGTAGGAACTAGTGATTGGTTCCTCCAACTAGCCTTCCTATCAACCAGTTACATGAATCCACCTTCTCAACCCAAACAGCCTACTATAATTCCTCCTCTCAAGTTCAAACACACCTAGACCTACTCATCTACTAACTCTATCCAAAATTAACCCAAATAACGAACCACGATAGTAGCTAGTCTATTCTACTGATTCAAATCAATTTCTTGCATATGTTGTGAGTGTAAGTGATATCCACTTTCATTTAGGAACCACTTTGTGAACTCCTTCAACTCCTAGATCACCATTGAGCTTCATGTGGAAGAAGAGGAGCATCTAAATGTCCCCATTCAACCATGTGTACCTAAAAATCCTAAACCAATCCCAGTTCAATAGATTGAACAAGAACCGCCATTTCCTTAGAGGTTGGAAATTGTTAAACAAAAGGAAGAGGAGGAAATAACCTTTGACATTCTAGATCAGTTGAAACATATATGTGTTAAGATACCTTTATTTTAGACCATAAAATATGTTTCCATAAATGGAAAAGCAACTAAGGAAGCATGCCTCAAGAAGGCATGAAAGAAAAAGAAAGACCCCACTACGGTTCATGTGGTGGGACAGCTGGCTGACATTATGATTGGGAAAGTGATTGTTCCTAAATACAATTACCCAGGTAGTCCTATGGTAGGAGTTATAAATGGGATCCAAATAAAGAATGCTCTGATTGATTTGGGAGCAACAATAAAAGTGATGACTAAGGATATCCTGCAACAATTAAATATTACAAGCATGAAACCTACTCCTACTATCCTATAGCTTGCTGCTAGTTCCATTGTTAAACCTGATGGTATATTAGAGGATCTTGTGGTAACTCTAAAATCTTGGGAGTACCCAAAATATTTAATGATTCTTTCTCCAAAATCTACACTATGTGGGTATCCTATTATCCTAGGGAGGCCATGGTTAGCAACAAGAGATGCCTATATTGGATCTCGATCAGGAGACATGAATATTTCTCATGGGAAGAGCACCAAAAAGCTTGCTCTCTACCCTCCTGCTCAGCCATCTCATGATATGGATAACCCCATATGGCCACATGTTAGTGATGAGGCCAAGGAAGTCAATTGTGTGGCACAACTTATGATTTTAGGTGGGAGTCCTTTCCTGCAAATATAGGAAGAGGATGACATATTATCCAATATAATATAGAACAACTATGAGACACAAGAGGAATTACTTGATTTTGAGTCTTGTTCTATTGGACCACAACAGACACTCCTGCTTGCTCCTACAGCTGAACTTCCTATAGCAACAGGTATTTCTCATACATTGCTACCACATGAGATCAAAATTCTAAGCGTTAGTGAAATGGCTATGGTAGAGTTAACCACACAAGTGCAAGTATCAGAAGGGAGGTATTTGAACATTAATAACAAGCTTACTTAGGAGCATCAATTTTCCCTGACCGACTTGTTAAAGAAGCATAAATATGCATTTGCATGGGATTTCCATGATATGAATGGATTGGACCCTAAGTTGTGTATTCATAGGATATATATAAAAAATGATTGCACACCAATGAGACAACCGCCAAGAAGAATTAATCTTGCATTGAGGGAAATTGTAAAATGAGAACTACAAAAATTGCTAGATGTAGGATTTATCTACCCCATTTTAGATAGCTAGTGGGTGTCTCCATTGGTGATTGTTCCCAAAAAGGGATCTAAGTGGTGAGTTTGTGTTAATTACAAGGAAATGAATGCTTCCACCAAAAGGACCATTTTCCCCTTCCTTTCATAGACCAAGTGCTAGATTCCCTTGCAGGCAAGCAATATTTTTCTTTACTAGATGGATTCAGTGGCTATAACTAGATACAAATTGCACGTAAGCACCAAGAGAATACCACCTTTACCTATCCATGGGGAATTTATTCCTACTCAGTACTTCCATTTGGCTTATGCAATGCACTTGCAATTTTTTTAGCGGGCAGTCATTAGCATATTTTTAGATATCTCACATGATTTGATGAAAATTTATATGGATGATTTTACTACCTATTGTTCTTATTTTAATGAAGCATTGTAAAATATCAAGAGAGTCTTGCAAAGATGTGAAGAATATAATTTTTCCTTCAACCATGAAAAGTGCTTCATGATGATGCAGGAAGGTGTAGTTGTTGGCTACTACATCTCTCACAAAGGAATTTAAGTAGATCTTGCCAAGATTGAGGTGATCACCAATATTCTTATACCTACAAAGAAAAAATATGTTAGAATTTTCTTGGGACATGCATGCTACTATAGGCATTTCATCAAAGATTTCAGAAAAATGGCATTGTCTTTGTACAATCTCCTAACTAAAGATGTTGAGTTCCAATGGGTAGAAGACTATGATAAGAAATTCTCTTATTTGAAAGCAGCTTTAACCCATCCTCGTATACTCAAAGGCCCTAATTGGGAACTTCCTTTTCACATTCATATAGATGTATTAGACTATTCTATAAGAGTTGTCTTGGCACAAAAAGAAGAGCAATTGAGAATGCTTTTTACTTTGTTAGCAAAAACCTACAAGGAGCTAAATTTAATTAGATACTGATAGAAAAATAAATTTTAACAGTGATATATTCCCTTAACAAATTCAAGCACTACATTACAAGCTATCAATTTCTATGGAAGAAATTGATGTTTTCAAAAGAAAGTTTCATTCAATTTCGTTTTTGAGAAGTCATGTCTGTATGCATGATCTGCAAATTCCAGCCACTTCACAAGATGTGAAAAGAAATTTATGCTACCATTATGTTCTTGACATTAACAAAACAGTTTTATCTTATGACTGTCAGCAGATTGGAAAGCATGTGGAATCTGAGGAAAGTTCGGTTAATGGCTTCCAAAGAGTTGGAAACAAATCTGCATCTTTCTAGCACATTGTATGTTGTAATTGTGGTGTGGGTTGTTTTTGGCTTAAGGGATAATGTTATACATTGAGTTAGTATTTGTTCTAGTTTTTTGGCCATCAATGGAGATTTTTCCAGTTGTATAGGTAGTTTCAGTTGTATCGGGTAGGTTAATTTTTTTTGTAAATTATAAATGACTTTTCTGGTCTTTATAATGCTTTGTAAAAACTGTTACATGGACTATGATTGGGGGTTTTCTTGATGGTTCTTTCCCGCCAGTATGTCCGCCTGAACTAGTAATATGTATTAAATTAAATCAATATATTTATAAGTGGGCTACCACTTTTGGCTTAAAAAAAAAAGCTATCAGATATTTGTGCACATAGACCATGTAGCCATTAGGTACCTCATGGATAAGCCCTCGATCTTAGGGAGGCTAGCAAGATGGTTGTTGTTGATGCAAGAGTTCGATATAACCATTACTGATAAACTAGGGAAGGCCAATGTTGTATAATAATTTCTTTCTAGATTTAATACAGCATAAAATACTCAAGTAATTGATGAATCTTTCCCTAATGAACATTTATTTTCCATCAGTTTGCATACACCCTGGTATGCTAACATAGCTAATTATCTGGTCATAGGGAGAGTTCCTCATCATTTCTCTCCAAAAGAGAGAAGGGTGCCCATTGAGAAAAAATTTCCTTTCTCATGGATTGTAGGATGTTTCTTCTACATTGGACTAGACAATGTCATGAGGAGATGTGTGAGGGAAGATGAGACATATGATATATTGCATGCATGTCACAATGAACCTTATGGAGGGAATTTTGAAGTCAATAGGACATAAATGAATATTTTGAACACAGGATATTACTAGTTCACTCTCCACAAGGATGCAAGGAAATTATATACAAGGAAGTGTGATAGATGCCAGAGGATGGTCTGACCATCCAAATTTGATGAGATGCCCCTTTACCCACAAGTAGTAATCACTCCATTTGATAAATGGGAATTAGATTTTGTATAACCCATTGACCCTCCATCAAATGGTAAATCTTATTTCTTGGTTTGCACTGATTATGTGACCAAGTGGTTTGAAGTTAATGCAATGAAGCATGCAAGAGATAATAGGGTATGTGTAGGATCATCATGGAAAACATAGGCCCTTAAGTGGCCAAAATTTTTAAAAAATTAGAGTTAGGAAACTTGACATAAAAATTTGAATAAGTTATCTATATTATTTCAAAAATATATAAGAATAGAATCTATAGAAAATTGAATGTAGTTTCTAAACTACTAGGTTTTCTTTTTTTTTTAAAATCTATTTAGTGAAAATTTGAAATTTCAATGTAGTAGTACTTTATTTCAGGGAAAAAATAAGAAATAGGTGTTTGTATGACCACCCTAACCATAATAAAATAATAATATATTTTTATAAGATTTTAGATATAATTTTTTTATTACAACTTTTAAAAAATATAAAAAAATTGTATGTTTGACCACATTAACTTAGTCAAAAATTCATGAAATTCAAATTTTATTTTTTTAATCCTATAGTATGTGAAGCATAGAATGTGATGCATGTTTTGGATTCAAAAAATGTGATACCATTTGAAAGCTAGAGATGTTTTTCAATCAACATATCAATCAGGACTTTAGTCGTAATTCCAATAGAAAATCAATAATAATTACTTATTAAATTCAAAGTAAAGCATAATTTATATTGGTGGAAAGTTGAGAATCTCCTTTAAAAACCCCTTTCATTTCATCAATTTTGGGTAAATAAATGGTCATCAGCCACATAACTATCATATTGCCACTTTTTGGCCTATCATGATCCTAGACATACCCAATAAGAGTGCAAAATTTCTTTATGAGGAAATTTTCACTTGTTATTGAGTTCCAAGGGAGATAGTGACTGATCAAGGGGTACAATTTACATCAACCCTTGTCATAACACTAGTTAATGAATATAATGTGAGGCACGAGAAGTCTACTCCTTATCACCCTCAGGCCAATGACCAAGTTGAGGTAACAAATAAGGAAATTGAAGCCATTCTGACCAAAATAGTGGATTGCACAAATAGGCTACTAGAAGCTGTTTGGGCTTATTGAACCACTTATAAAATAACCAAAGGATTCACTCCTTTTGAATTATTCTATGGGAAGACAACTATGATGCCCATTGAATTTGAGCATAAGACTCTTAGAACTACACTAGGCTTAGGGATGGATATCTCCAAGGCACAAAAGGACATAATTATGTAACTAAATCATTTGGATGAGATGAGAAATACAACCTTGCATCACACTGAGGTAGTGTAGAATCAAAGGACCAAATGTCATAATAGGTATATAAAGGAGAAGTTACAGCTTGGTGTCTAGGCACTCCTTTATGACTCAAGGTATCAAGATGACATAGAAAAATTATGGAATAGATGGTTGGGGATGTAAAAGGTTGCATAGGTCTTTCCCAACAGAGCTTTTCAAATCACTACCATTGAGCCTGTCAAATATAGTCTACTTGTCAATGGTCATCACCTTAGGTTGTATCACAAGCCAACTTCCAAGGAGGAATTCATGCAACAATTCACTCAGCATGGAACACCCTTACTTCCTTCAACCCAAGGAAGTGGACCTAGTGTCCCTCCTTTTGGCTAACCAAGGTATGTAAATTGTCATAATAAAGACTTCCATGGTATGTGCAGGATCATCATGGAAAAAATAGGCCCTTAAGTGGCAAAAAATTTAGAAAAATCATAGTAAGGAAACTTGACATAAAATTTTGAATAAGTTATGTATATTATTTCAAAAATATGTAAGAATAGAATCTATAGTAAATTGAATTTAGTTTCTAAACTACTAGGTTTATTTTAAAAAAATAAAAATCTATTTGGTGAAATTTTGAAATTTCAATACAATAGCACTTAAATTTCAAGGAAAAAATAAGAAGTAGGTGTCTGTCTGACCACCCTCACTACATTAAAATGATAATATTTTTTATAAGATTTTACAAATAAGTATCTAGGACTCATGTATGGATGTGATGCATATTTTTTTGTAATTTTTTTCCAAATAAATAATTAGTTATAATTTTTTTATTACAACTTTTAAAAATATAAAAAACTCGTATGTCTGACCACCTTAACATGGTCAAAACTTCATGAAATTCATTTTTTTTAATCCTATAGTATGCAAAGAATAGAATGTGATGCATGTTTTGGATTCAAAAAATGTGATACCATTTGAAAGCTATAAATATTTTTCAATCAGCCTATCAATCAGGACTTTAGTCGTAATTCAAATAGAAAATGAATAATAATTATTTATTAAACTCAAAGTACATCATAATTTATATTGGTGGAATTGTAAAATATCCTTTAAAAACCCTTTTCGTTTAATCAATTTTAGGTACAAAAAAATTCATTAGCCACATACCCTACACATACCTATCATATCACCACTTTCTGGCCCATCATGATCCTACACATACCCTCAACTTTTCTGGGAGTCAAATTTTTCATTAATCCACCCATCCACCCTTCCATCCCCACCTTTCTCTCTCTTCCATCACTTTTCCATAAGTTCACTTTATTCCACTTCACTTCATTCCATCTCCACTTTCATTAATTGCTCAACTGACTTCTTAAAAGGTGTCTGGTACTTCCTCAATATTCTTTGCAACAAATATTCCAAGAATTTAGGTACGTGCACATCAATTTGTTACATATTAATTATATTTTAGTACATTTATTTAATTCTTGTACATTAATGTATATGTTCTCCATACCATGTAAATTATGCCCTACCCTGTCAAATTGTCATTACCACCTCACATGTAAGGACACATGATCAAATTTAGGTTGGGGGGAGTGTGAATAACACCTCCACATGTCAGTCCATGTTGTTCCATGTTAGTAAAATTTGAATTGAGCTAATTTGAATGATAAATTGATGTGATGGATTACATGCATAAGATGTCACTGAACTGCCACCATTTCTCTCCATAATACCCCTCATTAATGAACCTTTATTGCCTATTCATAATTTTTCAAATGTTACCCAATGGAAGTAATTCGGTAAGCTACATGTTATTTCCATTCAATATGACAAAAAGAAGAATTGTAGGAAGAAGAAATCGAGGGTTTTCAGGAAGAAATTACAAGAAGGAAAACCTTACAGAGTAATTTATTGATTTTAGACAACTGAAACAATGGGAGGTCAGTTAATAAGAAATGAACCCATGGTTCATGATGTAGTACTGTAGGATGCATCTTCTTTGGTAGAATTTAAAAATTATGGATGGCTAGACTATTTCTTGAAGCTCGATAATTATAATGAAGACATTGCACATGAATTTTCATAGACATTTTTTGAAGGAAATGCCATGGTAAAAGGGTTGGAGGTAATAGATATTGAAGAGAGAATTGCAGAAGTGACAAGGTTGCCTACTGATGGTGAACATTACCCTACTACCAGAGATGAAAGGTTAGTTAGGGATGAATTTACTGAACCTAGTGACCCTCCATGGGATGTAGACAAGCAAGGTGCAAAGAGAACCTCTCTACCTAAGCCATGGAAGCAAGTGGTTGTACACATTGTGAATTACATTACTTGTGAAGGCCGTCAATTGAACCTACATTTTGTGAAATTCAAACTCCTAAATCATATGATGCATGGGAGAAGAATGAACATGCCAATGTGTTATATCTTCTTTCAATAATGGTATCTGAAACCCAAAAAGGTAGGGATAATTCTGTCTCCCACCATTGTATGATCAAATTATTAGTAGAAAAATATCTGCATGATGTGTCTAATATGACTTGGGAGGAAATTTTAAATATTGATCAATTTAGACCAGAGCATTTGTGACCTTTGGTTTTTCCTCAATCTCATAGGGTTAGGAGGAGAGTGAGTATTGTTGAAGCCACTCCCAGAGCCTCAAATTTTAGTGCAAGCCATAGTGTAAACCCTCTTGAAGTTGAGCAAACTATAGAGATTAGTTCTTCTAAGATAGAACATTCAGAAAAAGATAGTTCCTCTTCAGACTCTAATTTTTTATGTCCCTTTTGGAACCCTAATTCGAACTAGGGCACAAAAGAAAGAGGTAGAAATCAAGAGGGGAAGATCTAAAAAGAAAATGATAGAAAAAGAAGTGTTGATCTCTAAGAAATGGAAGGCTGACATTGTTCTTCCTATAGCCAAATAAAAACATGAAAGGCCTCCAAGAAAATCAAGACTAGCTAGGCTAGCAACTGGTGCGCCTTTGAAGAGAATCCCTAGGGCTCAAGGAACATCATGAGAGGACATAGAAGCCCCAACGGGGTAGGTGAATGTTGATGAAAATGAAATTTTTGAGGAACAAGTAGACATAAGGTTGGCAGAGATTTCTACCATTGTAGAGTACGTTGAGATTCAAGAGTATGATAAGAATGAGTAGCTCCTACAACAAGAGCAAGAGTTCCTATAGCAAGAGCAAGAACCCCTACAACCAAAACTAGGCGAACAATTAGAATCCCTGTAGCAGGTGCCATGTGAAGAGCAAGAATTAGTGACAAGAATTTTTTTTGTAGGAATACATAGACTCTCTGATTTTTCATGGAACATGGTAGCCATGAACCTATGGAATGAGATGCAAAGGAGGGAAGAAGAATGGAAATAGGAGAAACACTAGTTAAAGGAGGAGATTAAAAAGAAAGATGTAGAGACTGAAGAAAAGAATATGGAAATTGTTTCCTTAAAGGAAAAGGTGGAAAAGGTGGACAATGTAGTAGCCTTAGTGCCTTAGATGTTAAAGTGCAAGATTTCTCCAAGATTCTATGCTCTATATTTGAAGGAGAGGAATATTTCTTTTAAACTATCAAGGCTCATTTTAGATTTGAATCCTTCCATTGAGATTCCTCTTGAATTTTTTCATGATTATTAGATTGCTTTTCCTAAAGTGAAAAATTTGTTGTGCAAATTATATTTGCATAATTATGTTGTGTCTCAGGATTGTGATTGGAATACATTGTTGTATGTTGGGGATATCCAATTAAGGGAATTTATGTCCTGTATATAGAATGAAAATAGAATCCAACACTTGCTTACCCATCAAGGTTGAATATAAAAACCCTAGAGACATTTTCTTGGAATGACACATATTTCTTTATTGACCAAGCTATAGCAAGAGGATCCTACCTGTGAGAGAAGAAATTTACAAAGAATATGAGAAGGTAGTAGAAACTACAGGGAAATCTGTAAAGGAATATATGTCTCAGAGGTGGAACAGTCTAACTAATGAGTTAAAACAAGCTAAACCTCACTCTTTGAAGAACTATGTTGTAGCATCCAAAAGATTTGATAGATATATTTATCTTGGAAGGATGAAGGGACAATTTTGGCTTCCATTAACATTCTAGCCACCTACCATATTATGGCATGTGCCAAATTTTAGGTATTATCAATATGATATAACTCCAGAGATGAAAAGATGGAATAGGTTGGATAGCAAGCAAGGGTTCTATTGGGACCCCAATTCATACATTGCAAGAAATAATGTGGTGCAACTGGATGTTGCAAATTTCAAGGTATTAACTAAGAAAAGGAATAACTTTTCCTCTACTGGAGGACCAACAAAACCTTAGGTTGGGGGGAGTGATTAGTCCAATTTATGGCTCAATTTTGATAGAGTTTATTATCCATTTTTTGTTGTTGTCATACTTGGATGTTGACATTTTCGTGTTCTTTCCTCAACCATACACATTGGGCATAAGCTTATTTTTGTAACTTTTAATGACATCAACATGCTATGTGAACTATCTATGTTAATTTTACATGTGGATTAATGAATGTTACTTTAAGATAGTTATAGATATCCAATTGTTGTGCATACTAATGTTGTCATGTAGATATAATTAGAGCCTACAAAATTGAGGAATATTTTAACTACCTTTTAAATGGTCATAATAGTTTGTTGAGCGAATATAGGAACTATTGTTATGCTAGATCTATGTTAAGACAAACTAGCTTTACCAGATTCCACACATGCATAACCTCCTTTCCACTTTCTATGCTTTCCATAAAGTGGCATCCTCCTAATCTATTGGAGTTGACCATCTTTCAAGGTAGTTAGTAGTTTTTCCTTCTACAAACAAGACTTGGATGCTTCTCAAAAGGTTGATTTATCTGATGTTGTACTTGCATTCTTAGTTTTTTAGTAATACATTTATGTTTCTCTATTGTAATCATGCATTCCAATGAATAAAATGAAGTCATAATTTCATTGCAACTAAGTTTTTCTTAAGGGATACTCATCCAAGGGGGCTGACTTGGTGAGCATTCCATCATTTAGCTTAGTTGTTACTTTTCTGTGGAAATAGTTACGAATCTAGCAACTCTTTGTTCTTGTGGCCACTAGAATTCCATTTTGTGACTATTCCTGCAACCAAAGCAGATAGAGTAGTTTCCTATCTATTTGCTCATATTTTTATTTTTATCATGCACTTTATCTTAGTATAGTTGTTGGTTGATGTTCAACACTTATTTTACTTCTTTCTAAGTAATTTACTTTCAACAATATGTCTTTCTTAGCTATAGGATGAATATGGCTACTATGGATTCCTAGGGCACAAAATGTGTTGATCCATTTCAAGTCTACATCCTTGGGTTGATAATTAGATGTGAACTATTGATTTTTGGCTCCTATGGACAACTCTTGCACTTTTAGGGTTTTTCACCTAAAAGAAGAAAGATATGAGCAAAAATGCTAATGGTTCATTCAAATTATGTTATGTAGGATGTTTTCTAACCTAAATGAAGTTAAATAAATGCAATTGACTGATATCAATGAAATAAAATGAATGAAAAATTGAAATTTAAGTTATGTTTGAAAACACATATTGTAATGCAACAATGAACTAAATGAAGAAAATATGTAGAACAAAAAGAAAAGGGATGAATCTGAGTGCACCTGGGTGAAGTATGATGAATATGGAATGCTATGAATGCTGGCTAAATTCATTTATTTTTCTTAGTGGGACTCATTCACCCAGGGTGGCAAATTAGTCCTCCGCTTGGTGAAAAACTGTCATAAACAGGTATTTGTCAGTCAAGATCCAGAATCTCAAAAAAATTAGATTTTTAGTCCTAAGGAGGGACTCATTTTCCATAGGTTGTGAATCATTCCTGTCCCAAATTTTTGAAAAATCAAGAGACAACTCTGAACCACCAAATATAGAAGTCATTGCTTGTTGAGTTGTCAAAGTCAATTATGAAAAAAACAGATAGAAAATCCTCCCCAAGCTTGAAATTTACTTGAGTTGACTTGTAAACCAATCTTCAAAACCAAAAATATTTTCAAATCTACATACCTAGGTCTGAAAACAAACATGCAATAGGGGGAAATGGTTTAAGGTTAGTGAATAGGGGTTTTCCTTGGTCAAACAAAACTTTTGGTAATTGAACCTTAATAAAATAATGAAATGAAAAGGAATGATAAACTAACAACATGCAAATGCTATCAACTTACCAAATCCCTTATGATGCAAGTGTGGAGTAAGCTTCTTTAAACTACTTAAATAGTGTTTGAATTGATGTTGTAGAATGCTTGAATTCTTGAAATGAATAGTTGAATAAGTGAACTTGATGAATGGATGTTGATGGATAGGATAAAATGAGGTGAAAATAACTTGTTTATACACATTTGTACCTTAGTTACCCATTCATACCTCATCATAGGTTGACATCAAGTGTTTTTTAATAAAATCCTGAAAGGAAATTTAAAATATTTTGGATTTGGGTCCAAGGGGAACTCATTCGCCACCCATGGTAAGTGGGTCCCACCTAGGACCTGATAGTATGTGTTGGGAAATATGTTGTATTTCATGTTGTTTGTTGGGATAATACTAAAAAATAAACTTATTTAATCATATGAGAGCATAAAGGGGTCAAACAAAGCATGAGAAAGGGACCAATAGTGAAGATGTGCCTAGAAAAGCATGAAAGCTTGTTACAAGACTTTACAACACTTCAAAATAGGAGTTGTTGATGAATAAAAAGGTGATTTTTAGGTTATTTGTAATTAATAGAGTTTAGAAGAATGTAGAAATTTCTTACAACACTTCACAACACCTTCACAATACATCATTCTTTGAATTTTAGTACATAAATAATCATGTTCAAGCCATGTCACAACATAAAATCAAAGCATCATAGTTCCAACACCATGAAACAAGACCTAAAAGGCCATGAAAATGATAAGGGGCCATTTTTCTATGGCACCTTTAGTGCCCACTTTAGTGACAGGATGAACTTGCTTCAAACTCACACTAAAGTAGCCATGAACATTGAGAAGAGTGTTCAAATGCGCTTATGTTAGCAAGATGGAATACAACAATCAAGAGGGATGATCAAGCCCCTAGGATGAAGATTGCATGGAAAACTAAACATAATAACAAAGGAACACACAAGTGTTGAAAATAAATAATTGAATGAGGATTTGATCATCAATCCAAGTAGTTGTGGATTAGATCCCTGCTGATTTTTTTGAAAAAGAGAATGTGTAGTCACTTTGGGGTGACAAAACATAGGACAGTCCACCAAGTGAGAAGGGCCAACTATACTCACTTTGGGGCCACAAAATTAGTTGTTTGTGGGGTGAGAAAGCACAAAAATGTAAGATACATACACTAGTTGGTATGTACTCACAAACACAAAAGTGGCTATGGTGAAAAGTCATGTCGCTAGGTGGGCTTCCTGCTCAACCATATTAAAGTTATACCTGCTAATAAGTTTAATAAGGAAGCACAAGGAAAAATTCTCATGAACAAAAAGACAAGGTACCACAGTCATGCAAGTTGTGTTATGCAAGGAAGCGAAAAGGTGCAAAGTGAAAAAATGAAAAATGAAAAAGGATGTTCAAAGGAGTCTTGTTTAATTCATGCAAGGTCAATCACTTAGGGAAAATTGTCTCTAATGTCTCCAAGAGAGTAACAATCAAAGAATAGTATTTTCACAACTTAGGGGATGCAGTGCATAGCATCATGCCACCAAGAAGAATGTAATATGCTAAGATAGATCACACTTATTAAGGACATCACACGCAATGTCATCCACAAAGTGATGAACACATCATATAAATGACAAGGATGCACTAGAAAACAAGAATGCAAATGAATTATGGTAATGTATGCCCCCCACTTTAAAGGAATTGCTACACATCATTTTGTGAGCAATTACTTTAAAGTTGCAAAGGGAAGAAAATGCAAAAGGAAACCAAGACATGAGATCCAACTTGGAAAGCCCTATGCCAAGTCATATGTTTGATGTTAGGCTACATCATATCAACGAAAATTGGAAAAAAAAGAAAGGGATTTTCCCCCCAGAAAAGAAAGCAAACCAAAAACATAAGGGGTCTATGGATTTGGGGTCAATATGTTCATTGTTGCCATGTTTTGATTAAAGAGCTCAGAACTATCATCATTTCCAAAGCACATAAAACTAAAAGAATGAGACAAAGAGAGTGAAAACAAAGAAAAATGAAAGTCCATTTTGGGTCAACATGGAAGATACATTGTGGTCTTGATGCTTTGCATTGTCCCCAAAAGGAAAACACAAGATAAAATAAAACAAAAAGAGGTGAGAGAAAATGAAAAATATTTTTGGTCAACATGAAGGAGAAATTTTAGTATCAATGCATTGCATCATCCCAAAAAGGAAAACACAAAAAAAAGTGAAAAAGAAAAGGACCTTTGTGGGTCAACATGGAAGAGACATAGGGAAACTCTACGCTTTGTGTCATCCCCAAAAGGAAAACACAAAACAAAGGCAAAAACGGACAATGTACAAGAAATAGAAGAATATAGATACAAATAGAAGAAGTGTACAAAGTGAGAAAAACATCAAATGCATGATATAGGGGAAACACGATATGCACATGAAAAATAAAAAAGGGTATGTGCAAAATCATGATGGGCCAAAAAGTGGTGATATGATGGGTATTTGTAGGGTATGTGGCTGACGACTTTTTTTTTACCCAAAATTAGTGAAACAAAAAGGGTTTTTAAAGGATATTCTCAGCTTTCCACCAATATAAATTATATTTTACTTTGAATATAATAAATAATTATTATTCATTTTCTATTTGAATTATGACTAAATTCCTGATTGACAAGCTGATTGAAAAAACATCTATAACTTTCAAACACTATCACATTTTTTGAATCCAAAACATGTGTCACATTCTATGCTTCATATACTATAGGATTTTAAAAAAAAATGAATTTCATGAAGTTTTGACCAAGTTAAGGTGGTTAGACATACGAGTTTTTATATTTTTTAAAAGTTATAATAAAAAAATAATAATTAATTATTTGCTTGGAAAAAAATTACAAAAAAATATGCATCACATCAAGACATGATTCCTCTAATTATATCTAAAATCTTATAAAAAAAATATTATCATTTTATTGTGGTTAAGGTGGTTAGAAAGACACCTACTTATTTTTTCCCTGAAATTTAAGTACCACTGCATTGAAATTTCAAAATTTCACCAGATAATTTTTTTTGAAAAAAAATAAACCTAGTAGTTTAGAAACTACATTCAATTTGGTACAAATTATATTCTTACATATTTTTGAAATAATATAGATAACTTATTCAAATTTTTATGTCAAGTTTCCTAACTCTGATTTTTCTAAATTTTTTCACACTTAAGGGCATGTTTTTTCCATGATGATCCTGCACATACCCAAAAGAAAGAAGTAATACAAATGCAAGTCAACTATTAACTAAGTTATTGGTTTCTCAATCTCAAATGGTTAAGAGAAAAAGGAATAACATAGTTAAGAGACAAAGACAAGTGCATTACAAGGACAATGCTAACAATGTCTTGCCCTCCACAAAGGGTAAAGGAAAGAATGAGTGGAATTGGGTGATGTGAAAGGATCATGCATAGTGAGAATAGGGAATTCTACAAATATGGAATGATGATGGGATTTGGTTTCTTTAAGGTATGACAAGGAAACAATTAGTATCAATGAAGTGATACTTATCCAGTATTTGCTTCAATGTCTGACATTCTTCAATAGAATGTCCAAGGATGTGATGATATTTACAAAATGGTATGCTGGAGTCTTTCGAGTGAATAACCAACCTATTTGTTGGTGGTAAAAGTATAAGACCTTTATTAAGGAGTAGTTGAAGTCTCCTTTCAGATTTAGGTGGAGGATGTGTGGGAAACTTGATCTTCTTGAGTTTGTAAGGTCATTTTCACTTGCTAGTTTCTCCTTGTTCATAAATACAAGAAGGAAGAGGACGCATAGCGATCCTAAAATCCTTGTCATTAGAAGGAGATAATGGTTGTTCACATGGAAGGAGAATTTTTAGGCTAGGAGGATCATTCAAGATCGCTGTTCCAACATCCTGAAGTCTCCTAGGTAAATAAGGAGATTTCTATCAGGATAAGAAGGATGTTGATATCCTAGTCTTATTGTGTGTGCTTCAGTTGATTGTTGTTCAATAAGTTGATAGATGTCATGTTCATTTCTTGTGTCACAACCTTGTTTACTTAAGATAGTGAATCATTTACCATATGTTTCTTCAAGTTTGATACGAGTGTTTGTGACTTTGTAATCATAGAATGGTTGTGGAGGTGGTTGTTTAGAGGAACTAGGTCCACTTGAGGGAGGAACCTTAGGTCCTATATTGACTTCAAGATGTAAATATGCAAAGTGATCAGGAGGTGCAATAGTGGGAAGGTCTTGTGACCTCATGGAGGGGTAAAAGGCTACATTTGCTTCAAGGTTATCAAGGCCAGCATTGTAGAACTTGGTCATGATAGCATCATCTTCTCCAATAATGTCTACTTCACATGGAGGACAATCATGAGGAGTTAAAGGAGCATGAGGTTGTTCAAGGTCATAAATTGGGTCACAACCAAAGGCACAATTGGACATGTCTACCAATGATTTTAATGTATTCCAAAACTTATTGAAAGAAAATGTCATGATGCAAATAAACTAAGATGCAATAAATGAGGAAAAACAAAATTCTAGAAAGTAAAATAGAATGTAGAAATAGGAAATAGTAATGTAGAAAAATGCTAAAAAGATTGTAGAAATGTTGTTTATAAAGTGCAAAAGGACTGATTCTCCTTGGGTGACAAATGAGTCCCAATATGATGTTGTGTATTTTGTAGAAATTTGAATGTGATTTTAATGTTTTACATAATGCAAATAAGGATGCAAAATGTATATTTTTACTTTTTTCAATGAGATGCAATGCAAGAATGAAATCTAAATGAACTTTTCACTAATGCAAGATAAAAAGTCCTAAAATGTGAAAAACCAAACAATGTACTAATCAACTGTTAATGCAAATGTAAAATAGGATGTAATATCTAAATGAAATTTAGAAATACAAAGTTCTCAAAAGTCGGGTTCACCAAAATGAACCGTTGATTTTTTGCTCCTATGGACAACTCTTCCACTTCTAGGGTTTTTCACCTAAAAGGAGAGATATAGGAGCAAAAATGCTAATGGTTTATTCATATTATGTTATGTAGGATGTTGTCTAACCTAAATGAAGCTAAATAAATGCAATTTATTGATCTAAATGAAAGAAAATGAATGAAAAAGTGAAATTTAAGCTACGTTTCAAAAAACATTATGTAATGTAAAAATGAACTAAATGAAGAAAATATGTCAAATAGAAAGAAAAGGGATGAATCTAGGGTGAAGTATGATGAATCTGAAATTCTTTGAATGATGGTTGAATTCACTAATTTTTCACAGTGGGACTCATTCACCCAAGGTGGTGAATCAGTCCTCCTCTTGGTGAAAAACTATCAAAAACAGGTTTTTGTCTGTCGGGATCTGGAATATGACAAAATTCAAGTTTTCAGTCCTAAGGTGGGACCCATTCACCATAGGTGGAAAATCAGTCCTCTCCCAAATTTTTGAAAAATTAGGAGACAAATCTACAACACCAAATCTGGAAATCATTACTTGTCGGGTTGTCAAAGTCAATTCTACAAAAAATGGATAGAAAATCCTCTCCAAGCTTGAAATTGACATGAGTTTACTTGAAGCACCTAGTTGACTTGTAAACCAATCTTGAACACCAAAAATATTATCAAATCTGCATACCTAGGTCTGCAAACAAACATGTAATAGGGGAAAAATGGTTTAAGGTTAGGGAATTCATAGGGGTTTTCCTTGGTCAAACCCCACTTTTGGTAATCAAGCCCTTAATAAAATAATGAAATGAAAAGGAATAATAAACTAACAACATGAAAATGCTATCAACTTACCAAACCCTTGATGATGCAAGTTTGAAGTAATGTCAATGGTTGCTTCAAAATGCTTGAATTGATGTTGTAGAATGCTTGAATGCTTGAAATGAATAGGTGAATAAGTGAACTTGATGAATGGATTTTGATGGATAGGATAAAATTAGGTGAAAATAACTTATTTATACACACTTGTACCTTAGTTATGTTGGAATTATCATTGCACCAAAAGATCGACCCCTCACTGCCCGATACAAGCTTCAGTTAAAAATGACAGGAGGTAGTTAGACCATGTCACAAACCTAAGCACTAGTACTACAAGGAAGACCAAGGGTCACACCATGCAACAATCCCTCCCAACACAAGTGTGGGGTTTGAACTTATGACCATCTTTGATACCAATTGTTGGACTTGCCATTGCACCAAAAGATTGACTTGTCAATGCTCGATACAAGCTTCAGTTAAGAACCACAAGAGGTGGTTAGACCATGTCACAAACCCAAGTGCTAGTGCTGCAAGGTAGAACAAGGGTCACACCTTGCAACAAGTTACCCATTCATACCTCATCATAGGCCAACATCAATTTTTTTAATAAAATCCTGAAAGGAAATTTAAAATATTTTGAATTTGGGGCAAGGGAGACTCATTCACCACCCATGGCAAATGGGTCCCCCCTAGGACCTAAAAATATGTGTTGGGAAATATGTTGTATTTAGTGTTGTTTGTCAGGATAATACTCAAAAATACACTTAATTAAGCATATGGGAGCATAAAGGGGTCAAATAAAGCATGAGAAGGGATACATAGTGAAGATGTGCTTAGAGAAGCATGAAAGCTTGTTACAAGACTTTACAACACTTCAAAATATGACTTGTTGATGAATAAAAAGGTGAGTTTTAGGTGAATTGTAATTAATAGAGTCTAGAAGAATGTAGAAATTTCTTACAACACTTCACAACACCTTCACAAAATATCATTCTTTGAATTTTAGTACCTAAATAAGCATGTTCAAGCCATGCCACTACATAAAATCAAAACAACATAGTTCCAACACCATGAAAAAAGACCTAAAAGGTCATGAAAATGGCAATGGGCCATTTTTCTATAGCACAAGATGAATCTTCATGATGATTGAGATAGCTATTTATATCATATGTCCAATCTTTGAATCGCTACTTTAAGGGATTAGTTGTTAAGTCATTATAGGAGGCCAAAATTTGGCTTCTTATCCTTTTCTAAGGTTTCCTTTAAAAATTGGTATCTGCAATTACTTCCTATCTTGTCTTTTGAATCCTTTCTTAAACCTTAAGGAATATTGTAAATTTAGTAAAAAAATTTGGGAAAAACTTTTTGGTCAAATTTAAAAATTAAAAGCTGATTCAAATGATCAATTACTTTCTTGAAAAGTACTCCATTATAAGTTTCCCATTGTGGGTAGGTTAAAATATATCAAGATATAGTCAAATAAATGTCCTTGTTGAAAAAATGAAGATATATGGCACACATTCTGGGGTTGTCAGTTTATTAAAATGAAATGGAACTCTATATTTAATGACTCACCTACTATTTTTTTATCATAAATTAAGATGGAAAGAGGATCTCTTGGGATAGCGATCCATTATAATGTTATTTCTTCTAGTGTTATACATATTATCTTGTTGCATTTATGGAGAACCAGATATAAAGCAATCTTTAACATTCATAACAATCACCGGGAAATTGAAATTCTAAAGCTTTACTTTGATACCTTCTATTGTCTTCCTTCTTTGTTCTTGCAATTGTAGGTGCAGTGTAAAAATAATCCCAAGCTGAAGTCCACATTCAAAAAATTAAGCTTCAAGTGAACCAGGTGTTAAGCAACGAGTGTCCTCATACTACACAAGCTCTAAGGTCCTAGTTTAGATTTTGCTGCTTCAGTAAATAGTGTTGATCTATAGTTCCTATTTAGATTTTGTTATTCTAATTAGACATTTTAATATTATTGTTTTAGTTTTTTACTATGTTTTAATTTCTATTAATGTAATTGTGATACTATGTCTTCTATTCGTATGTAATTTGATATAGCTAGTGGTTTTTTTATTGGTCCTCATGACTTGTTGATTATATTTTCTATAGTTTATTACTATATTTTATTTTATGTACTTTGAACAAATATTTTGGCACTTGAAATTCTTTCTAGCCCTTCTAGGGGTTTTCACCTAAAAGGGGAAAGAATGGGCCAAAATTCAATGTTTAACATTCAAGGATTGATGTGATGTGGGTGCAATATTTCTAAATAAGATAAACTAAATGCATAAAACTAATGAAATAGATCAATTATTGAATGGAAACTAGGAAATGAAAGGTGTTGGAAAACATAGTGAACTGTATGCAAACATGAACTAGAAACATGCACAAATCAAAGAAAAATTAAACGATACTAAATGAAGTGCACCTAGAAACTAAAAGAAGATCTGAGAAGGTTCTGGAATGGGTATGTGTAGGATCATGATGGAAAAAATAGGCCCTTAAGTGGCAAAAAAAAAAAAAATTAGAGTTAGGAAACTTGACATAAAAATTTGAATAAGTTATCCATATTATTTAAAAAATATGTAAGAATAGAATCTGTAGCAAATTGAATTTAGTTTTTAAACTACTAGGTTTATATATATATATATATATATATATATATTTGGTAAAAATTTGAAATTTCAATGCAGTAGTACTTAAATTTTAGGGAAAAAATCAGAAGTAGGTGTCTATCTGACCACCCTAACCACAATAAAATGATAATTTTTTTATAAGATTTTAGATATAAGTGGAGGACTCATGTCTCGATGTGATGCATATTTTTTTGTATTTTTTTTCTAGGTAAATAATTAATAATGATTTTTTTATTACAACTTAAAAAAATATAAAACGCGTATGTCTAACCACCTTAATGAGGTCAAAACTTCATGAAATTCAATTTTTATTTTTTTAATCCTATAGTATGCAAAGCATAGAATGTGATGCATGTTTCAGATTCAAATAATGTGATACCGTTTGAAAGGTATAGAAGTTTTTCCATCAGCTTATCAATTAGACTTTAGTTGTAATTCAAATAGAAAATGAATAATAATTATTTATTAAATTCAAAGTAAAGCATAATTTATATTGGTCAAAAGTTGAGAATCTCCTTTAAAAACCCTTTTCGTTTCATCAATTTTGGGTAAAAAAAATTCGTCAGCCACATACCCTAGACATACCCATCATATTGCCACTTTTTGGCCTATAATGATCTTGCACATACCCGAATGTTGCAGAATTCAATGATGATGGCCATCGGGACTCATTCACCACTTATGGTGAATTAGTCTAGGTTCTGGTAAAATCTATAAGAATAGGCTTCGAGATGTCAGGAACACAGAACTACAGAAAACTCTTTTTCTAGCTTGGCCTTTTTTGCTTGTCAGGTTGTCGGATCTGAATTTACAAAAAATAGGCCAAAAAGGGGTCTTCAAGCTACAATTAGGTTTATGTTGACTTTGATGACTTAGATGACTTTTCAACACCTTTTTGACACCTTTCTCCTTGAAAAATCTTCCTACATAACCTGCAAACACACATGCAAAGTGGGAGAAAAGGGTTAAGGGTTAGAGTATAGGGGTTTCCCTTGGTCAAACCCCATTTGGTAATCAAACCCTATGAAATGAAATGAAATAGGAAGAGAATGATGAAAAAATAATATGCAAATTTCATAGACTCACCAAACCCTTTTTGTTGAAGTTGAAAGATATGTCATTGGCTACTCCAAGATGCTTGATAATTACTTGATTGAATGATGCTATGATGTTTGAATGATTAGATGGATTGAATGCAAGAATGAATGAGATGATTTATACATAATTATTCCCTAATTTCTTAAAAAATACATCACAGGCTGAGTAAGTGCACCAAGATGGTTCCCAAAAAGGGGGCTTAAGTGGCCACTTTTTTTTTAAATCAGGAAATGTTGACCTTGGACATGAAATTGAGGATAGTTACACTCAAAATTTTGAGATGGAACAAAAAAAAGGATCAAAGTACTCCAAGTCTACTTTCTAAACTACTAATTTATTTTGAAAATGGTTGAGATCAAGGGGTTCAAAAGAGGGATGTACAAAAATTGGTGTTGTTTTTGTTAGAAAAACATAACATAGCAACTCTTGTATGACCTGAGCATGGTGAACTTTTTTGTAGTATTTTTAAAATCACTATGGTCATAAGTTAGCTAATAGCATCTAGTTGGTGCACAATTTTTCTGATAATTTTTTAATGAATATTTTATTTTTCACTAATTTTTTAAGTGGGCACTTCCTGAAAAGCAGAATTTTGGTCATGCCCCCCTACAAATTTTTGAAAAGAATTGATTTTTTTCTTCTTTTTTTAAAAAAATTATAGAATGGAGTCTAGTTTCTAAAAATGTAATTTATTTAAAATTTTGATGAACGGTTAATTTATAACAAAAAAAACACTAAACACTATTTTTTGGCAAAAAATAGACATACAAACAAAAGAAATTATGGATGAAAGGCTTAACATTGTCAAAAAGTTAAAAACATTACATCATTGGATAGATAAGAGAGAACCTAACATTACCCATGTTTTCAACTTTGTCAATATTGAACTAGATACAATCTTGATGGTGAGCACGATCCCGATTATGTGAAAAATTGTAGAATTTGCAAAAACGCGTCTCTAGTCTTGTTGGGAATTCCCTCCAAGCCTTTGGGTTGGTATTCCAAGGAAAATAATTTCAATTTTTTCTTTTTTTTTAATGCGAAATAACGCATGCGCGTTATAACATGAGCTCGTTTTAAAAAAAAAAATCATAAGTTAGCCAAAAAATTGGTACCCAACTTCATGCACCCACTCAACTAACCTTAGGTCTTTAGGAATAAAAACTCACTAATAATTTAAATTTATTTTGAATTTTGTGTTAAGAGGGACACATTTGCTACCCTAGGCGAATGGGTCCCACTCAAGGAATTTGAGTGGGTGTCAGAAATTATATTGTATTTAATGATGCTTTTGGGTTTGTATTAAAAAATACACTTAATTAAGGCCTGCAAGTGCATAAAGGAACCAAAAAGCATAATAATGGTGTATTTGTTGATGACAAGCCTAGAAAATCATGAAAGTTTGTTACAAGAATTTACAACACTTTAGAATATGAATTTATAAGTGATAAAAAGAGGGTATGTAGATGAATTATAATAAGAAGAGTCTAGAAAAGTGTGAAAATGTCTTAGAAGACTTCACAAGACCTTTACAAGACATGATAAAGTCTTAATGATTCATAAATATTCAATACCTAATGTGAATATGTGGGCCACATTACAACATTAAATCATGGAGAAATGAAGCCAAATAAGCACAGGGAGGGACAAAACAACAAAATTAAAAGGGTTACTTTTTTGTGTCCATAGTTAGTCTGGCCACTTTAGTGAGAGGGTGAACTTGCTTCAAACTCACACTAAAGTAGAGCAATGCATCTCAAAATGGGTCTAAATGTACTAATAGTTGGTAATATGAGACAACAATAATCAAGAGGGATGATCAAGCCCCCAAGATCAAGATCCCATGGAAAATAAATCATAAGCACAAAGGAACACGCATGAAAGTGATGAAAAAGAATGAATCTTCAATCATCTATCCAACTCATTGTGGATTAGATCTAGGTTGTGTGTTTGGAACAAGAAATTTGTACTCACTCTAGGGTGATGGAACTCATGGCTCTCTATCGAGTGAGAAGGCCCAAGTATACTCACTTTGGGGCTACAAAACTCCTGGTTGTCAATGAGGTGAGAAATCCATAAGGTGGCTATGGGAAAAGTCATGCCTTAGAATGGGCTTTCCTGCTCAACCACACTAAACACATGCCTCTTGATAACTTTAATAAGGTGCCACAAAGGACAATGTCATTTCATGCTTCATGAGACAAGCAAAGCTTTGTATGATTAATACTCATGAACAAATGCAATGTAACCACATGCATGCAAGCTTTGTTATGCAAGGTGGCCATGTAATTGCAAAATGTAACATGCAAAATAAATGTTCAAATGATTCTTGTTAAGATCATGTGAGGTCTTAACTTAGGGAAAATTGTGTTTAATGTCTTGAATAGAGTACCAATCAAATAATATAATATTCACAACTTAGGGGATGCAATGCATCACATCATGACACTAAGAGGAATGTTTAATATGCTAAGATAGATCATGCTTATGAAGGACATCACACCCAATGTCATCCACAAAGTGACAAATGCATCATATAAATTAACAAGGTTGCACTAAGAACCAAGAAAAGAAAAATGAAAATGAATAATGCCAATGTATGCCCCCACTTTAAAGGAATTGTTACACACCATTCTATGAGAAATTACTTTAAAGTAGCAAAATTAAAAATTAAAAAAGAAACAAGACATGAGAGCCAACTTGGAAAGCCCTTATGCCAAGTCACATTTCCGAGTAAGGCTATGTCATGTGAATTAAAAGGAACAAAATAAAGAGTAGTAACCCCCAAAAAGGAACACCAAACACAAGGGATCTATGGATTTGGGGTCAATATGTTTGTTGTTGCAATTTTTTTATTAAAGAGCTTAGAATTGTCATCATTCCCCAAATACAGATAGAACTGGAAGAATGGCACAAAGAGAATGAAAAAAAAGAAAAAGAAAAGTTGTTTTGGGTCAAAATGGAAGAGAAATTTTGGTATCCATGCTTTATGTCATCCCTAAAAGGAAAACAAAAAACAAGAGATAAAAATAAAAGAAAAGGGACTGATTGGGTCAATGTGGAAGAGACATAGGGCATTTCAATGCTTTGCATCATCCCCAAAAGGAAAAAACAAAACAAGAGAAAAAAAGAAAAGTAAAAGAAAGGATTCAGTCAACATAGAAGATACATAGGGTGTCTCAATGCTTTGCGTCATCTCCAAAAGGAAAACACAAGTAAAAGAAAAAAAGGAAAAAGAAACGAAGAATTTTTGGGTCAACATGGAAGAGACATAGGGCATCTCCATGCTTTGTGTCATCCCCAAAAGGAAAAAAAAAAAGTGAAAAAGAAAAGTAATGTACGACATATGGCATCTCAATGCTTTGCATCATCCCCAAAAGGAAAACACAAGAAAAAGGGAAAAATAAAAGTAATGTATGACATATAGAAGAATGGAGGTACAAATAGAGGAAGTGCACAAAGAGAGGGAGAACATAAAACATCACACCACAAGGGAAAATGATATGCACATATAAAAGAAAAGAAAGAGGAAAAGACTAGTAATGAAAAGGCAGGTTGACCATCAAACGAGTCATCCATCTCCAAATCTCAGTCAGGGTAAGTGGAAGATGAATAACATAGCTAAGGGATAAGGAAAAATTCATTACTAGGACAAGGCTAACAACTTCTCAGCCCCACTGAATGTAAGGCAAGAATGAGCTGAGATAGGTGATGAGAAAGATCATGCAATAGTGAGAATGGAAAATTGTACAACTATTGCATGATGAGGTGTTTGTTAGTGGCTATAGGATGATAGGATAACATTTGGTGTGATTAAAGTGGTACTTAGCATTTCCTTCAATTTATGACACTCATCAGTTTGGTGTCCAAGAGCATGGTGGTATTTACAATAAGGTACATTGGAATCTTTAGGATGGATTACCAACCTATTCATAGGTGGTAATAGGATGAAAACTCTATTTAAAATAATTTAGAGTTTCTTTTCACATTCAGGTGGTGGATGGAGAGGAAACTTTAGTTTTTACAATTTTTAAGGTTGTTTGTGTTTACTAGATTCATCTTTTTCATGGGTTGAAGGAGGAAGAGGACCCATGGGGATCCTAGCATCCTTGGCATTATCATGTGAGGGTTGTTTAGGAGGAAGAAGGATACTCAGACCTGGAGGGGAATCAAAGGTCATTGTGCCATCAACCCAAAGTATCCAGTATTCAAAAAGAGGATTTTCATCATGAGGGGGTTCTTAGTATCCTAGCCTTGTTGTGTTCTCATCTATTGGTATTTGTTCTAAAAGTTGATGAATTTCATGTTTAGTTTTTATGTCACATCCTTGTTTGCTTAAGATTGTAAAACCTTTCCATAAGTTTCTTCAAGGTTAATTGGTGTGTTTGTAACTTTGTTATCATAGAATGGTTGAGGAGAGGGTTCTGTAAAATAACTAGGTCCACCTATTGGAGGGAACTTAGGTCCTTCATTTGTTTCAGGGTGTAAGTAACCAAACATATCAGGAGGTGAGACAATAGGAAGGTCTGATTGTTTCATGGATGGGTAAAATGATGCATTAGCTTCAAGGTTGTTAGGGAATTCATTCAAGATCTTATTCATGATATCATCATCTTCTCCAATGATATCAAAAGCATGAGGAGGACATTCATGAGGATTTTAAGGAGCATGAGTAAGCTCAAGGTCATTAGGATCAGTTCCAAAGGCACAATTTGACATGTCCACTAAGGATTTTAATGACATCCAAAATTTATTAAAGAAAAAATACATGATGAGAAGGAATGGAAGTAAACTAATATGCAAGAAAGAGAATAAAACAAAAAATATAGAAATTATGATAGAATGTAATAGAAAAAAATTGTAATGCAGAAAATGCCATAAAATGCAGTTCAAAATGTACAATTGGACTAATTTGCCTAGGGTGGCGAATGAGTCCAGGGATGATTTTTTTTTTTAGTTTTTTCAAAAAAATTAGATGCAATTTAGATGGTTTTCAGATGCATAAATACAACTATAGTATGAAAATAAAAAATTTTAGTGTGTTTAAATGATTAGAAATGCAAAAATGGAATCTATAGGATGTTTTCACTAATGCAATTTTTTGAAAACCCTAGGATGCAAAAGAATGAAAAAAATAATGCAATGATGATGGAAGCTAAACCTAGGATAAGAATGCACTTAGAATTAGAAGTAAAAATTCTCTAAATTCGAGTTCACCTAAATTTAAACAAAAAATTTGTCACCCGATGGCCTTTCTAGCCTTTCTAGGTTTTTTCACCCAAAAGGGGAAATAATGGGACAAAATGCAATGTTTAACATTTAAGGATTGATGTGATGTGGATGCAATATGTACAAATAAGATAAACTAAATGTAGAAAACTAATGAAATAGATCAATTATTGAACGCAAACTAGGAAATCTAAAGTGCTAGAAAATATAGTGTTGTATGCAAACATGAACTAGAAACATGCACAAATGAAAACAAAATTAAATGAGACTGAATGGAGTGCACCTAGAAACTGAAAGAAGATCTGAGAAGGTTATGGAATGTTGCAAAATTCAATGTTGATGCACATTGGGACTCATTCACCACTAATGGAGAATTAGTGTAGGTTCTGGTAAAATTTGCTGGAATGAGTTTTGAGATGTTGAGAACACAAAAATACAAAAAAATATTTTTCTGGCATGGAAATGGGACTCATTCACTATTGATGGTGAATCAGTCAACCTAAGAATATCTACAAATTTAAAGGTCAACTTTGTGGGTTCTAGTCTGCACTTTTTCTGCTTGTTGGGTTGTCAGATCTAAATCTACAAAAAACAAGCTGAAAATGGGTCTTCACGCTCCAATTAGGGTTATGTTGAATTTGATGACTTAGATAACTTTTCAACACCTTTTTGACATCTTTATCCTTGAAAAATATTCCTACAATATCTGGAAACATACATGCAAAGAGGGGAAAAGGGGTTAAGGGTTAGAGCATAGGGGTTTTCCTTCGTCAAACCCCACTTTGGTAATCAAAACCTATGAAATGAAATGAAATAAGAAGATAATGATGAAAAAATAACGTGGAAATGTCATAGAACCTCCAAACCATTATTGTTGAAGTTTGAAGATATGTCAATGGTTGCTCCAAGATTCTTGATACTTACTTGATTCAATGATCCTATGATGTTTGAATTTGCTTAGATGGTTTGAATGCAAGAATGAATGAGATGATTAGGGGTTAAAATGAATATAAAATCATGTATTTCTACATAATTATCACCTAATTTTCTAAAAATACACCACAGGTTCACCTTAGGTCTAGGTCTTTAGGAAAGAAAACCTCCTAGTAATTTGAATTTATTTTGATTTTTGTCCCAAGAGGGACTCATTCGCCACCCAAGGTGAATGGGTCCCGCTCAAGGCACTTGAGTGGGTGTTGGAAATTATATTGTCTTTAAGGATGTTTGTTGGGTTTGTATTTAAAAATACACTTAATTAAGGCCCATAAGTGCATTAAGGGGCCAAATAAAGCATAATAATGGTGTATTTGTTGATGCAAAGCTTAGAAAAGCATGAAATTTTATTACAAGACTTTTAAAAACTTTAAAATAAGACTTGGTAAGTGATAAAAATAGGGCATGTAGATGAATTGTGATAAGAAGAGTCTAGAAAAGTGTGAAAATGTCATACAACACTTCACAACACATTTACAAGGCATCATAAAGTCTTAATTATTCATAAATATTCAAGACCTAATGTGAATGTGTGGGCCACATTACAACATTAAATCTAGGTGAAATCAAGCCAAATAAGCACAAGGAGGGACAATAAAACAAAAAGTAAAAGGGTTACTTTTTCTGTATCCACATGTACTTTGCATTTTCTCAATAGAAAAAAAGTTAATGAATTTAAGGGTTGAATTTTAACATCAAAGAAAATGAGTTTCACCTTTAAACATTACTTAATAAAAGATTAAACATTTTATCCATGGTTGCAAGAAAACTTACCCACAAATTGAATTGTTTTTAAAATCTAGCTTAAAATAAACATTAATACACTAGTATGAGATAGTAAAAGGAAATCAAATTCTTTTTTAGAGTGTACGATTTAGGTCAAATATAAAATAACTACATATTTTTTGAAGTAGAGTAATTTATATTGAAAAATAAAATAATTTAAATAATAAGGTTTTTATTTAAAGTCTTAATATAAGCTTGATTTTGACTTTAGGCAATTATTGACTACTTTGTGTTCGAATATTGGAATCTAAGATTTGGTTGAAGAAGTAAGGGAAAAAGTATTTAGAGATTTATACTTTGAAGATAAAAGCACATTAATTTGGTTATTTTTGGAGTAGCTTATGTGTTGCAAACTATTCTAACTAGTATGGCCTTGTCTAGAACTAATGCAACCTCTTATTCATGCTCACCTCCTTTATACATATTTTTCTAAATAAGGGTTGTATTGAAAAACACAATGGAGCTTGTTGTACGAAATGGGAAGATCATTATATTTTTTATATCAAACAAGCCCCTTAGTCAATGCATAAATATCATAACCAAACCAAGCAAAATTGTTGTTACTAATGTAAAATTGAAAATGAGTTAAGAATGATTGTATTGTGAAAATTATCTCTTACCATGATCATTCTTAATTCTTATCTATGGTTTTCGTAATGATCTAGGAGATTTTTTTATATACATGCTTCTAAAGACACAACTTGAGGTTTCTTGTGCACAAGCTTATTTGAAAGTTGACATATTCTAGAAAATTCAACCTAAGTGTGTGTTGGTTCATTTTAAATAGAAATAATTTCATTCTATGTAGTCAAATGTAAGTTTTTAGTCACACCACAACATAAACCAATGTAGAAAAATTCTAAAAATAATAATTGGGATGCATGTAACTATTATTGGTTGGTGATTAGGAGCACAACATTAGTTTATGGATTCAAGTATAATTATTTTTTCTCGTAAAATAAATAATTTAAATTGAGTTCTAAGATTATTATTTTTATTACATCTATGCAAATTCACATAAAATGAAGGGTGCAGGTTTAAGTTGTGTAATTTTCTCCAATACATTATTTCCCTTATTTTGTGTCCATGCAAATGGAGTAAAAATATACATGAGAAAGGATGTCAAACAAAATATGATAAAAATAAATAGTCATTGGATGTGTTGGTTATCAAAATTAAATGCTATAACTTCATATTATGCTCTTGAGATTTGAATATAATGACTTACATTAGATTTGTGTGCAAGTGTTTCTACTCTAAAAAATGCAAAACAAGCAAAGGAAATACCAATGAAAGAAAGAAAACAATCACCTCAAGATTGGCCTAGTTTAACCCAAACAAAATGAACAAGAAATAAAAATTTTTACCTTGCTTGAGTTGTCTCCTTTGGTTGGCCCTTTGTTGTAAATTTTGTGTGCTCATTTGATGGAAAAAAAGCCATGAAACCTAGGTCTAAAGGATCATGGAGTGATGGAGAATGCAATGATGCAAGTGGGTATTTGGATGGATGCAAAGTATGAGCTCTAAGATGGAACAATGGTGGATGGAGGTTAGAGTGATTGGATGAGTTCTATAGCTTGATCGAAAATGTGTGTGATTATAAATGAGGGAAAATTCCTCCATTTTTATGGGAAGTGCCTCTAAACAATGGAGGGTCAAGATGAAACCATAGTGGATAAGATCAAGGGATAGGGTGAGTTGATAACTCACAAGCCCTCACATCTTGACATGTGGAAGATGAGGTGTCAAAGGGAGGTGAGGTGGAGGTACTTCATAGTACTTAGGGATTTGGACAAGATCTCCTCATAAAGGAGATCCTTGTCCCTATGTGAGTGATGGGATATGTGAGGAATTAAAAATTCCTCAAATATCCATATGGGGAAGAGAAAAGGAATTAAAAGTTCCTTGGAAGGCCTAGGGGGAATAAATGTGAATTTAAAATTCACATGGGGAAGAGGTTGCCTTCTCCAAAAGCAGAAAGCAATAAATGAAGGTTGACTTAGGGACATATGCCAAAAATTTCATAAGGATTAGGTTGACCTAATTAGGTGATTAGAGTTGTGCAAACAAGGGATTAGATGAATTAATGATGGGTTAGGAGCAAGTGGGGTATTATGGAGGATGTGACCCTAATAATGACTAGGGGTGTGCACATCCTAATCACAAATTAATTATCTTAATCTAGATTACAGAAGATTATGGAGGATGGGACAAGGAGAGAGAAAGTGATGAATTTAAAATTGATTTAAATTCATATATGGAAAGTGACAAAATAAAATAAAATAGAGTATTTATTTAATTTAGGGAGGAAAAGGGGACAATGGATAAAGTATTTAATTATTTAATTTAATACTTTAGGAACACTAGAAGAAGGGGAATATTAATTAAATAATGAATCATTTAATTAACATAGATGAAGGGTGCAAGATAGAGGAGTAAAAGGTATGAATTTTACCATATTGGGGTTGTCAAATTCAGTTGTCTACATTTTTTCCCTCTTCAAAATACTATTAGAATAGTAGGATTTCAAAGAAAAATAAAATACAAATGACTCAATAAAAGAAAGGACTATCAGAAAATGCCCCAGTGTGGGAGAAGATGTGTAGGCTATCTAATCATGAAGAATGAAGGAGATTTCCCTAATGTCATAGGGAAATGGACATGGCAAAGGAATGGAGGAAAATGGTAGGGCATGCCCCTTTGAGAGGATAGATGGGGAAGAAAAAAGGGGGTCCCAGATGACTTTTTTGATATGGAGAAATGGAGGATACCATGTGATAGAGCATAAAAAACATGAAGAATGGCTTTTTATCAAAGGAAAATGGACAAACAAGGTGCAAATGGAAGCCCACGAAAGAAAAGGGGTGAATGAATTAACAAGAGGTTAAATAAAGGGTAAAAATTACCCAAAATTTAAAATGATAAATAGGTGCAAAAGTCAACAATTATAAATAATAAATTTCATAATCACTATTTACCATTTGCACAATTGGTAGCTAACTAAGTAAGAGAGAGAAAGAGAGAGTGACGAGGATGGTTGATAGGTCAAGGGAGGACGAGGGATTTTTGGATGATGAGCTCATCCACCAAGGTGAGGAGGTGTGCCAGTTCTATTACTATCAAGTGGCGCCACGCCAACGAGGGTTCAAAAGCCACTTCATGATTTTGATTTAAAATTTTTTATGCATAATTTTCATTTGGGTTTTGGGAAACCTAAGAGATGAATCCATGATGAAAGGGCGGATTCTTCCATTTGCTCAACAATTTTTCCCATCTAAACTAGTGGATAGAGAAATGGGTGAATGTATGAATTATAGGGGAAAACACACTAAGGAGGGGTGATTACAAAATTTCCTCTCCGCAAGGTTGGGAATTTCTACTAGACATAGAGGTGAATGGGTTAGAGGTTAGGCAATTTTGACATCACCTAAAATGATGAAAGGTGGACTCGATTTTTCCCAAAGGGGTAGCAAATTTTCCTGTTGGGGTGAAAAGACACAGGGGTGATTACAAAATCGCCCCTCAAAGGGAAAAGGTGAATTTTTATAGAAAAGAGGCAAATATGTATGATAGGGAAAAGAAAGGGGTGAATTTTCCAATCAAATGGGAGAATTCCATAATAGATTGGGAAAGGGGATAATTCTCCACTAGGATAGGAAAATTCAGGGATGAATGGAAAGAAGGGTCAATTTGCAATAGAATAGGAGAATTCAAGAATAGATGGGGGAAAGGGAAAACTCACCATAAAAATGGGTGAATTCAAGACTAGGAAGAAAAGAGGCGATTTCGCCATATGAATAGGTAAATTCGATAGTGGATAGAAAAGAGGTGAATTCTCCCTACACAAGGGTGAATTTTCCAAAACCCAGGTAAAAGGGGAAAAATGATAGAAAGGAGAAAGAATATGAAAGACTGAGAGAATGTTTTGTGTAGATGTAGAACTTCAAGACACCACAGACATGTGAGAAGCACTCTACTATTTTAAAGGCAACGATTAGGGTGATGACTACCCAAGATCATGCAGCACTAGCACAAGTGAGGCTATTGCATATGTCGGGGTATCCAAACATTAGAGTGCACCGGGCATTATTGATATCCTTTATGGAGAGTTGTAGCTTAGAGACTTCAACCTTCCACCTCCTAACAAGGGAGATGACATTGATGCTAGGGGACATGTGGAGGATCCTACAGCTACTTAGAGGGCACTTGGTTAGTTAGACTTGGAGCCAGCGTCAAGAGCTAGGAAGGAGTCTATGGGAACTCTTCACACAAGTTGACCTTCCCATCCAAGGGAAGGAGTTAGATTTTGATGCATGTCTAGGATTGGATGGACCTACACTTCCATTGTACCTTTGCAGTCTAATTAGTGGGATTCTACTTTCAGATAGGAGTATATTCTTTTGCAACCTCAAGATCATTGAGGTTGTGTGACACATCATGGAGTAGCGTGAGGGAGAGTTTGCATGTGGATGTGCATGTTAGCCCAACTATATCTGGATATACACATGGTGTGCTACAAGAGAGCTCTTAATATCACACATGTGACATTACTCTAGGTATGGGCTTGGGAGCATATGAGTGTTGCAAGGCCAGGGGTTCTTATAGAAGGGGCACATGATGAGACACTACTAGTAGCATACTGGTATGGGATAAAGTACAAGTGGTGATTCCATTACTAGGATGTGATTGACCTAGAGGCATGAATGATATTGGATGACCTAAGGGGGGACTAGATTATTTGGAGACCCTATCAGTGACGATAGTTCTCTAGATGGAGAGAGGATGAGAGGAGGCATAAGGGCTACTTCTTCATAGTATGCTACTTGATTTACTAAGACCTGCTCATTGTTGAGCTCCATATACTAGACAGGGTCACAAGATAGTTTGGTGTATAATAGGATATCCCACAGGGGCCTCAAAGATTTTTCCAAATTATTAGAGAGTACCTATGGGGTGATCAGATCATGACAAATTTTGTTAGGAAAATGTGGGAGGACCTATAGCTAGTGCCATATCTGGGGAGAGGAGGGATAAAAAATGCAAGGAAAATAGTGTGGTACTTTTCATGGTGGATAGAGCATAGGCTAGTGCAGATGATGAAAATGCACCTGATTCTAGGGGCACTAGGATTTGGTTCAAACAATGAGAGGAGATTGGATGGATAGAGGAGAGTCATGAGAAGAGGCAACCAATAAAGTATGGTTGGAGAAAAAGAGGCTAAGGTGGAGGAGGTGAGAGGAGACCGGTGGGTGAGAGGACAAGGGGAGGCGATGGAGGAGGATACCCTAAAGGTACATCCACTAGCGATGGTACCATATGTACCTCTAGGACCTAAGGATCTGGTAGTACTACTAAAAGGAGTTATGGATTGATTGAGGAGAGCATAGCATAGACTCAGGTAGTCAAAGGTAGACCAAGATAGATTATAGGGAAATGTGACTAGACTGTAGGTGGAGAGGGATAAGGACTATTAAGTCTTGGAAGAGGAGGCATCATAGAATGTGCAGGAGGCCCACGCTAAGAGAGATTACCTCAAGAGGCAGCTAGAAGAGATGCAAATAGAGTTAGAGGAGACCAAGTAGGGGAGGGATGAATCAAAGATAGAAAAAAGATGTAGAGGGAGTTAGATGAGCCGAGGAGAGAGATATATGAGCTCAGGAGGGAGTGGGATGAGCTTCAAGACATAGAAGAGTGTGTAGAAATGTCAACGAGAGATGTAGGTGTGCTATTGGAGAGAGTTGAAGCAAAGGCATAGTACATACCTTGTAGGATGAGAGGGATACAACCACAGAGTAGATGTCATGGATGCAAGCACAAATAGAGCATCTTAGGAAGGCATAGGATGCATGGGATCAGGAGAGGTAGAACCTGGCTAGATTATGAGATAGGTATAGGGTGGAGAGGGACATGGTGAGGGTACAAGCAGTAGAGAGGGATGAGTATATGAGAGAGTCAAACTACTACATGGGGGCTTACTTTAGAGAGTTTTGATATCTCTCACACTATGTACCTCCATATGTTTGAGTAGTACCATAGATGCCAATACTATCACACTACGGAGGAACACATACATGAGGGTATAGTAGCTTCTGAGGGACTCCACCACATAGAGAACCAGTTCTAGATTCGATATAGAGGTCAGATGAGGAAAACACAGGGTAGTGAAGACAAAGGAGAGGATAGGAGATAGGTTTTTGATAGGTGTAGGGTGGACGTATAGTACACAGGGACAAAGACCATAGATCCCACAGTGTAGATCAGATATAGATCGTGTTATTCACTAATGTATTGTATACATTTGATTTATAGCTCTGTACTTGTATCTTATTCGATGATTATGGAGGGAATTGATGAACATGTATTATGCTTTCATGATGGACATTATTATGGACTTTATTCTGATTTATGACACTTGGATATTTATATGATATGTGATGGACCTTATTGACACTATGTGGTGCTTATGTGATGGATGCTTATTTATGTGCATGTGTATGTATGTTTTTTATTATGGATTATGTAGATGATTATGATAATTATGATTATCATACATGCATGTGTCTATGCTTATTTATATTTATGCCTATGTGGATGACATGGATAAAATGCATTATGTCTGATGCTTTGTGATGTAGGACATGATGGATAATATACGATGTTATATGCTATGGACATGAGACTAATGATTTGTGATGTAGGTGGGAATGTATGCATGGAGACAAAAATCTCATGACTACAATGGATATGTTTAGTAGAAATCCATATGATTGATTCAACAAATGTGATCCAAAAATTCCAATTAGCTCATATCACATGGACATATGTGTTGTACATTGTACAATCAATTTTCTTTTAATTTTAAGGGGAAATTTTTCATGGAATATTATTATGATTTGATGTATGTTAAGAAAATGCAACATGATATAATGAATTAATGATGTAATGTATTCATATGTACTAATGTTATGGATGAATGAAATGGATGTGTTATAATGCAATGTATGCAATGTATGTAATGAGATAGAATAATATGTTTAGAATAAGAACTATAAACAATCTAAAAAGATAATGCAATGAAATGATAATGTAGTGATTTCAGATGCTTAGAATAACCAATTAAGACTAATCTAAACAAGGGTATGTGTAGGATCATCATGGAAAAAACAAGCCCTTAAGTGGCAAAAAATTTAGAAAAATTAGAGTTAGGCAACTTGACATAAAAATTTGAATAAGTTTTCTATATTATTTCAAAAATATATAAGAATATAATTTGTAGAAAATTGAATGTAGTTTCTAAACTACTAGGTTTATTTAATAAAAAAAAATCTATTTGGTGCAAATTTGAAATTTCAATGTAGTAGTACTTAAATTTCAGGTGAAAAATAAGAAGTAGGTGTCTGGCTAACCACCCTAACCACAATTAAATGATAATATTTTTTTATAATATTTTAGATATAAGTAAAGGACTCATGTCTCGATGTGATGCATATTTTATGTATTTTTTTTCCAATTAAATAATTTTATTTGAATTTTTTATTACAACTTTTAAAAAATATAAAAAATCGTATGTCTGACCACCTTAACTTGGTCAAAACCTCATGAAATTCAAATTTTATTGTTTTAATCCTATAGTATGCAAAGCATAGAATGTGATACATGTTTTGGATTCAAAAAATGTTATACCATTTGAAAGATATAGATGTTTTTCAATCAACTTATTAATTATGACTTTAGTCATAAATTAAATAGAAAATGAATAATAATTATTTATTAAATTCAAAGTAAAGTATAATTTACATTGGTGGATAGCTGAGAATCTCCTTTTAAAACCCTTTTTGTTTCATCAATTTTGGGTAAAAAAAAGTCATCAGCCACACACCCTACACATACCCATCATATCGCCACTTTTTAGCCCATCTTGATCCTACACATACCCACAACTTAATATGAACATGGTATGATAAATGCACATGAGTTGAAATTAAATGAAATGAACATAAGATGCTAGATGAGATGACATTGATGTTGTTTAGGATGAAATTGTACTTTTTGTATTTTATATGACATCAATCAAAATTAATGAATGATTAGATTCACTCATTTCTATGATGAGCATATTTTTCCTTACAATTATGTATCAATCTCATTTTCTTTTCTCATTTTCCATGTCACAGAGTAGGGATTTGATAGCAGAGATGACCTTGGTACTATTAGTGTAATGAGCGAATGAAACCTAAATGAATGATGGGTGTGATTAAATTCCTTACAAGTGTTAATATCTGAATTAAATTAGCATGGGCATGAGTGTAAATAAGGGAAATCTGCATAGTAATGGAAGTAGCATGTTGAGTACTTTCCTTATAATCATATCAAAATGAGGGATGGTGGGTGTGATATTGCAACTGTCAAAAGCCAGATAAATCCTGAGAAGAAGAGGAAGGAAAAGGAGGAGTGTCTGCACAACCAAAATCACCAATCATAGGATGGGGGGAATGCAAGGCAACAAGATGGAAAAAAAAATGCAATCCTAATGCTATTTTACCAATTTTGGAGCACTTATTTTTACTATAGCATAAGACACGATATGCCATGGTATGAGGAACCAAGGCAGATTAGTGTCTAATGCATAGAACAAACACAACATACAAGAAGGCTATCCCAACACCCTAGAGTCGCAATGACTTTGGTCAGGCTAGGCATATGAATAATTACAAGCACAAAGGATTCCCTAGCATAACACAAGACCACATGGATCTTGGTGGGTATTATGTGGGAAAAACAAGCAAATAGAAACAAACAAAAGATCAAGATATTCCCTTATGTTTATGATGCAATATAGATGAAGAAATAATCACACTTAAATAAAAATTTCACAATTAGGGATTCCATCCATTTTCTTTATTCAATTCCATAAGAAATCTACACAAATCCATGAATAGTACAAAGGCACAAAATTGTGTTTTTACTCCTTTTGACCCAAACAAAGCAATACACACTCTCCTCTCATTACAAGGACTCAAAATCACTCACATAACTCTTGGAATATGATGGTTGTGGACATGATTTTTGGCTACCTATGTTGTCATTGATGGCAACTAAAGTCTTTAGTTAGGCCCATAGTATCAGTTATGATCGTACTAGAAAAAGATCTATGTTTTCATAGTTTACCGGCTGAATAGGACATCTAGTTAATTTGTTGATCTGGTCACCTCACCATATTATCATTTTTTTGTTTGGATCTACAAGGAAGGTTTCCTAGCATGTATCTTACTATGCTGAAGAAGTTTTGTGGCATTATTGCTATCATAGCTCAAATTAAGAAAATCGGTGGTATAACTCATTGTCTATTCTTCTCTTGTGGCCAACATGTTCAATATCATGGATCAAGGATGTATATGGAGTAAATTTTTTTTTTTTGATAAAAGGGGGATAAACGGGTTTTATAGGGACCTAAAACCACAAAGTAACAATACAGGAGAAGACCGAAATAGCGGTCCAAAAGACAAAAAAGCTACCAAAGAAAATAAAACCAGCATCAACAGGCAGCAACAAAAAGCCTCAAAAAAGCCAGAAAAATGCCAACAATCAGAAGAAGCAGGGCCCGCGCATAATTAGTTCATAGAATTCAGGAGCTCATCTGCAACCTCCTCCAAGTCCGCCATTTCCTGAGCCCCCTCCATAAAGATCTGAGCCATACTAGGGGTAGTCTGGACTTTCCTTTTCGTGCTAGATCTGGTACGTTTAGATATCCCAGCTTCCTCGTCCTGGTCTTTCTCTTGATCAAGGTCGACAATCAGAGCTCTCTTCTAGGTTTTGATAGTAAATTTTTCATTATTTTCTTATGTCTGACTTATGTAGGTGTGCACTAAATTGTGATTTATGATTGGGCCGGCATAAGGAAAGCTATTATATTTTGCTTCAAGTCGCCATATAGTGAAATTGATGATAGTGGATATATAAAGAAGATTGGTATTTCATCTTCTGTATGCAAGAATGTGAAAAATGTGTGTCACAAGTGTATATGGTATTTATGTGAAAATTATATATAGCATTGTGAGCCTACATCAAAAAATCATCAAGCAAGTTACTGTATGTGGTGCATGGAGACTTCTGTTGAAGTACAAAACATAGCATGAAAAGAGTGTGATAAAAGAGAAGATTGTGTGCTTCATTGGAATTGGACACTGGCATTTGAAGATGTTGCTCCATCAGTTCAAATTTTGTAACAACATTCTATCATATGTATTGTAGGTAGTGAGCTTTAGGCAGTGAGCTTGAATGTAAGTGCATTCCCCTTTTATCTTTACTTTTAACAGAGTAAAAAATTTGTGGATTAATCTCCACCATGTTTTTTCCCTTAATAGGGTTTCCGTGTAAAATATATGGAATTATGGTGTTCATTATTGTGTGTGCATGTTCTTATTTGTCTTATGCCACTAATAATGCACAAAGTTCTTATATTGTTGTAGATGGTTTTAAATTTAATATGAATAGTAAATTTTTTTGAAGATTGATCCACCCCCCTCTAAGTGTTCGGGCTACATCCAACAATTGGTATTAGAGCTATTTCCTCTCAATAAAAGCCTAACATCTTGAGGTGGATCTGGTGATTACAATGGATTCTAGTGCTCTTCAACAATAGCTAATGGTGGCACTTGATGATCTTGATCAATCCAAAGAAAAATTCATGGAACTCAAAGCAAGTCTTATAGATGCTGAAAAATTCATTTAATCGCTGAAAAATTCATTTAGTCACTGAAAAATAAGATAAGTGATTCAAGTGAAAAGAGGAAGGAACTATGTGATTAGCTAAAGAAAAAAGAAAATAAAGGCTCAGATGATGTGCATTTAAATCAAACCCTAAAAGAGATAATAGTAGAATGTGAGAAGCTAGCTAAGGATAATGCAACCCTAAAACTTGAAATGGAATTTGTTGCGATGAGGTTTACCATAGAAATTGAGAAAATAAAGAAGAATGAGGAAAATCTAGCCCAGTCCTTGAAGGATAAAACCAAGGAATGCATTAGAATTAATTGTGGATTCATTTAGATGGAAATGGAACTACTACAATCCAAAAGCAATGAGCAAGAGCTTGAGAGACAATTAGTAATTCTCATAGATGAGCTAGCTACTGCAAATGAATTTAAAGAAAAATTTAAGATGAGTTCCACCAAGCTTGAAGAAATAACTAAAATTTAGAAAAACATAAGTGATAAGCGGGGTCTTGGATATGAAGAAGGAGAATGTTATGGATCTAATCAGAAGAATCCTAAAATGAAGAAAAAAGGAAGAAGATATCTGATAAGGTAGCCTAATGCTCAAAGATTTAATGGATATTTCTTGTCTTGTAATAAATCTAGACACATGGCTTCTCAGTGTAGAAAGATAAGTCCTAGAATTTATCATTTCCTAGTCAATGTTTTCAATGCAAGAAGTTTGGTCATAAAGTATTAGAATGCAGAAGAATAACTGTTAATACAAGTAACATTAGATGCTATGCCTGTGGAATATTTGGGCATATTGCTAATCAGTGCAGGGAAAGTGTAAATCAATGGAGAGGCTGGTATAGATAGAGAGGTCTAGTATCCTTTAATTGTAACAATCCTAGTTATACATTGAAATTTTTCTGGAATAGAAATATGAATAAAAGAAGTCTAGATTATCAAAGAAATATTTTGCAAAAAGGAAACAAAGGTAAGAGAAAAGCTTATGTGGAAGAGATAAAAGATCAAATGAAAAATAAATGGGTGAGAAAAATTGAATCTGATGATGGGAACAAGCTTGCACCAAAAAGCCTCCACCAGTAGCCCTTCTGGTAACTAATGTCAGGCCAATGGCCTAGGGGGAGTTTTTCATGAAAAATCTCTTATACCTCCTATGTATTGCAAGTGTTAGATTAGCGGATATTGTTCATATTTTCCTAAATAAATTGCATGGTGACACCATTACATTGGAAAAAATGTATCAAATCACTAATGACATGATCGAGAATCTAACTAGATTGTGTAAATATGGTGACATTCTAAAGAAAAATTCAATTAGGAATGTGGAAGTCAAAACCCTAACTAGAATTAGGGGAGATCAAAGGGCATTGATAATTTCATAAATCAAGGACCACTTGACCAAGTATGTGGCTTATGTGATTTCATATAAAATCTATTTTAGGAATTGTGAGGGATCAACTTCGGCTGGTGCTGCTTATATTGCTCATAAGATGATAATTGAAGGTGAGAACACTAACTTGTGTAGCCTATTGAAAGAACAATTGATTGAAAATTTACAGTTGAATAATTGTTTTCCATTAAAAGATAATGTGGTATGGAAAGGGAATATACCTATTTGCAAACAAATATTCAATCATTACAACTCCTTTGAGAACTATGAACATGTATATGATAGTTTCTTTAGAAAAGTATTAATGAGATTTGGAGAAGGTGGTGCTTCACTCCCAACAAGAATAATTGCGATTGGATAATCTTCTAGGAAGGGAGAGAAAGAGCATAAAAGGAAAAGAGTTTTAGATGATGTGACTCCTTTTACACTTAGGCCTATAGAGATTGAAAAGCAAGAAATAAGTCAAGTGGTTGTGGACATAAAGGGAAAATATTCTAAAGAGTATATTCTGTGAGATCTTCCAAACCCAGTTGAACTGAAATTTGTTGCTGATTTAGACAGTGATGAGGAAGAAGATTTGTTTAAATCTAAAATATTAGAGATCATTCATAGAGAGAATAGCATGCAAAAGGTGTCTAAAATGTGGTTAGATAGACCATATTTTGAGTAGGATCTTATTCAAAACACTTTAGCAAGATTCTTTGTGGACAATAATGTGGATTTGGGAAGCTTATTGAATATTTTACCGAATGAAATGCTTGAGTGTGTGAAAATAGCTTTGGAATCTATGTCCTCAGAAAGAAAAGAAGAGATAATTTCTCACCTAAAAATGTAGTTTAGGTTATCTCTCTCAAAATTGAAGAAGAGGATGAGTGAATTAAGATAGTGCATCAATTATGTAAATAACATCTTCAACTAATGCCTAAAGTGGCCCCATGTGACAGGAAAGTACAAAGATAAACTTAAGGAAATTGAGAGTGTGCTGGTTAAGATTGGATAGCACTATAGTATGCTCCTGGACTCAAATGGAGACGTGAAGAATAAGGTTAGAAATTTATAGGCTGAGCACACAAAAGTTCTTCATACTAATAATGTACTCAATGACACATTCTGGAAGGTTAAGGATATAACTAAAGGTAGACTGGAACATATGGTTGAGATTCTCAGATCAGGAGAGCAACTGCAACAAGAAATCACTATTCTTGAGCACCTTAATCAAATCATCAACAAGACATATAAGAAAAATAGCCTGATTATTTCCATTGGATTTGTTGTGGATTCCTAGAAGAAATTATTTACAACTCGATGAAAGCTAAATATACAATAATCCTCTAAATTTTTTGCAACAGTTGTAAATTTTTTTTAAAGAATAAACTAAATGTTAGTATAGTATTTTAAAGAAGTTAAGAAAAGAAGTGTAGACCGGATGCTATAAATTTTTGTCATTGATGCCAAATGGGGAGAGAATAGAGTGAAAATTTTCTTGGCATCTTTAGGGGGAGTAGCAATTTTGATATACTAGTTTTTGAGTTTTGGGCACTTAGTAAATTTTTCACTAAGTGTTGCCATCAATGCCAAAGGGGGAGATTGTTGGAATATGATGGTTGTGGACATGATTTTTGGCCACTTGTGTGTCATTGATGGAAACTAAATTCTTCAGTTTGGTCCACAGTATCAGTTATGATCGTATTGGAAAAAGATCTATGTTTTCATAGTTTACCAGCTAAACAGGACATTCAGTTAATCTATTGATTCAGTCACCTCACTGAATCATCATTGTGTTGTGTGGATCTGTAAGGAAGGTTTCCTAGCATGTATCTTACTCTGGTAAAGAATTTTTGTGGCATTATTGCTATCATATGTCAAATTAAGAGGTTTTATGGTATAACTCATTGTCTGTTGTTCTCTTGTGGCCAACATGTTCAATATCATGGATCACAGATGTATATGGAGTAAATGTTTTGTTATTTTCTTATGTTTGAAATTTTTTTTGGGTCCCTACTATGATTTTATCTAACTTATGTAGGTATGCACTAAATTGTGATTTATGATTTTTGGGTCAACACAAGGAAAGCTATTATATTTTGCTTCAAAACTGACATATAATGAAATTGATGATAGCACGGATATATAAAGAATATTGGTTTTTCATCTTTGGCATGAAAGAATGTGAAAAATGTGAGTGTGACAAGTGTGTATGGTATTTATGCAAAAAATCTTTATAGCACTATGAGCCTACATAAGGAAATCATCAAGCAAGTTACTGTATGTGTTGCAAGAAGACTTTTGTTGAAGTGTAGAATATAGCATGAAAAGAGTTTGATTAGAGAGAAAATTGTGTGCTTCACTAGAACTGAACTCTAGCATTTAAAGATGTTCCATTAGTTCAAATTTTGTAAAAATATTCTATCATATGTATTGTAGGCAATGAGCCTCTATTTTATTGAGCAATGAGCTCTAGGCAGTAAGCCTGAATGCAAGTGCATTCCCCTTTTATCTTTACATTTCACAAAGTAAAAACTTTATGGATTAATCTCCACCATGGTTTTTCCCCTAATAGGGTTTCCACATAAAATATATGGTGATATGGTGTTCATTATTGTGTGTGCATGTTCTTATCTATCTAATGACGCTAATATTGCACAAAGTTCTTACACTGTTGTACATGGTTTTAAATTATATATGAATAATAAAAAATTTTGAACATTGATTCACCCCCCTACTCTTAGTGTTGCCTACATCCAAACTAACTTCTTTCAAGAACCGTCTTGCAATCATTCATGGTCATTGCTTTTTAGTTTGAATACAATGTGCAATAATGGTAATTCTTAATGACAAATACCAAGTTCGTCTTTCATTATTTAAAAAACTAAATTAATGCTTTATAATACTTTCATAGGGTAAAGGCATCATGGCCAAACTCCCCATAAACCCTAAGAACTCTGACTTCCTACTTTGACTGCACTTTCTTCTCTAACTAACCCATTGCCTGTAGGTCTCCTTAATGGACTACTGGTCATAACTTCTCCCATAGACCTACATTCACAACTATAAAATACTTTTTAGACATCCCTTTAATGGTTTGAAAACATATCAAGAAGACAACATTGAAATTTTTGGACTATATGCCTCAAATCAAGATTGATAACATGGAATTAGGCCTAATTAGGCTAGGGACAACATATTGTTTATTATTTCTACAAGCTTCAATCATAAATAAACTTTAAATATTCTTCAAACATCTCTATTTAGAGGTGAATAAGCTTTTTCTAATCACCAAAAGTACTTTACCACCAATATTTCTACAAACCCTATGAGTTAGGCTTCTTGACTATCCCAAAAACTCTATTTTCAAGTTTGTAACAGTCCTAAACTCTAATTTTCCCCACCATAACCTCAATCTTTTGGTCTAAAAATTCAAATATATGAAAATGGATGCTACTAACGATATTTCCACCAATTTTATTAAAACCCACATGATAAAATAGGAGAAACACAATAGTTACAAGCCTTTGGTTATCCTAATCAAGTTTCGAGTAGTTTCATGTAAAATTCAAATATCTCACTAAAAATTCCACAAATTTGCATGAAACAAAATGTAATTGGAAGTTAATTGAGTGTACCATCGATTTAAAACATTTAAAGATTCATATAATCCCATACAATTTTGTACATGACCTAGAAATACTTATTTTCTGAAGAAAAAGAGAAAAAAGAGAGCATTACATTAAACCACTTCTTTTATTCAATCACCCTCATCTTCAAAACGATGTAAAAAGCCTTGATAAAGGAAATTCAACTATATTTTAACCTTCTAACTACTTCCTAATTCCTAGAACTAGAAATGGCCCTTCAACTTCTTAATGCAACTTTTACATAATTTTGTAATTCTGTCAATATTTGTTGACAACTTTTTCATTTTTTTTGCAATCTACCACAAAAAAAAAAAAAAACTTGAACCCTCCTAATGACCTTTAATGACCTATGAATATACAAGGTGACTCTTTTAATCTCATTACAAAGTAAATATATCAAATTTTCTCAATTTTTCCAAAATAGGAACATGGTTTTGCAAAAGTTGTCTTACACCAAACTCCCGGCCAATTAAAGAATCCAAGTCCACTTGGAGTTGATGTTGTCAATATGTATTCAACTCTTTGTATGCTTTGCCACCTTAAACTACTTCTTATCACCTTCTTCTTTAATTTAGGTTTAAACTTGTCCATCTAAATTAGTCTTCTATCTTGCTCAACAACTGAAATCAGATTCAATACTCCTTGTTGCATCTCAATATCATGCTTCTCCTTTTGTCCCTTAACTTGCAATTTGTTTCTTTTCCAAAGGATTAGTAATGCAAAGAAGTAATACATTGTTTTAATAACCATACCTCAATCATTCCCCAATTCTTCACAAACCTCCAAGATCAAATCATTCCAAACCATCCCTTTAATCTGATGAGCCCAAAATATGCTCATAATTTGGACATCATGGTGTACTTTTAATACCTTTACTTTTGTTGTTCATGGTTGTTTAACTCTTCTGAAACCTTTTATTGGGGGATATCCTATAGCAGTACACTTTCATGTTCCTGTAGCCTATCATGTTTACATATCTATATTTATTACCCCGTTTGACTTCCCAAATGACTGGTATAATGCATGTAGTTTTTGAATGATGAAATAGATTTAAATATGTGATTAATGAATGAATATTCTGTATGTGCCATGCACCTTTTCTTTCACATCTGTTACCTTGTGTTTCACAGGTTCTTGAAGAAAGTATGATTGAGTCAAGTGCAGCCGATCTCGGCCTTGCAGTATAGTCCATTTCTTGCACGACTTCGAGGAAGCTCTAGCGAAGACTCTTTGACCAAAACTATTGGGAAGGATTTTAAATGTCAGTTAATTTGGAAAGAGTGGAGTGCTAGATTCTCTCTGGATCAGGTTGAATGGATAAACTCATTTATGAAGTCTATTCCTTGATTTCGGGACACATTTTACATCCATGTATTTCTTTGTTAGGGTTAGTTAGTTTGTTGTTTTCCTGATTTAAATAAGTGTTCCTCCTGCGTGAGTGAGCAAGCATAGTGAGATAGAAAGGATATCATGTAAAAGTCAGTATGATAATAAAAGTTGAGTCTGTATGACAAGAGATAGAATTTTTTGTTAGTTTTTATTTGAATAGAACAATGTATACCATTCTAAGTTTATGAATAAAATTTGATGAAGTTCTGAGTTCAACACTTGCATAATTAGTTGATGCTTGCTAAGGGGGCCCACTTAGTAAGTATCTGTAGTTACTTAGTTAGCCGTTCATTTTCTATTGATCGTAAATTAGATTTCATCTTTGAAGTTTCTATGCAAACTCAGTCTTATATTGTTCCTACAACATTGGGAATCCATCCCTGTGTCTATTCCTGCAGCATAAGGCTAGTTCATAGTTTGCTTCTCAATCGTAGCTATTATGATTTTTTCTTTGGTTAAAATATGGTTGAGTTAAGAGAACTTTGCATTACCTTCCTATAACGTAGGTAGAATTCTTTCCAAGTATTTTTTTCTGTTAAGTTGTGACTGAAACTAGTTCTTAGTGCACATATAGTGCTACTCCATTTAAAGTATACTTGCCCTAGTTTGATAAGTAAATGAACGAACATGAAGAGGTATTAGTCGCCTGCTGGAATGTCCAATTCCCAGGATAGGTTTTGCCATGATTTTCATATCCTTTTGTGGGCATGACCATAATCAACTCAATGTCTTCTTCTTCTAATATCTTGTCCTTTATCTCTATTATTCTTTCATCTTCATGCTTGGGAATATCTGCAACAACTTCACCCATTAACTCTTCTTTTTCATCTTCAAACACATCTCCTTTCTCTATATTATTATTTTTTCCTTTTTCTTCTTTTGACAATCTTTTGATGGGCTATTCAACTTTCATTTTTTGAGTATGTGCAGGATCATGATGAGCCAAAAAGTGGCGATATGATGGGTATATGTAGGGTATGTGGTTGATGATTTTTTTTTTACCCAAAATTGATGAAACGAAGAGGGTTTTATAAAGGAGATTCTCAACTTTCCGCCAATATAAATTATGCTTTACTTTGAATTTAATAAATAATTATTATTCATTTTCTCTTTGAATGATGACTAAAGTCCTGATTGATAGGTTGATTGAAAAAAATTATAACTTTCAAGTGGTATTACATTTTTTGAATCCAAAACATGCATCACATTCTATGCTTTACATACTATAGGATTAAAAAAAAATAGAATTTAATTTCATGAAGTTTTGACCAAGTTAAGGTGGTTAGACATACAAATTTTTATATTTTTAAAAGTTGTAATAAAAATTCATAATTAATTATTTACTTGGAAAAAATTACAAAAAAAAATCCATCACATCGGGACATGAGTCCTCCACTTATATCTAAAATCTTATAAAAAAATATTATCATTTTATTGTGGTTAGGGTGGTTAGACAAACACCTAATTTTTTTTTCCCTAAAATTTAAGTACTACTATATTGAAATTTCAAAATTTCACCAAATAGATCTTATTTTTTTAAAAATAAATCTAGTAGTTTAGAAACTACACTCAATTTGCTAAAAATTCTATTCTTACATATTTTTGAAATAATATAGATAACTTATTCAAATTTTAAGTCAAGTTGCCTAACTCTGATTTTTCTAATTTTTTGCCATAGGTTTTTTCCATGATGATCCCGACATACCCTTTCACCACCAAATGCCAACTTTTCATTTGCTTGATCATCTACTCCATCTACATCATGGACTCTTGAACTCCTTTTCCAACCTTCTTATGTCTTGCTTCAATTTTTCAACCTCTCTATCAAATTTCTCTTGCCTCTTTCTCTTTTTCTTCTCTTCCTCTGCTTGCAAATGTCTTCTCAAATTCTCCATCTTTAAGCAAGTTTCTCCTTGCTTCAACTCAAATTTTCTCATCTTTCTTAGCCTCACCTAGGTCCTTTCCAGTCATCCTCAATCTAGTCTTTTGGCCACCAACCAGGTTCTCTTCTCAACCTGGACACAACCACAACACAAACATAAAACCACAAAATTTCTCAATCCCAAATGCTTTGCTGAGCTCTGATACCAATTTGATGCAATATACAAGAAGAAATCATAACACTTAAATATAATTTTCACAATTGGGGATTCAATTCCTTTTCTCTCTTCAAGTCCACAAGAAATCTACACAAATCCATGAATACTACAAAGGCACAAAATTGAGTTTTTACAACTGACCCAAATAAAGCAATACACACTCTCCTCTCATTATAAAGACTCAAAATCACTCACCTAACTTCTTTCAAGAACCTTCCCACAATCATTCATAGTCACTATTTTTTTGTTTGAATATAGTGTGAAATAATGGCAATTCACAACCATAAATCCTAACTTTTCCTTTCATGATTCAAACAACTTAATTGATGTCTGGGAATACTTTCATAGGGTATATACATCATGACCAAACTCCCCATACACCCCAAGAACTCAAACTTCCTACTATGACTACACTTTCTTCTCTAACTAACCCAATGATTGTAGATCTCCTTAATGGAATGCTAGTCATAACTTCTCCCATAGGCCTCCATTCAAAACTATAAAATACTTTTTAGACATCCCTTTAAGGGTTTGAAATCATATCAAGAAGACAATATTGAAAGTTTTGGACTATATTTCTCAAATCATGATTGATAACATGGAATTAGGCCTAGTTAGGCCAAGGAAAACATAGGGTTTATTGTTTCTACTAGCTTCAATAAATAACCTTCACCAATTATTCAAAAATATCTATTTAGATCTGACTATGACTTTTTTAATCACCAAAAGTCCTTTACCACCAATATTTCTACAAACGCTATGAGTTAGGCTTCTTGATTGTCCCAAAAACTCTCTTTTCCAGTCTATAACAGTCCTGAACTTTAATTTTCCACACCATAACCTCAATATTTTTCTATAAAACTTCAAATATATGAAAGAGGATGCTAATAAGGAAATTTCCACAAAATTTTAGCAAAACACATAGGATAAAATGGGAGAAACACAATAGTTACAAGTCTTTGGTTACCCTAATAAGGGTTCTAATAGTTTCATGTAAAATTCAAATATCTCACTCAAAATTCCACCAATTTGCATGAAAGAAAATGTAATTGGAAGGTGATTGAGTGTAACATCAATTTAAAAAATTTAAACATGCATATAATCCCATACAATTTTGTGCATGACCTAGAAATATTGTTTTTCTGAGGAAAAAAGAGCAAAAAAAAAAGCATTACATTAAACCACTTCATTTATTCAATCACCCTCATCTTCAAAATGATGTAAAAAGACTTTATAATGGAAATTAGACTATATTTTAACCTTCTAACTACTTCCTAATGCCTATAACTAACAATGACCCTTCAACTTCTTAATGCAACTCTTACATAATTTTGCAATTTTGTCAAGTTTTGTTCACAACTTTTGCATTTTTTTTTGCAATCTTCCACAAAAAAAATCAACTTGAACCCTCCTAATGATGTTTAATGACCTATAAATATAAAAGGTGACTCTTTTAATCTCATTACAAAGTAAATATATCAAATTTTCTCAATATTTCAAAAATACCAACATGGCTTTGCAAAGGTGCTCCTACACCAGTTTACTAGTCAAAGTGCACCATGATATGATGGACGTGGTGACTCTAATGAGCTATAATAGGGAGCTCAAATGATTAAAAAAATTCCCAAAAGAATCACAAGAGATCAATCATTTGCAAACGCCATTTTCTAGAGGACTAAAAGGTGGATGGGATTGATGTAGTCTGATGTAGGAAGAATGCATCCTATTAAGACCAAATATGGAGTCTAAACTAAGTGATTGACATGACTCCAGATATTCAAAATTGATTGAACCTCATGATACTAGTGGATTTTGTTTGTTAAGAACTAGCTAGATTGGGACATAGTTGACTACATTACACAAGACACAAGACCAACACACCCTAAATTCCTAGGGGCTTGGGGGTTGATCAAAGATTAGCCTTGCCTATGTGAAAGTGTAGAGCCCTTGTACTTTTATAAAATACTAAGTACTAACCATGGATAAAAGTTAAAAGAGGACAATGGAGATGAAGATGGATGACAAATATTGGATAGAAAAAGCCCTAGGGTGGACCAAATGATCAACCTTTCATATGTGAAAGCACAGGGGCAACATAGTTTGAAAAAGACCAATGAAAAAAGATGGGACCAGAAAGATGAAGGATAGAGGACTGACATGATAGGATAGAAAATAGCCCCAAGGGAAAATCCAAGTCATTTTTTAGACCATACTATTCTAGGTACTTACAACTAATTTGAGGATATCCTTTAGGGTGGACAATGTCCAAATTAAGGTGTATGTAGCTAGATTCATTATTAATGACATGAAAAGACAATACCTAATGAGAACGACATGATGAAGGACCCTAAGTGATGGTGGGAGACCAACAGATGACACAGACAGATGAAAAAAGATTAGATTGGGATAACAGCTTAGGATTGTGGATAGTCGATGAAAATTGTCTAATGCTAAACCAAAACATACTAAGCAATGGTTAAAAAAATGTGGATGGAAGGACTAAATTGATACATGGATAGAATGTGAGGATGAGATTAATGGAAGCATAAGGTAACTAGGATGCAAGGTAGGTAGTGAATAAGCCCTATATGAATGACACCTATTTCCAAGTTTCCATCAAATGTACTTAGCTAAGGTACCACCTATTGGGAAATTGTTTGATGGTGTGATGTGGTGCTGATATGTGGTTGTCATTGATGTAAACACTATTAGCATTTGATGTTCTAAGTGTTGTATATGTCGAGGATATTGAGAAAATTATAAGTGAATGTGTTCCTAGTTCCTAGTGGAACTATGCAGGTCATGAATGCCTTACATTATGTAACCAAAAGTTTAGTTGTTTTGGATCAAAGGTTTTAATGTTGAGTATTTCTAGATCATCTACCAGAAGTTTTAGAGGTCCACATGAATTCATGTGCAAGTTGTAGACTGAAAGTGTTTTACTAGTCTCTGTCAAGGTTTCTAAGTGAAGATTGTATGTTCTTGGTTATCTCGATTGTCATGGATGTATCTCTCCTATTTCTTGGTGTTTTTTGATGTCTCTAGTTCATCCTCTATCTTTGTGTTATTTCCACATGATCTGGTGAAGCTCGTGAGTGAAAATATTTTCTTGCGCATGTCCATTTTTTCTTGTTCTAGGCTGACATGTTGATGTTAGCATGTTGTGGACATTCAAGGCATAATTAATTGGAGTATTCTTGTTTTGGAGAAGTGAATTTGGGTCTCCACTATGTTGTGGCTAACTTTGATGGTTGCGCATTGAAAATTTAATTATGAATTTGAGCCGAAATTGAAAATATATTATTTTCCTCTGGCCAACTTTGTTATGGTGAAATCTTTGTGGCAGATATATAAGAAGCAATTGTGTGGATAGTATGAGGAGTATGCAAAGTGTGGTTATTATGTTGAGTATGCATTGTGTGCTATTGTGTGAATAAGTGTGGTTATCATTGAAGAGTGAGTATGTAGAAGGTTGAGTGAAGTATGTGGAAGTACTATGCCTAATTGGAACTATAATCAGGCTTGGACAAAAGCCATTCTCTTAGTTCAAATTTCTGGATCGTTTTAATCTGAATATTTTTGTAAGATAGTGAGTCTTCTATTTGTAATTGAGTAGTGAGCTCTAGGTAGTGATCCTGAATGCATGTGCATTCCCCTTATTATTTTACTTTATACTTTTAACAAAGTATAATCTTGTGGACTAACATCGACTGTGTTTTATCCCCTAATAGGGTTTCCATGTAAAAAATATTGGTGTTTGTTGTCTCTCTAATGTGTTAATTGCTTATGGTTAATTTTTATTCGTTAGATTTGAGATTAAAGTTAAGTTTGTAAATTTTAAATTTTTGTGACTACTTATTCACCCCCCTCTTAGTTTTATATACTTTCTTTTTCCAACAATTCATATTAGAGCAAGTTCCTTTGAAGAAAAGTTTAACAGCTTGAGGTGATCTAGGATGGAAACATTCAAGAAATATTACCCTAGATTTCATGGCACCAACTACTCACTATGGAAAGTTAGGATGCAATTTCATTTACAATGCATTGGAGATGCTATCTAGAAGATTACAAAGAATCAATACACTATTCCTACGAATGGACACTCCACTACTGATGAGATCAAGGATGCAGAAAGTAATACTAAAGCCATTGAAGCATTGGTGAGCACTTTGATAGATTTGGAGATGGAAAATTTGGTAGGCCTCTAAATAGCTCATGAGATCTAGATAAAGATAAAAAATTTGTATGAAGGAGATACATAGTTAAAGATGGCTAAGCTACAAAGTCTGAAAGGTAAGTATGAAAACCTGAAGATGGGTGAAGATGAAAATATTACTTCTTTTATACAAAGAGTAAATGAGATAGTGCTAGGTATTAAATGTGTCGGTGGTTTAGTAAGTGAAGATGAAATTGTGGTGCAGATACTCAGATCCTTTCCTCCCTCCTACAAGTTGAAAGTGTAAGGAAAGCTTAGGTGTAGAACAAACTCTCCTAATGCCAAAACTTTAGGCAAGAATGCAGAGGTGACTTTAAATTTTTCAATTATAGTCTAATAAGATACACATGAAAAGAATAATACAATAGAGAAATGGACACATACACAATTGGACACTAGATTTACATGGGAAAACCCTTACATGAGAATAACCCAACACACCAAGAAAATTCTCTTTGTATTACAATAAAGAAAATTACATACAGAGATCAGCTTCACTTTTTGATGTCAATTTTTACAGCAACAACACTTACTGATCAATCTTGTACAAAATAGCTCTAAAAAACATACAATGTATTCACACTGATCAATCCATGTTCAATCAAGCAACACTTTCATTATCTCAAACTTCTGATCATCATCCATTATAGAGCGTAATCCATTCTCTCACAGTTTGTTGATCTTCCACATAGGAACGGTCGCAATAGTTCAACTACCAATGATTCTCCTTCCACTTCACTCATTGGTTCATAACACACCACATAGGATAGACATTCGGTCAAAATGTTCAAACTATATCACATGTTGGTGAGACACTAGATTGTGTCTCCCGGATGCAAAAATGCCCAATCACATAGCTATCGACAAGACCAAAGCTATCAGAAACACCCTAAGAATTTATACCTATAACAAATAAAGTCTCCCCCATATCACAAGAAAAGCAACTGTCCATCAGAAAGAGTTACCACCATTGACAAGAGTCATATCAAATGCAAAACCATCAGCCAGAATCACTCCATCGGCAAGACCATTGCTATCGCTAAGAGTTCACACCAATCACATGTAGCTCTATCGGTAAGAGTTTCTCTATCGCTGAGAGTTCACAGTGAACAAAAATCCTTCAGTGAGATCATCTATCGGAAAGAGTTCACACCGATCACAGAATAGTCGACAAGAGGAAATCCATTGGCAAGAGTTCTCACCAAAGTTGTATACCTGTCGGCAAGACTATAGCCATCGGCATGAGATCATACCAAATGAATTTTTTTTGGCGAGACCAACACTATCGCTTAGACTCTTATCAAGCCTTCATGTCACCATGATGAAATTCATGTGTAAAACCATTGGCGAGACATACTTTTCTGGAATGAGTCACTCCAAAGGTTTATGTATCTCCTCGATGCCACTTGTCACCAAGACTCTCCCTAACGATCACCAAGAATCAACTTGTCGGCAAGAGGTTTGCTTAGACAAAAAGAGTTAGAACTTTCACAGTGATAGCCATGTCTTGCCGATGACTTCTGTCTGCAATACAGTACCAAAGTCACATTGATATGAGCTCTTCAGAAGTTTAGAAGACAACTTCTAGTCGGTAAGACTTTCTGAGGGTCTCACCAATTTTTCTCTTTTAGGAGTTTCATGTTAGTAAGCTTGAGGCACATTTTCCAATAGAAAGTTCATGCTATTGAAGAGTTTATGTTTGTAAACAAGATGACAAGAGACACATTGATAGGAAAGCTTGCTACTTTTGAAATAAGTGAATTTGGTGAATCCACACTGAAGATTGAATCTACATTCAAATCTACTATATCTCGAAGCTACAAGAAAAGTTACAGTCCTAGAGAGAGCTCCAAAAGGGCATCCAAATATGATGAAGAAATGAAATGGATCAAAGAAAAAGATAGAAAAGTTCTAGAACTGGAAGCACTCATTGCAAAACAATAAGGAAAAGGAAAAGGTAAGTATGAAGATTTATTACCTATTAAATGTTTTCCATGCATTAAAATAGGTCACTTTGCATCAAGATATCCTGAAAAAGTTCCTAAGTCTAAACCTAGAAAACCTAGATTTCAGAAGAAATGATACTTTGTTGAAGAAGTAGTAATAGATGATGAGTTTGATAAAAATGTTGGAAATGAGGATGATTGGGCTTTTATTGCTACCATTGAAAATAATCTCAAACCTACTAAATCCATTGAAGAAAAGAAAGCTCTCGTAGCTTGTGTTGAGGAGAAATATGAATGGGTCATTGATAGTGGATGCTCACATCATATGAATAGTGACTAAAGCAATTTTTTGAATCTAGAAGAGTATGATTGTGGGGTTGTGATATTTGGAGACAATAATGCTTGTGTGATTCAAGGTAGAGGCTCTATTAGCCTTGGTTGTAAAGAAACTATTGATGATGTTCTCTATGTTGAAGGCCTAAAGCATAACTTGTTAAGTGTTGGAAAAATGGTGTACAAGGGATATGATCTACAAATCAAGGATAGAAAATACTAGATTCATGGAAAATTTGGAAACATGATTGCCATTGGTGTGTAGACTAAAGGTAACATCTTTCATTTGAATATTGTTAATGGTAGTTGCTTAATTGCTCAAGTAGATGAAAGTTGGTTATGGCATAGGAGATTCTATCATGTAAACTTTGACAACATCATTAAGATAAATTCTACTCAAGCAGTAAGAGATCTACCTAAATTAGTGAAGCCTACTAATGTAATCTATCAACAATGTCAAATGGGTAAACAAACTAGAGCCTCCTTCCAAAGCAAGCAATTTCACTTAAATAATGTGTTAGAAATATTACATACTGATTTGTGTGGTCCCTCTAGAGTTAAGAGCATTCATGGAGAAAAATATTTTATACTTGTCATTGATGATTACTCTAGAATGATTTGGGTTTCCTTTTTGAGAGAGAAAAGTGAAGTATTGGATAAGTTCAAAAGCTTTAATGCCATGGCAGAAAATGAAAAAGGTTTGAAGATCAAATGCTTGAGATCTAATAATGGTGGAGAATTTCTTTTGAAAAGAACTCAATACTTATTGTGAAGAGCATGGAATTAAAAGAAAACTATCTACTCCCCGAACCCCTCAATAGAATGGAGTAGTAGAAATAAATAATAGAAAAATGATGGTGGAAGGAAATGTGCCTCAGATGTACTAGAGTGAAGAGGTAAGTATTGTTGTATATACCTTGAATAGAGTAAATGTGAATGGTAATTTTGGTAAGTCTCCTTATGAACTATGGTTTGGTCATAAGCCTACTATCAAATACTTCAAAATATTTGGAACAACATCTTATATCAAAAGAGATAATGACATAGGAAATTTTGATGTTAGAAGTGATGAAGGAATCTTCCTAGGTTACTCCACAAAGAGCAAGGCATACATATACTAAAAAAAAAGACTAAGAAAAGTAATTGAGAGTGTAAATCTCAAGGTTGATGAGGATTTAGTCAAATCATCTAGAAGATGCAACTATGATTCAGATGAAGAAATCATGATCCAAGGGAAGAGTTCACAATCACTAAATCTACTTTAGATTATTCCATATGTTCTGATGAAGCAACCACTAGTTTTTCTGGTAAATCAAATCAATCAAGAAGCTCAGTCAAGTGCAACTTCATAGGAAAGTTTAGAAAAAATAGAAGTCTGAGAGAGTCCTAAAAATCCAAGGTATTTAAAGTTGAATCATTCTAAAATTCAAATCATAGGAGATAAGAAAAAAGGAGTGCAAACTAGAAATAAAATTGTTGAAGAATATTGTCTGATTTCTAAGATTGAACCTAAGAATGTCACTGAAGCATGTCAAGATGAACAGTGGCTGGAAGCTATGAAAGAAGAACTATCACAAGTTAAAAATAATGACACATGGACACTGGTTCCTAGGTCCAAAGACAAAAATCTTATTGGCACTAAGTGGGTATTCAGAAACAAGCTAAATGAAGATGGTGAAGTGCTTCAAAATAAGGCAAGATTGATATGTAAAGGTTGCTCTCAAATAGATGGTATAGATTTCGAAGAGACCTTTTCCCCTATTGCTAGAATTGAAGAAGTGAGACTATTTCTTGCTTATGCTACTTACAAGAACTACAAAGTTTATCAAATGGATGTAAAGTCCACATTTCTAAATGGGGAACTTGAAGAAGTGTATATTGAACAATCAGATGGATTTCAGCTAATAGATGAGGAAGGCATGGTTTGTAGGTTGAAGAAAGCCTTTTATGGACTCAAACAAGCCCCTTGAGCCTGGTATGCCAGATTGGACAAATACTTATTGAAGCTTGGATTCTTAAAAGGTATTGTTGACAATAATTTATGTTTCAAGATAGATTATGATAAGGAGTTAATCATATTAGTTTTTGTTGATGATATCATCTTTGGTGGAGATAATTTATGTATGAAGTTTTCTGATGAAATGAAGAAAAAATTTGAGATGAGCATGATTGGTGAAATGAAGTACTTTCTGGGATTGCAAGTGTCACAATTGGATCAAGGGATTTTCATATCTCAGTCCAAGTGTGTGAAAGAACTGTTAAAGAAGTTTGAAATGGATGATTCCAAACCGGTTGGTACACCCATGGTGATCGGATGTAAGTTGACATAAAATGATGATTCTCCTAAGGAAAATAAAACTAGATATGAGTCAATTATTGGAGGATTACTCTACTTGACACAGAAAAGGATAGATTTTATGCATGTTGTATGTATGGTCGCAAGATTTCAAGCTAATCTGAAAGAATCACATGTAACTATTTTCAAAATAATTTTCATATACTTGAAGGGAACTGCTTATTTTGGACTTTGGTATTCAAAAGATGATGATCTTACACTGTGTGCATACATATATGTTGCTTGGGTTGGTGATGTGGATGATAGAAAGAGTACTAGTGGTGGTGCTTTCTTCCTAGGCAAGAAGTTGGTATCCTAGTTAAGCAAGAAGCAGAGCTCTATTTCTCTATCCACTATTGAACTAGAATATATTGTTGCTACAAATAATTGTACTTAGGTGCTATGGATGAAACAAATTCTAAAAGATATTAAGGTGATATATGAAGAACCTATTGTAATATACCGTGACAACTCAAGTGCAATAAATATATCAAGGAATCCATTACTACACTCAAAGACTATGCATATATCAATCAAGTTTCACTTCTTAAGGGAGAAAGTGAATGAGAAGGATGTTAGACTGGAGTATGTGCCTATAAAAGAATAGATTAGAGATATCTTTACTAAGCCATTTCTAAGAGATACTTTTTAGCATCTCAGAGGAATCCTAGGGGTAGTTACCCCTCCTGAAAAGAACTAAATGATGCAGTCCTAGGGGTAGTTACCCCTCCTGAAAAGAACTAAATGATGCACTTACTTGCATCAATCTGTGAGCCTCATTGCTATATTCAAATCTAGATTGATGTTTCTATGGCTACTACTCAGGGGGGGTAGTTAGATGTGTAGAGCTAAGGTTCAGAGCATGTGTGTGGAAAGGTCATGTTTACCTTTTCAATTGATGTAAAAGGGGAGAAATGTAATGTGAAAAATATAAATATCTAAGGGGGAGAAGTGCAGAATGAAAAATCTTTCCAAGAAGAAGAGAAATTGTGTAGTGTGTTGGGTTGATGGTATTTTTCACATCATGTGTTGCCATGAATTCCAAAGCGGGAGATTTTTGGGAAATTTTTGGATGGTGTGATGTGGTGTTGATACATGGTTGTCATTGATGTCAACACTATTAGCATTTGATTTTCTAAGTGTTGTATATGTCAAGGATATTGAGAAAATTATAAGTGAATGTGTTCCCAGTTCCTAGTGGAACTATGCAGGTCATGAAGGAATTATATTATGTATGGAAAATTTTAATTGTTGTGGATCAAAGGGTTTAATGTTGAGTATGTATAGATCATCTACCAGAAATTTCAGAGGTCTGCATGAATTCGTGTGCAAGTTGTGGTTTGGCAGTGTTTTGTTGGTCTTTGTTAGAGTTTCTAAGTGAAGATTCTATGTTCCTAGTTATCTCAGTTGTCATGGATGTCTCTTTGCTATTTCTTGGTGTTTTTAGATGTCTCTAGTTCATCCTCTATCTTTTTGGTACATACACATGATCTGGTGAATCTCGTGAGTGAAAATATTTTCTTGCTCTTGGTTGACATGCTGATGCTAGCGTGTTATGGATGCTTGGGGTGTGATTAATTGGAGTATTGTTGTTTTGGAGAAGTGAATTTGGGTATCCACTATGTTGTGGCCAACCTTGGTGGGTGCACATTGAAAATTTAATTATGAATTTTAGCCGACATTGAAAATATATTATTTTCCTCTTGTTGAATTTGTTATGGTGAAATCCTTGTGGGGAATGTATAAGAAGCAATTGTGTGGATAGTATGAGGAGTACGAGAAGTGTGGTTAGTGTTGTGTGCTCTTTTGTTCATAAGAGCGAATATCATTGAAGAGAAAGTGTTTAGAAGGTTAAGTGAAGTATGCTGAAGTACTGTACCTAATTGGAACTATAATCAAGCTTGGACAGAAGCTATTCACTTAGTTCAAATTTTTAGATGATTTTCATCTAAATCTTTATGTAAGATAGCGAGTCTTCTATTTTTAATTGACCAATGAGCTATAGGTAGTGAGCCTAAATGCATGTGCATTCCCCTTATTATTTTCCTTTATACTTTTAATAGAGTATAATCTTGTGGACTGACATCCACTGTGGTTTTTCCCCTAATATGGTTTCCACGTAAAAAATCTTGGTGTTCTTTGTCTCTCGAATGTGTTAATTGCTTATGGTTAATTGTTTATTTATCAAATCTAAGATTAAAATTAAGTTAAGTTTGTAAAGTTTAAATTTCTATGACAACTGATTCAACCCCCCTCTTAGTTGTCTATCCTTTCTTTTTCCAACACCACCAAGGGTGGTTTTCACCATAGGATAGATTATTTCTCTTGACTATTTTTGGATTTATTTTTGTATTTTTGATAATTTTTTATTTTCTTGGTATTTTCAAGATAGGATAAACCAATTGACTTAGGTATAAAACCTCTTCAGGTGAATGATTTTGATAGGCTACCCTTATGGTGTAGCAAGCTTATATGCCCCAAAACCATATTTAGCTATGACAACATAGGGACCTAGAAAATTAGCCTCAAACATTCCTTTCTTGTCTCGATCTTACTAAGTATGTTGATTCTCTTTAAGGACCAGATCACCAACATTAAACTGGAGAGGACAAAAAAAATTATTGTAGCTCCTCCTAAGATGATGTTGATATGCTTAAAGATGATTGTAGGCCCTGATACACTTTTCATTTGGTAATTCTAGCTAACTTATCCATGCAACCTAAGTGTCATCGTCACTTATGAGGTTCTTCAATGATATTCTAAGTGATGGGATCTTAACTTTGATCAACAAGATGGCATTGAAACCATAGATGAGGGAGTATGGAGTGGTGCCAGTGGGAGTAGGGATGGAAGTACGATAAGCCCAAATGGTGAGATGGAGATGGAGGTTCCAATCTCAACCAGTGTTATTGACCACCTTTTAAAGTATCTTGATAAGTGTTTTGTTGGTTGCTTATGCTTGAAAATTACCTTGTGGTTAATAGGACATGGACCAATGATGTTGGATATGATAAGTTTCAAAAGGGTGTTTCATAAAATAGTTTTTGAATTTCTTTCCATTGTCAGTGATGATGGCGGAATGGATTCCATATCTTCAAAGAATAGGGAAGAGGATGAATTTGGAGATGTGAAGACCCATAATTTGAGAGAGAAGAATTTCTTCCACCCACTTGGTGAAGTATTCAGTGGTGGTGATTATGAAAGTGTGGTTGTCAGAGGATGGAGGATATATCTTGCCGATCAAGTCAAAACCACACTAAGAAAAGGGCCATGGTGCTATGATAAGTTGTAAATCTTGTTAAGAGCATGCATTAAATATACATGTTGTTGATAGGGTAGAAATTTCTTCACAAACTCACAAGAGTCATGCTCCATTGTTGTCCAATAATAACTAGCTCTAAGGATCCTTTTGTCTAGGGCCATGCCACTAGAATGGTCCCCACAGACACCACTATGTACCTCATTTAAAAAAGTATGAGTTTTTGATTCATTCAAACACCTAAGAAGAGTTCCATCATATCCATGATGATAAAGTGTATCACCCATGATGGTATAGTCGGATGTACATTGGATGAAGGATTTACGTTGATTTCATGTAAGGTCAGGAGGTAGGATGTTATCATGGAGATATGTGTAAATTTCATGGTACCAGGGTGACTCAGGACCTATGATATTGTACACCATCTCACTCTCAGGGACATCATATGCTAGGATTAAAAGTTGTTCAACAAGTAACTCATAGTACATTCAATCCTTAGGCATATCAATGAGGGCATCAATCATAACCATTGCATCAGTTGCCTTATTTTGAACCCTATGGATATTCTCAAACTAGATGGAGGTGAGGTCTTTCTTAAAGTCATCCACCATGTGTTTGTAAGGTAACAACTTGTCATCCTTCATTTGAAATTCATCATTGACCTATTTGATGATCAATTGATAATTTCCAAAGAATTGCAACCAAGTGATGTTCCATTCCTAAGACTAGTGATAAGAGTTTCATAATCTTCTATGTTTTTCATGCATGGAAATGCTAATATGAATGAATTTAGGATGTAGTCACCTTGTGGGGTGAAAAATAGGACACTTGCACCAAATCTATTATGTGTGTATGACCCATCAAAATAGAGCATCTATGTATATGATTTTTCTACTATGAGTACTTCTTCATCAAGAAATTCAGCTACCAAGGGATAGGAATCCACCAAAGGAGCATTAGCCACATTATCTACTATTACTTGTCCCTTGATCACCTTGCAATCCATGCACTCTATGTCGAACTCACTCAGTAATATGACCCACTTAGACATGCAGATAGTCACATAAGTTTTGGAAAAAAATTATTTAAGTGGATCAACTTTTGATATTAGCTTCACAAGATGATTGAGCATTGTGTCATAGATTTTTGGCACCTACTTGCTTTCTATCTCTCTTAGGGTTTTTCACCAAGGAGAAAGGTGGCCAAAAATGCTTATGGTACATTCAAAGTAGGATGTGTGCAATGTGATATGATGTAAATGAACTTAAATAAATGCAATTGACTAATTGAAATGAACTAGAATGAATGCAAAAATATAATTTAGGCTATGTTTGAAAACACATTGTGATATGTAAATAACTATGAAAATGAAGGAATTATGCAGAACAGAAGAAGATGGATGAAATGAAAGTGCACCTCAATGAAATGTACGATATTTGGAATGTCTGGATCAATGATGAAATTTACTAGCTTTTCACAGTGGGACTCATTTGTCCATAGTGGATAATCAGTCATCTTATTGATGAAAATGTGTCGAGAACTAATTTCTGACAGTCATGATCTGAGATCTGACAAAATACCAATTTTTTAGGTCTTAGGTGGGACTCATTTTGCAAGGGTGGTGAATTAGTCCACTCCTGGATTTCTGGAAAATCAGACAACTTTGCAACACCAGATTTGAGAATGTGAATGTCGGGTTATCAAAGTCAGTTCTGTAGGATAGACAAAAAACACTCAACAAGCTTGAAATAATGATATGTTGACTTGAAAACCTAATTGACTTTATTTCCACTTTTCAGAACCTTTAACCCTATCAAATCTGCAAAACAAAGGCTACAAAGACACATGCAAATGGAAAATTTTTTGGAGGGTTGGAAAATAAGGGTTTTGCTTGGTCAAACCCTGCTTTGGTAGTCAAACCCAATAGAAATAAATGAAATGTAAACTAACAACATGAAAATTCTATTAACTCACCAAATCCTTAATCTTGTAATTCTAAAGTAATGTCAATGGTTGCTTCAAAGTCCTTCAATAGTGCTTGAATTGATGATGTAGAATGCTTGAGTGCTTGTAAGATTGAATGCTTAAATGAATGGGGATTGTAGGAGATCTAAAATGAGGTGAAAATTACTTATTTAGACAATTATTGTGCCTTACTATCTATTCATACCTCATCACGGACTGACATCAAGTGACTTTTAATAAAATCCTGAAAGGAAATTTGAGATGTTTTGAATTTGGGGCCAAGGGGGAGTCATTTGCCACTCATGGTGAATGGGTCTCACCTATGATGTGAAAACAAGTGTTGGAAATAATGTTATGTTTAATGTTATTTGTCAAGAGAATATCCAAAAAATACATTTAATTAAGCATATGAGGGAATAAAGAGACAAAATAAAGCATGAGAAAGGTGTAAATAAGGAAATTATGCCTAGAAAAGCATGAAGGCTTGTTACAAGACTTTAAAAAACTTCACTATAGGACTTTCTGATGTGTAAAAGGGCAATTTTTAGGTGAAATGTATTAAATAGAGTCTAGAAGAATGTAGAAATTTCTTACAATAGTTCACAACACCTTCACAAGACATCATTATTTGAGTTTTAGAGATAAATAAGCATGTTCAAGCCATGATACATCATAAAATCAATGAAACATAGTCTCAACACTATGAAACAAGACCTAAAAGGCCATGAAAATGACAAAGGACCATTTTTCTATGGCACATTTAGCCCCCACTTTAGTGAGAGGATGAACTTGCTTCAAACTCGCACTAAAGTAGCTATGAACATCGAGGGGAGGGTTTGAATGAACTTATGCTAGCAAGATGGAATACAACAATCAAGAGGGATGATCAAGACCCTAGGATAAAGATCCCATGGAAAACTAAGCATAAGGACAAAGGAACACACAAGTGTTGAAATGAATTGAATTAAGCTTCGATCATCAATCCAACTAGTTTTGGATAAGAGCTAGGCTAAAAGAGGATGTGTACTCACTCTGGGGCCATGGAACTAGTTTTCTGCAGGGTGAGAAAGCCCAAAAATTATGATACATATGCTAGTTGGTATGCACTCACAAAGGTTGCTATGGGGAAAAGTCATGCTATTATTTGGGATTATTTCCTAACCATGCCAAAGCTATATGACCTGATAGCTTTGACAAGACATCACAAATCCAAAGAAAATGTCAATGTTGAGCTTAAAATGATACGACACTACAAGTATGCAAGTTGTGTTATGTAAGGTGGCCAAGAAATGGAAAAATGTAAAAGTGTAATGTGAAATATTTTTCAAAGGAGTCTTGCTTAGTTTATGCAAGGTTAGTCACTTAGAGAACATTGTGTCTAATGTCTCGAAGAGAGGACCAATCAAAGAATAGTAAATTCACAACTTAGGGGATACAATGCATCACATCAAACCACAAAGAGTAGTGTAATATTCAAAGAAAGAACGCACTTATGAAGGGCATCCCACCCAATGTAATCCACAAAGTAACAAACACATCATATAAATGACAAGGCTTACATCAAGAACAAAGAATGCAAATGATGGTAATGGATGCCCCCCACTTTAAAGGAATTGCTTCACACTTGCCTAGGAGAAATTATTTTAAAGTAGAAGAAGAAAGAGAATACAAAAAGGAAAACAGGACATGAGAGCCAACTAGTAAAGCTCTATGCCAAGTCATATGTTTCAAAGGTAGGCTACATCATGTTAAACAAAAATGAAAAAGAAAGAAATGGAGGGAGTTACCCCCCAGAAAATAAAGTATACCAAACACATAAGGGATCTATGGATTTGGGGTCAATATGCTCGTTGTTGCAATGTTTTTTTATGAAAGAGCATGGAACTCTAATCATTCCCCAAATACACATAGAACTAGAAGAATGACACAAAGAGAGAAAAAAACAAAGGAAAAAGAAAGTCCAATTTGAGTCAACATGGAAGAGACATAGGGTGTCTCATCACCTTGTGTCATCCCCATAAGGAAAACACAAGCGAAACAAAAGAAAATGAAAAGGTGAAAGAAAATGAAAAATATTTTGGGTGAACATGAAGGATATATTTTAGTCTCAATGCCTTGCATCATCCCCAAAAGGAAAAATAAAATAAAAGAAAAAGGAAACAAAGGAAAAAAGACCATTTGGGTCAACATGGAGGAGACATAGGGTGTCTCAACATTTTGCGTCATCCCCAAAAGGAAAACAAAAAACAAAAATGAAAAATACAAAGAACTTTGTGGGTCAACATGGAAGAGGCATAGGGCACCTCTACACTTTGTGTCATCCCCAAAAGGAAAACACAAAAAAAAAATGAAAAATACAAAGACCTTTGTGGGTCAACATGGAAGAGACATAGGGTGTCTCTACACTTTGTGTCTTCCCCAAAAGGAAAACACAAAAAGAAAAAGAAAAAGAAAAAGACCTTTGTGGGTCAACATGGAAGAGACATAGGAAATCTCTATGCTTTGCATCATCCCCAAAAGGAAAACAAAAACCAAAAATGAAAATGAAAAAACACAACAAATAGAAGAATAGATATACAAATAGAAGAAGTGATCAAAGAGAGAGAACATCAAACAGATGATACACACATGAAAAGAAAAAAAATAAAGGTCAAGGAAAAGATAAAAAGGCTAGCTAGGAAAATGAAAGTCATCCATCAAGTCATCCTCCTCCCAATAATGTTCATTGTAATTCAAAGATTATTGAGTATTTAAAGGAGGAATCACAAATGTTGAACTAGGAGTTGTACTAGGTTCTTCACATGGCAAAGAGGATTTATCTTTTAAGCTCATTGTAGAGGAGAATAAAGAGTTTAAATTATTATGCACCTCTTCATCTATGTTAGCGATCTTTACATCTTCATCATCATCCTCAAGATGAATAACGACAGGAGGATGAAGGGTTACTTCTAAGGATGGATGTATCAAGAGTGTTGGTTGTTGAATGGGTTCATTTTGTTGCAATTGTTGGATTGAACTATCATGTGGTCTGTTAGGAGAGGAAATATGGTCATCTATTATTGTTGTCAGAGGTGGATATTGATTTTCTTTATCATCTATCATATGATATTGATGAGCCAGGAGAGGATGACGATGTTGACGTTCTTGAGCACAACAGCTTCGTTTAATTCTGGATTGAATTTTTTGAAGTTTAAGAGTTTATTGAGTCATCATAGGTTCTTCCAATTCCAAAGGGGGTAGATTGGGAGGAAATGAAGAGGATGGATCAACCAGTTTCTCTTTTTATTTATACACTTGTTTGATATCAAGAGGTAAGACAATAGTTCTTTCATTTTCCCTTGGTCATTTAAACGATGGCAGGGAAGTGTTAATAGGAGATTGTTCAAGACGTTTGATGGTTTTTTCAATGTTAGATCTAGGTTTAATCATGGTTTCATCTAGGATAGGAGGGGTAGAGGTGGATGGAGAGGTGTTACAAAGAGATAATTCAATGATCTTTTTGGATTTAAATTTTTGATAAGCAATGTAAAAGAAGTCCTTACGAGGGGTGATTGGTTCCATGGGTTCAGGCCAAAAGGCTTCTAATGAAAAGTTAGCTTTGGAAGATAAAGGATTAAAGCCACTATGGTGTATGGTGAATACCTCATTGTCACATGGAAACTTCAAGCACTTATGAACAACCGATGGGATTGCTTTCATTGAGCGAAGCCAAGGAAGGCCTCACCGTAAATGACATTGGTAAAATTGTGGGATAATGGAAAATGTTACCTCCAAGGTTCTAGGTCCTATTTGGAAAGGTAGCACAATTGATCCAATCATAGGCAATTTGCAAAACCATTATGTGTTTTATTCCATGCAATTGGTGTATTATAGTCATCTTGATATGGATTATGTAATACTAGAAGTTTTTCTATGATCACATTCTCACCACAAGTGGGATCTTTTAATATCCCATTAGTTGGTTTATCATAGATTCTTCTAGCTATGTAGAGAGGACCATCAGGAAGGTTTGTTAGTATGTCTTTAGTAGAAAAAGTAATATCAAGAGATTTAGTGGTTTGTCCCTTATGACGGATAACGTTTATCATAGTCACAAGTTCATCCATAGGATTAGCGTGGGTAATAGGAGGAGGTGTATTAGGTTGTTCATTGTTTGTATCAATAGTCAATACATTAGGCTTTGAAGGTTCACTAGCCTTAACGAATGAGGTAGCGTGTTTAGGAATAGGGTTGGTGAGGATTTGAAAATTTTGGTTAGGGGATGTGACAGACCTATTTCCTTGATCATTAACACCCATAATGGTCATTTCATTTGAATCAATGAGATCTTGAACTAAGTGTTTAAGACACTTTCAATGTTCGATGTTGTGGCCATTTTGACAAAAAATGGAAATAAGTGTTAGGTTTGAAGGTAGGTGGTAAGGGTTTATTGGGATCAAGTGGTTGGATGGGTGGTAAGGTGAGCATTCATTTCAAATTAATTGCTTCATTGTATGGTGGAGGGTGTCAAGTAAAGGGGTGAAGTGTCTATTTGAATCACCAAAAGAATAAGGTCTGACCATCTTAGTAGTGGCCATTGAATTTTCAACTGGTTGAGTTGGTTGTGGTTGGGGTGAAGGAGGTGAATTAAACTGTAAAAAGCCTCAATTAGGTTTGTGGAAGTTGTGTGTGTTGTTATGGGTTTGATTGTTATGTTTAGGTTTTTTAACTTGGTTAGAAGTGGATTTTGACTCACAAAAATTGAATTTTGGTAATCACATAAGGTTGTGCATAAATGCATGAATGAAGGGAATTTGATCATGGTAAATTTATCTCAAACATTGGTGTGCAAATTCTCAATAAACATCTTCTACAGATGCACATCTGGAATTTTGACATCAACTTGAGCATATATAAGGATTGATAATGAGAGACAAAATTTGTCACCTTTCCATTTGTGTTTTTTCTACATCTCATAAGGTTGGCCATTGTCTTTTTAGGTGTCATGTGCACTTGAAAGTGACTAATGAAAGCTTCCACCAATTCATTAAATGAATAGATAGAATAATTTGGCAAGTTGGAAAACCATTCTAAAGTAGTATCTTTCAACTTGGTCCTTCAAAAAGAATTTCTAAAGGTTTATCATCAAGGACAAAGTCACTACACAAAGCAATATAAGTGTTGACATGGTTGATAGGATCTTCTTTTCCTCCATATTTTTCAAACCTTAGAATTTCAATGCCACAAAAATTTTTATCATCAAGGATAAAGTCACTACACAAAGTAGTATAAGAATTGACATGGTTGATACGATATCCTTTTCCTCCATATTTTTCAAACCTCAGAATTTCTATCCCTTCTGGCATTGGGGTACATAAGATTTCTAATGATAAGGGGCTGCTTTAGACATGATATGTGGGTGGAGTGGCTTGGCTTTGACTAATGGTGGAAATTTGTTGTTGCATGGATGAAACAATGGTAAGAAGTTGGGTGAGAAGAGGGTAAGGATAAGTGGGTTGAGGTGGAAGGGAAAATGGTGATGGAGTGTAAGGGATATTGAATGGAACACTAACTAGTGTAAATGTCGTGGAAGGAACTTGTGATGCCAGAATGGAAGTAGGAATGCTAGTTGGAATCAAGAAAGAGGTAACCATATAAGGAGTGTGATGCATAGTTGTGTTGACCTACAGATTTGTTTAAGTGGGTATGGAAGCTATAGTTGAAGGAAAAGGAAGTTGAGGTGTTTCTTGGATTACATGAATGTTTGTGGATTGGGTATTTAAAGAGGCATGTTTATTGTAAATTTCAGAAATTTGTTTCAACACTTGCAAACCATTATCACTCTCAATTAAGTGATGAAGGTTCTCAATAGCAAGGATAGAATTGGTGGAAATGTTTTCAAGTGAAAAATATTATTTTAAATTTCCAAAGTACTCATGAATATAATTAATGACCTTTTTTCTTGCAAGAGGGATTTTTTTTTATTGTCAACATGCATAGGATGGAAAGGTGAAGGCATGTAAGTGGTATTGTTATGGTCTAATGCACCATTGTCCATACCAGGAGTAGGAGCTCATGAGATTCCAAGGTCCACAATGAAAGTGATATCATGGGATGTCATGAGTCTAGAACTTCTTCTCACTAATGTATTATCAATGGGGCATCAAACACTCATGCAAGTACCATAAAGGAAGGTTGAATGGAAATGCTAGCTAGTCTAAGAATCTAAAATAAAAATAATAGAAAATATACTAACTATAACAAAAATGTAAATTAAAAAAAATAGAAATGTAGAAAAATGCCAGAAAAAGCACAGAACCACTGTCTAAAAAGTGTAGAGGGATTGATTCACCCTGGGTGGTGAATGAGTCCCAAGATGCAATTTTTCCTATTTTTTTCAAAATTTTGAGAATGATTTTAAATGTTCTATAAAATGCAATTACAAATACAAATTGAATATTTTTAGTTGTTTCGATGGATTTGAATGCAAAAATGAAAACTAAATGAATGTTTCACGAATGCATAATGAAAGGTCCTAAAATGCAATAACAAATCAATGTCCTAATTCAATGCTAATGCAAATGAAAACTAGGATGCAATGTATTAATGAAATCAGAAGTATTTAAATTATTCAAAAGTTAGGTTCACCAAAATGTAGCATAGGATTTTTGCACGTACTTGCTTTCTCTTTCCTAGGGTTTTTCACTTAGAAGGAGAAAGGTGGGCCAAATATGCTTATGGTACATTCAAAGTAGGATATGTTCAATGTGATATGATGTAAATGAACCTAACTAAATGCAAATGACTAAATGAAATGAACTAGAATGAATGCAAAAATGTAATTTAAGGTATGTTTGAAAACACATTGTGATATGCAAATAACTATCAAAATGAAGGAATTATGCAAAAAAAAAGGAGATGGATGAAATCAAAGTGAACCTCGATGAAATGTAGGATATTTGGAATTTCTGGATCACTAATGAAATTTACTAGTTTTTCACAGTGGGACTCACTCATTTAGGGTGGTGAATCAATTATCCTATTGATGAAACAGTGTTAGGAACTAATTTTTGACAATCAAGATCCGAGATCTGACAAAATACAAATTTTTAGGTCTTAGGTGGGACTCATTCACCAAGGGTGGTGAATGATTCCACTCCTAAATTTTTGGAAAATTAGATAACAAATATGCAACACTAGATTTGGGAATGTCTGAATGTCAAGTTATTGGAGTTAGTTCTATACGAAAAAAATAGAAAACAATCAACAAGCTTGAAATAATGATATGTTGACTTGAAGTACCTAATTGACTTGATTTCCACTTTTCAACACCTTTAAGCCTGTCAAATATGCAAAACAAAGGCTACAAAGACACATACAAAAGGGGAAAATGTTGGAGGGTTAGCAAATAGGGGTTTTCCTTGGTGAAACCCCACTTTGGTAATTAAACTCACTAGAATTAAATGAAATGTAAAGGAAATTTAAACAACATGCAAATGCTATTAACTCACCAAATCCTTAATCTTGTAATTCTAAAGTAATGTCAATGGCTACTTCAAAGTGCTTCAATAGTGGTTGAAATGATGATGTAGAATGCTTGAGTGCTTGTAAGATTGAATTCTTGAATGAATGGGGATTTTAGATGTAAAATGAGGTGAAAATTAGGTATGTGCAGGATCATGGTGCGCCAAAAAGTGGCAATATTTGTAGGGTATGTGGCTGACGATTTTTTTTTCACCCAAAATTAATGAAATGAAAAGGGTTTTTAGAGGAGATTATCAGCTTTCCAAAAATATAAATTATGATTTAATTTGAATTTAATTAATAATTATTATTCATTTTCTATTAGAATTACGACTAAAGTCCTAATAAATAGGCTGATTGAAAAACATCTATAACTTTCAAACGGTATCATATTTTTTGAATCCAAAACATGCGTCACATTCTATGCTTCACATAATATAGGATTTAAAAAAGAAAAATTAAATTTCATGAAGTTTTGACCAAGTTAAGGTGGTCAGACAGACGAGTTTTTATATTTTCTAAAAGTTGTAATAAAAAATTCATAATTAATTATTTACTTGGAAAAAAATTATAAAAAAATATGCATCACATCCATACATGAGTCCTCTACTTATATATAAAATATTACAAAAATAATTATCATTTTATTATGGTTAGGGTGGTTAGACAGACACCTACTTCTTGTTTTTTCCCTGAAATTTAAGTACTATTGCATTGAAATTTCAAATTTTCACCAAATAGATTTTATTTATTTTTAAATAAACCTAGTATTTTAGAAACTGCATTCAATTTTCTACAAATTATATTCTTACATATTTTTGAAATAATATAGATAACTTATTCAAATATTTACGTCAAGTTTCCTAACACTGATTTCTGAATTTTTTCCCACTTAAGGGCCTATTTTTTGCACGATGATCTTGCACATACCCAATTACTTATTTATACAATTATTGTGCCTTACTATCTATTCATACCTCCTCATAGGCCGATGTCAAGTGTGTTTTAATAAAATCCTGAAAGGAAATTTAAATTTTTTTGAATTTGGTGTGAAGGGGGACTCATTCCCCACCCATGGTGAATAGGTCCCACCTAGGACCTAAAAACAAGTGTTAGAAATAATGTTGTGCTTAATGTTATTTGTTGGGATAATATCCAAAAATACACTTAGCTAAGCATATGAGGGCATAAAGAGACAAAATAAAGCCTGAGAAAGGTGTAAATAAGGAGATTAGGCCTAGAAAAATGTGAAAGCTTGTTACAAGACTTTACAAGACTTCAATATAGGACTTGTTGAGGTGTAAAAAGGTGATTTTTGGATGAAATATATTAAATAGAGTCTAGAAGAATGTAGAAATGTCTTACAAAACTTCACAACACCTTCAAAAGACATCATTCTTTGAGTTTTAGCACCTAAATAAGCATGTTCAAGCCATGATACATCATAAAATCAACGCAACATAGTCTCAACACTATGCAAAAAAGACCTAAAACACAATGAAAATGACAAAGGACAATTTTTCTATGGAAAAATCTTGTAATGGAAAAGCTTTTGTGAACTAAAGACTATGACCAAACAAATCTTTTCCATTGGACAATAGTTGAGTTCATAGCCCAAAAATGTTTGACTAATGTAACAAATTGTATGCTCTTTATAGGACTCATCATGCTAAGCTAATAATGCACCTAGTGCAATTGATGTAGCTGAAATGTACAAGAGTGGTTCACCTGTTACAGGAGGCACCAAGATAAGCAGATGAGCTAAGCACTCCTTAAATTTTTCAAAGCCTTGCTGACATTCTAGATACCACTTGAAGGTTGTGTCTTTGGATAGAAGATGTGTGAATAATTGACACTTGTTAGCTAGTTGACCGATGAATCATTTGATGGACTATAGCTTCCCTTGGAGGCCTCTTAACTGCTTGAGATACATGGTGGGGGCATTTCTATTATATATTTTACCTTTGTTGGATCTACCTCTATACTCCTTCTGGAGACTATCAAACCCAATATATTTCTTTATGTAACCCCAAACACACAATTATTTTGATTCACATGTAATAACTACTCAAAAAATTTCTTCAAGATCATGGGATGCTCTTCTCTTTTCTTGGATTTTCCCAATAAGTCATCAACGTAATCTTCCATTATGATATGAATTATGTCATGAAAGATGATAGTCATGGAACGTTGATAGATTTCCCCCACATTTTTAAGTCCAAAGGGCATGGAATTGTAGCAAAAGGTAACTCAAGAAGTGGTGAAGGAAGTTTTATGTTGATCTTCTCATGAAATCCTAATCTAATTATAGCCAGAGAAACCATCCATGAGGGATAGCATCTTGTGCCCTGATGTTAATTCGACCAACATGTGAATGTTTGGGAGTGGAAAATCATCTTTGGGACTTAAGATTTATTGAGATCTCAAAAATTTGTACAAATCCTGATGTTTCCATTTGGCTTGGCCACAGGCACTATGTTGGAGATCCAGTCAAAATAGTTGATAGGTCTTATGAACCTAACTTCTAATAGTTTCTCCAACTCTTTCTTAACAAGAAAAGACACCTAAGGATGCATCTTTCTTAATTTATGCTTGATAGGTTTAGCATTTGAGTGAATGTCGAAATGGTTTACCACCAAAGCAAGATATAGACCTAGTATGTCTGAATAATTCCATGCAAAATTAAAGATTCCATTCTTCATCATATTAAAAATGATAGAGTACTCTTGCTCTGACAAGGATTCAGCTGTGTATGTGATCTTAGGATCCCCTTCTATTCCCAAATTAACTTCTTAAGTTTCTTCGATGAAGATAGAAGACCGTTTGGACAACTGAGTTCCAACAAGGGGAAGATGAACATCCCCATCATCCAACACCTCATTGAGGTATTCACTGTTGGATACACCATTTATTTTGAATTTTTTTGAGTCAAGAATTTCCTTAGAGAGGTTTTCACTAGATGACCCTTTTTTATTTTGTTCTTTCTTACTTTTGTAGGTAGGGTGCTCATCCTCCCTCAATCCCATGAGATGCACATAGGTCTCCACTAATGGAAAGGTATCAATAGGTGTACTACCTTGTAAGTCCTAGTCAATGAGTTGAGGATGGCAAAGGGAAAGGCTAATGGAAAAGACAGATAGGTATTCGAACATGGATGAGAGATCTACATCATCATATGCAATTATGATGGACTCTTCCTCAGGTATGTCTTCAAGCAGATCATTATCCACACTAACATTATTGGAGGTACTAGTATAAGGTGTAGGACCCTTTTATTTTGTGTCATAGCCTAAGCCTGGATGTTTTGATCACATAGGAGTATCAATAGGTTGTTTCCTTCCTTTCTCTTCTATATCAATTCCTCCTCAATTATAATTTTAAGCTAGCTTAGAGTCATGGGGATAATTCTCCTAGAAGTATTCTGTAAGAGGGGGAGAAGGTTCAGGATCGTCTCGATATATCCATTGATTGATACCATCTTTTGTTTGATCTTGTCTTTTCCCAAGAGATCATAAAGTGCTATACCCCACATTTAGAGCTTAGAGTGATTGTATTATCTTCTTATTTTGGTGTGGACTGAGAGGGTTGTCCATATGTATGAGGTGAGGGTGGCATGGTTTCAACATTTAAAGTTGTGTGCATTTTCTACTCACCACAACCTTTGTATATGATCTAGACCTTGATGATTGTGGATTCAAATGTGGAAGATGGAATGGATGATGTGGTGGATAATGTGTTGGAAGATAGATGGGATTATGATGCCTGATGTGCCCTCACTTCCACTCCTAGAAAGTAGTGAGACTAAGGGAAGGAAGGTTCTAATGCACCACAATATTCAACAGGTTGCAAATCAACATGTATAGTTACTTACATCCCACTTAATGGGAACTTCATACATTTATAGTAGATTGATTTGATAGTTCTCTAGGCATGAATCCATGGGCAGCCAAGAAGGATAATATATTGAAGGTCTAGATCAAGGACATGGCATGTAGTATATTGTACAATAAGGCCAACTTGAATTGGAAGACAAGTAGTTCCCTTAGAGTCACGTTCTACATTTTCGTATGCTTTTATGGTGATAATGTGGTTGTTCAAGTTAGCATGGGTATAGCCTACCTTTTTATGAATGTCAATGTACAAAGATTAAGAGAAGAGCCATTATATACCAGGACCTTTTTAGTTTATGTTAGACTACAAGGACCTCAATGTGAAGGGGATAGTTATGATTCAAATCGATGCAAGGCATATCATTTTGACTAAAGCCTTGTTGATATAAGGACAACAAGTGTCATACCAAGGATTGAAATTGGGTAGGATCTATATTATTAGGGAGATGGGTATCTTGCAAATCTTTTGTGAGGATTTCTTGATGGTGCATAGTAAAAGAAAGTACCCTTTTCTTGACATGGGATCAATTCATGATAAATTGGACTTAATGAGGCCTTGATTCAGGTGTTGTGAGGCATTTTTTGAATCCACACTAGGTCTTGGACCCTTGAAAATTGAATAACATGATTTTATTGATGTCTTGAAAAGGTGTTGTAAAGTGTTGTAAGATACTATGAATTAATGAACCCATTTCTCCCTAATTCAACATTATAAAATGTGTTTAATAACATTATTACATAAATATAGAAGGTTATTAACTTAAACTTAATGTTAAACTAGTGTTGTAATTTGTCTTGCACATTCACATTGGTTTTTGTGCCTTCCTAGGCTATGTGGACCTCATTTTAGTGTTGTAAAGTGTATTTAATCACACTTTCACATTTATTATTGTGCCACAAGCCCCATTTTACATTCACATCATCACTAAATGTCCCATATTAACCCATATTTTGCATCCCCATGCCTAAATTGATCAAATACCCAAAAAAGTTGCATTTTAAACCTTATTTCCTTATCTCCTAGCTTCCTAATTGCCAAATTGGCCCCTGTTGGACCCATTCACCATACATGGTGAATTAGTCCCATGTAGGTGGGACCCATTTTCCATGGGTGGCAAATGAGTCCCATTTGGCTTAATTTTGACCTTTGAGTGAGAAGAAAAAGTGAAATTTAAGTTTAATATTACTTCATGTCGGCCTACGATGAGGTATTAATGGGTAAAATTGGTGAATTTCCTATAAATATAAGTCTTTTAACTCATTTTAACATCTCTTATCTCTTAAAATTAATTCTTCCATCATTCTTCCATCTCAAGTCAAGCAACTTAGGGTTTTATCATTGCAAGACATCAAGAAAGCTCCTAAATACATTCAAGGGTTGAATCTTCCTCCATTTTTGTAGACACTCAAGATAACACATCATGGAAAGGTAATCTATTTCATTATTTCATGTTTCATTCTATTCTTTCATCATTTTGGTTTAATTACCTAAATGGGGTTTAACCAAGGCAAACCCCCATGCCCCAACATTAACCATTTCCTCTTCTCTTCTTTTTTATTTACAAATTTAGGTCACTTGGAAGGTAGGAAATAATTGAAGATCAAATTTCAAGGTTGGTCAAGTCTTCTCTTCATTCAAAAAGTCAAAATATCAACAAAAACTCATTTTTAGGCCTGTAAATTACAGTTTCAAAAGAAGACACCTATAGGAAGTCAAGGTGCAGATTGAAAGCTTTAGAATACACTTTTGAAAATCCCAATATTCAAAAGTGGCCACTCCATGGTCAATTTTTAGTTTTTTGCATTTTTTATCGTTTTGTCAGAAATAGGTTTTCGCTCAATTTGATAGAACTGTGACTGATTCACCCAGAATGGCGAATGAGTCCCACCAGGCCTAAAAAATAGCATAAAAAAAATTCAAATGTAATTTATAGTCTTCATCAAATTTATAGGTGCACATTTTCAGTTTCATTCCATTTTATTCAGCTTTGCATTTATTTCTAGTTCATTGCTCCATTACACAATGTGTTTTCAAACATCACTAGTTTCTTAGGTTTTGCATTCACATTTGATCAATTTCATAGCATAGTTACACTTAGATCATTTCCCAAATAACATCATACATAACCTAATTTTAATGAACCCTTTAGCATTTTTGGCCCTACTCTCTTGTTTTAGGTGAAAACCCCTAGAAGTGCTAGAAAGATCTAGGATGCCAAAAATCTATAGTTTAGATGGATAGGAGAAGAATTATGCAAATATAGGATATATATTCGAGTAGGATTCTTTCCTATGTGATCAAGGATATTGTATTAAGAGCTTAAAGGAGCTAGTTGGGTTGACATAGAGGCTTCAAGAACGGTTATGCGGGTGCGACGGGTTATGACAAGACACTGTGGCTCTTCACCTTTGCATGTATCATAGATACATGAGGCTATACCTGACTGATGCACATAACTATACCATCATAGTTATATGGAACATTCTTATACATAACATTATTTTTTCTATTATTCTAATTATTTTTGTTACTTGACCCATCATTTGCGTTGGAAATACTAGCACCCTAATTGTGTTTTGAGAAAGCATTTTGGTATATCTGGAGTTGAGCATTGGAGGATGTGGCCTGGTTTACATCCACTTGAATATAACCTCGATCTATAAGATCTTGGATGTATGTTTTTTTTCCTTGAATTTTTTTGTGGAATGACCTTAAATTTTGTGAAAATCACAGTATTAGTTTTCTCTATACTAGGAGGGCTTTGGTTTGGACTCATTGAAAGGTTTGGTCATAAGATAAGTGACTAGATAACTTGCTTGAAGGAGTCTGTTAAAGAATGCACTTAAGTATTCTCCCATTGGAGTGAATGTGCATTTATTGTTCCCATGATTTTTTTGATTGGACTATTGAGTAGGACAAGGTTCCCCCTATGGAACTTATATAACATTAGAAAATATTGGTTGATTAGGGACATATTGTGATCTCTAGGAGGTATTTGCTGCCTGGACATGCTTGGTGTTAGTAACAATGTCACTAACAATGTTCTTGTTTTTGTTCCAATAGTAGGACTTATCCCTAGATGACTTATCCTTATCAATATTATAAATTTTGATCTATCCCTTAGTAACGAGTGCTCTCTCAATGAGAATACACTTTTCTACAACCTCTAGAAAGGTTGTGACTCAATGAAGATTGAGATTATGTGTTATATTTGCATGAGAATTTTCCATGAAAAGAGTGACCATATCCTTCTCAGTGAGCTAAGATTTCATTCGACTAGCCAAAGCATGCCACCTTTGGAGGTAGCTTGCAAAGGTTTTTCCCTCATGTTGTTTCTCTTTAAAATTTAAGGTATCAATATCCTTCTTCAAATTGAAGGAGAATTGTGTAAATTTTTTTTTAGAAAGATCTACAAAAGAAGAGTTTGATCCCTTTTGAAGAGCCATAAACCAATCAAGAGCCATCACCATTAGACTCTTAGGGAATAACCACATGAGGTAATTTTAATTGTGTAGGACTTCTTGAAAATGTGATTCGAACTCTTGAAGATGGTTCTTAGGGTCTTTAGTTCCTTTATACTTTTCAAACTTTGGTATTTAAAAATGCTTTGGAAAAGGAACAAGTGAGATTGAGGGATCAAACAGATAGGGACAAATCTCTTCAAACTTGAAACAATTTTTGAAGGTCCCTACTGTAAGTCTTTCAATGTAGCTTTGACCTCTTCCCACTCCTTATTGGAAGGTGTGGAGGGAGGATTGGTAAGATTAAACTAACTGTATGTAGCATATGGCTCGTATGAAATGGATGTAGTTAGGATGGTCAGATCATATGATGGCAAAGGCTGATATGAAGGGACTCGCTGATACTTATTGGCATATGTGGATTGTGGGTTGGTATAAGGTGGTTGATACGATGATGAAGGTTGATAGTATGAAGTAGAGATACCCTATTGATATGTTGGTATGGCAGTTGTTGTTGGACATAATATAGATTATAATGATAATTATAGGTAAAATTTGGTTGTTGGGTGGCATATGGAGGCTATTGCGGATTGGAGAGCTAATGTAGGGATTCAAATTTGATTGTTGAGGATTTATGGAAGATGATTATGATTAGGATTGTTGACAATTTTGTTAAGTAGGATTCGGATTAGGATTGGATGGGGTAGCAAAGGTGACATATGTACTAGATGGATGATAAAGTTATTGAGTAATGCCTGGTTTCTTTTTGTTTGAATCGACACATTGGTGTGTGGAGACGGTTGTTGATAATGTGGTGGTTGTTGATATAGAGGATGAGATGTAATTTGATATTGTTGAGGGACTTGTGGTTGGTGAGGAAGCAACTGATGAGATGGTGTTGAATGATACATAGGGATTTTTGTTTACTGAGGGGTCGGTATGGGAACACCTTTTAGTTTTTTTGAGGTTATGAAGTAACCTATGCTGCTTGATACAAAGGTTGTGTGAGAACCACAGTACATTGTGGTGTTTGAGATGGGATGGAAGTATGTTGTGTCACCTGTTGATGAGGTGGTTGTGATGAGGTGGCCTGCCATGGGTTAACTAGAGGCTATTGAAAGGATTGGGCATTGCCTTGGAGTGGTTACTAAGATGTAAAAGGTGGTGGTGTTAAGTTGGATGCACGTGTAGATCCAAGAGGTGGAGGAAATAAAACAAAAGGGTTTTCCCCTACTATTCATTGGTGGCTTACATGGTTGGTTAGGTCAAAGAGGTGGTGCAAATAGTATGGGAGTTAAGTTCTATGGAACGTGCATGGCTGATAGATGTGAGATAGTCTATGGCATGCCATAGGAAATGGGATCATTTGGATCAGGACCTTGGGGAAAATTTTACAGAGATGCTCCCATCACTAAAAATCAGAATCATAGGGGGTTGTGTGACTTGATAGAGCACGACATTCCCAAACCTAGGTAGATACCAACCCTCCTGTGGTGGTCCCTTAGGGATGTAAAAATTACCCAAATTACTCTATGAATTCTAAGGATCTTGCAACATTGGGGGCATAGGAGGTGTGATGTTGACATATTTTGATAGATCAATTTCAGGTAGAAGTTTAACTCCTTTCAAGAGTAAGGTGGCAAGGATTACTAAGGCATCTTTCATATGGACATTGGTAGGATTACTAAGGTATTCATCAATTGTGACCTCAGGTTGGTTGACCATGCTCTCATCAATAGGAGGTGAAGTGTTATGGACCTCAGTATTAGATTGCGATGAGCCACTATTATTGGGATCCTAAGGGATGTGAGGCTGGGCACCTTGACCCTATTGTTCTTCCATGATTTTATTTGCTTGCAATTAGGTGGTAATGGGCATGAAAATGAAAAAATACCAAGTGGACTAAGATAATGTTATGCTCTAGGATGCACTTAAATGAGGGATCTAAATGAAGGCTAAAGGATTGATTGGATTGGATGATATATTTATTGATTGATGGATGATTGGATAGGGATACAATTGGATTCAATTGGATTAATATATGGGATGAAATGATCATTAGGATTGGATTATTGATTCGATAGAATGCTGAAATTGAATCTAAACTAAGTTCAGATATCAAACTAGATGATGTAAGGTGCTAACAATAATATTAGAGTACAAAAAGGATCATTACAACACTAAATCTACCTCAAGATGTAAGTAGATTGATTAGGCCATGGATGATTACTAACTAAGGATGGATGAAAATCCTAAGTAATTGCAAAGGATGATGATTGGGATTAGACACCTAAGCCAACTTGGATAAAGACCTCAAAAGCATAGTCTAGGTTATTGAGATTAACAAATTGATGCTAGAAATGCAATCTAGGGATGTTCTAAGATGCACCTATATGATTTAATCGATGAAGTGATGATTTTTGGAAAATCCATATGGAATAAAGTGAAAAATACATGCAAATGAATGATGATAAATTTTTTTTGACTGCAGAAAAGGACTTGGAAAATGTCAAGCTTTCAATGGCCTAAAGGATTCACTCTTGACAATTTGTATGGGAACTGCATACACCTCTATGTAGCACAAACTATCCTTTTCAGGTCATGACTTTACATATTCAAGGTCAACCGAATCACCTCTATGTCAAATAGATTTTCCTATGTTCTAGACTTGAATTCACCTATATCTTGGGGAAACAAAGAAATGGGAAGATATGTGATGCAAGTTCACCTATTTAACTTCAAGATCACCTAACCTCTAATAAGATTGCATAAAATAGATGTGGAATTTACTAAAATCTCACAAGGCCATAGGGGAATAGGTGGAATTGATTTTCAAAATCACCTAACCTATATCTTGAAATGTACGAATAGAATCAAAATCACCTATCAAAGGGAAATGGGCCCACCTATTTCTTAAACTCTACGAAAGGAAATAGACTCACCCAAAAATGGGATCACATATTGGACAAATGAATTTGCCTAAGGCTTGGATAGTACAACAAGGATAACGTAGGCAAAAATAAAATTTCTCCTGTGGAAAATAGGTTCACCTATTCTAAGGAGGTGAACGGACAAGGAGACTTGAACAGAATGCTAGATCACCCTTGTGGATAGTAGGTTTTCCCTAGGAGGCAATAAATTCACCTATTCTATGGAGAATGAGTGAACTCAATAGATAAGGACCTAATGTAGACTCGCCTAAAGGTTGGACAAAATCACCTATCTACAGAACAAGTGGATACGAGGTCACCCAAAAGAGTTACCCATAGGAAAATTTTCCTCTAAGAAAGACAAAATTTACCAAAGGGATGACCTAAATTTGACTCAAATGAAGAATCACCCTTTTATAGGGTAGGATTGCATATCTACAACAAAAATTCACCTATGAGATTAGGAGTTGACTACAGATATTGATAGAAAACACAAAAAACCAACAAAATGGAAGGCTAGACTGACTCAACTAAAAATAAGCACTGGTATGGACAATGAAGACATGCTAGGTAGCACAATCCTCGAATTAGTATTTAAGGTTTACAAACTTGATGTAGGCCCACCACATTGGGTGGACAACCCAAGGTTAATACTCCATGATATTGGTGTGGTTCTCAAGATCACCCTTTCATGCGAAGGCATATGTCTAGCGTTCCAGTGGCACATGGTCATCAACAGATGCTACAAGCTCATTACCACACTCTCTTTGAAGGAATATTGTAGTCCACTATGAGGATTTCTATCTCAACCCAAGGGAGTACATGATGAGGAACTTCAGGGTACAGTGTGTATCCCTTGCACTACACCAAGCTATAGCTAAAACATTGGTCTCTATCAAAGCTATACAAGGCTATCTCATGCATCCTCAATATACACTAGGTATTTGAGGCACAACCTTCAACACCATCCCATCACTTTTATGGATCAGGAACCCCAATGAGGTACTAGAAATTTAGACCAACACTGCATGTCTTATCTAGGTATCACCCTAGTTTTGACACTTCACTAAACATGACGTGACTGGATTGAGGTACAACTTTAGCTCACCCCCCTTTACATACCTTGTAGGTAACATGTGGTTGGGATCATCCCCTAGATGATGAAATCCCAAGTAGGTCCTGCTAAGGGAGGAAGATACTAGATATTTTGGCTAGTCCCAAGGCTTGTACATAGCACAAGGGGAGAGCTTAGAGGCACTAGCACCTCCTAGGTAGACTAGACTGGACTAGAGTAAACTATGATTTCATGTTACCCAGGATCATCAAATGGTGCAAGGAGAGTGGATACATTAACAACTTGCTCCCAAACACAACAAACAAGTAAATTGACCCTTTAATTAATTTTACATGTTCCTAGATCAATATGGAAAATAAACACACAGATAAATCTACACTAAGGGTCTTTGACTAATCATTTAGAAGATAAGATAGTAAATTTCACCACCATTATTGGATGAATGAGGGACAATTGTTGCATAATGGTTAGTGAAAACAACACACTCACAAATAGACATGTTAGCAAATTAGTACATGAAATCAAAACCAAATGGAAATTGAAATTGTGAAATTAAAATTTTGGGAGTACCTCAAGTTCACTTCTACGTAAGGAAAATTTTCCTATATGTGATGGTCATAATCTCCTATCTAGATGAATGGGAGAATTTTCAAATGCTTATCAAGAGGAAGGGGTGAATGCGCACTCACCTCTGTAACTTGATCAATGTTGCCTATTCTAAGAGACCTTCACATATTCACCTCTACATGGAGCAACTTCACCTCTCAAGTTAGATTCACCCCTTTTTAAGAAAGGGTGATTTCGAGTTTTCCTTTGTTAGTCGTAGATTGACCTCTATGATTGGCAATTTTTCCCGTCAGGGCAGACTTTCCCATGAGTATGAAAATCCAAATCTACAAAACTTAAATAACAACAAACATAAAAGTGTAGACCCATGATGTGGGTCCCACTAAGCTTACTAGAAATGTGTGCATTTTTTTCTATTGCTAAAAATGAAAAATGACTAAAGGAAATTCCAAGGAAAGAACACAAACAATCACCTCAAGATTGGCTTAGTTTAACCCAAACAAAATGCACAAGAAATAATAATTTTTACCTTGCTTGTCTCCTTTGGTTAGCCTTTTTATGTCAATTTTGTGTGCTCCTTTGATAGGAAAATAACATGAAACCTAGATCTAAAGGATAATAGAGTGATTGAGAATGCAATGATGCAAGTGGGTATTTGGATGGATGAAAAGTATGATCTCTAAGATGTAACAATAGTGGATGGAGGTTAGAGTGCTTGGATGAGTGCTCTAGCTTGAATGCAAATGTGTGTGATGATAAACGAGGGAAAATTCCTCCATTTTTATGGGAAGTTCCAATAAATAATGGAGGGTCAAGATGAAGTCACAGTGGACAAGATCAAGGGATAGGGTGGGTTAAGAACTCACAAGCGCTCACATGTTGACATGTGGTAGGTGGGGTGTTAAAGGGAGGTGAGGTGGAGGTACTTCAGAGTATCTAGGGATTTGGATAAGATCTCCTGATAAAGGGGTCCTTGTCCCTAAGTGAGTGATGGTATATGTGACGAATTAAAAATCCTCAAATATCCATATGGGGAAAAGAAAAGGAATTAAAAATTCCTTGGAAGGCCTAGTGGGAATAAATGTGAATTTAAAATTCACATGGGCAAGAGGTTGCCTTCTCCAAAAGGAGAAAGCGATAAATGAAGGTTGACTTAGGAACATATTCCATAAATGGCATACGGATTAGGTTGACCTAATCATGTGATTAGAGTTGTGCAAACAAGGGATTAAATGAATTAATGATGGATTAGGAGCAAGTAGGGTATTATGGAGGATGTACCCTAATCATTATTAGGGGTGTGCATATCCTAATTGTAGATTAATTAACTGAATCCAGATTAGAGAAGATTATGGAGGATGAGACAAGGAGATAGAAAGTGATGAATTAAAATTGATTTAAATTCATAAAGGGAAAATGACTAAATTAAATAAATTAGAGTATTTATTTAGTTTAGGGAGGAAAAGGGGACAATGGTTAAAGTATTTAATTATTTAATTAAATACCATAGGAACATTAGACAAAGGGGAATATTAATTAAATAATAAATTATTCAATTAACATAGATGAAGGGTGCAGGATAGAGGAATAAAAGGGGTGAATTTGACCATATGGGGGTGGTGAAATTTAGATGTCTACAAGCTCAAATTAAGAAGGAAATAATTGTGATGAGATTGTAGGTAATTTTTGATAAATTGATAAAAGTGGGCAATTCTTGTATACTTAAATTTCCTAATCAAGACAAGAGAGGGCATTCCTATAGATCTTGACTAAAAATTAAAGATAAACAAAAGGAATGGAGCCCTTATTATAAGCTTTCCAAAAAGAATAATTTTAAATATATTTAAATTTATTATTATTATTATATTTACATTTTTTTATTTCTTGTGAATGTAGTTTCCTCACTCAACATCAAGCTATTTTTTTCACACACATAGAAAAATAGGAATATATATATACATATAGATATATACATATATACATGTATACATACATACATATACATATATATACATATATACACACACATACATAAATACATATATACATACATACATACATACATACATACACACATATATATGAAAATATCTATGCCCTGGGTATTTATCTCCTCATTTCAAAGAAAAATTTAATTTATATTCATAGAAAAAAAATTTGTGTTATCAAAGTAACCTACGTTTGAATAATAATTAATCTCACTTCAAAAAATGATGAAAGAAATTATGAAACAAAAAAAATATGAATAAATGTCTATGCCATAGATATTCTTGTTACAAATTTATGCTCAAAATTTTATAGTTTTATCCTTTTTACAAATAAATTTATGATTTAGTGATTTGACACTAGTTTTTAAGTTACCAAGGTTAATTATAAAAAAAATAATTTATTAAAAGTTATATAAAAATACTAACAAATTATTTTTTAATTATTTAATAATATATATTTTTATTCTATAAAAAAATTATCAAAATTCACTAGTTCACATCAACTTCATCTTCTTAATGATTTAGTTTCTATAGGTGTTAGAATTTCCACCTTTGGTGAAAATTATTGATTTTAATGCTCTAGTTTGGACAAAAAGTGGTTCACGCTATTATGGGCTGAGCCATATAACCTAGAAAGCTAACATGTATAACTATCTAAAGATGTATCAAACATAAATTTACAAATATTTGACAAAATTTCATACTATTTGATCATGTAGGCTATTAGTACCTAACTTACATTAATCTACTAAGTAAATAGAGGAAAGTTAATTTAAGAAATAATTTAATCATTTCAAAAAAGAGAACTAGTGTCTTAGCTCATTGGATGATAGATTCAAAGAATGAAGGAATATGAAAAAACATGTAAATATAAAATGGAAAATCAATGCTACATTTAAAATCCTGCAATTCTAGCTATAATTTCATTTTATATACAATATAAAGACTCGAGAATACATAATTAGATCTACTTTAGTAGTATGTGTAACTACTCAAAGAAATACAATATGTGGTCCTCATATAAGATTTTCAAATAATTTGAAAGGTTATATGATGAATACAACAATGAAATAATCAAGAACAACAAGTTAGAAAATATAACCCAAAGATTTTTTCATTATTCCTTGAAACTCTAAATTAGCTAATAGTTCCCAATATAATGATAATACTAACTTGGATAATAATATGCCACTTTGAGGAGGCAACTGAGCCTAATCCACTTTGAGGGGGATACCTCCAATAATCTTCAATAAGAATGGAATATCAAATATAAAGATAATAAAGAACTTATATCTCCTATATATACCCTACTTATGCCTTGGATGTCATCCATGTTTGCTTAGATGCCTAAATAAAATACTTAGGAGACAATTTAATAATCTAAAAAAGAGTATAACAATAAAATATGACTTAATTAAGAGTTAAGATAGCCAAAAGGATACTACTCATATCCCTATGCACACTATGGTAATAATAGCATAACATTCTTATTTACTTCCATAAATCATGTTGCACAATCAATTAGATTAGATTTTAAACTTGCACATGAAATTCTTCAAATATGAATATGAGGTACTTCTAGGGATCTCTATCCATTATTATTTGACACTTTTTATGAGAATGTTGCTGATGACCTTATGATATGAATCCTATAATTTTCATATTTTTAAATAAGCATAAATGTTGTTGGATGCTCATTCACCTCCAAACTACCATCCCTTCGAGAAAAAAGCACAATTTTGTTAAACTATATTTATTTCTATTGAAAGGTACCTTTAATTAGGAAATTAATGTTCACCCATCCAATCCTAGGAATAATTATATTTTACAAAAATACATAATCCAATAATTCTCACATTCTCAACTAGAACCATGACTCAAACCACTATCACATGATTTTTTTAATCATGAGCATTGGTGAGCTTACAAAATACACCAAATTTTGTAAACCATCCCACAACTAACTAGAGTATGCCATGTGTCTATTCATGATTCCCTTTGGCTTCCTGTTGAACTTATTGAGCACAAAAATTAGAAGTTACCACATGGAAAGATCTATAATAAATTAAACATAAAGTACTATAATACCAAGAATTGAAATCTAAATATATTGTACCATATATATTTTTTGGGGATTTAGAGGAACCTCTAGATAGAATATTTTAAAATTAGATTTTTACCATGGTCAAAAAATATCAAATTAAATATCACTTGATTAATGTCATTGGTTTTTAGGCTACACTAAGATACTTAAAAATTAAACTCTAGAACCTAAGTTCATAAATAAAACCACCAAGAATGTACTTTTGGATATCAAGCCACTTTGAATGGGAAAATAATGGAAATTTACTCTCCATCTCTCCATCTTGTCAAAACACTTGGGTGATGTTAAGCTATAGAACTACAATTTTCTCCCATGCACATATCTATAGTAGTGTCATTGAGGTAATTATCTACCTTTCTCTCTAAGGAATCATTTTAGGTTTTCGTATAATTATGCTACCATGGAAGGACCCTAGGAAAATTTCATCTCATCCTTCACCATATCTATGGCATAATATACCATCCTAATAGAAAATTACCACCTAGAGATTGTTAGGAACTAGGATGTCATTCACAAGACCCATAATCACTAAGGTCAACTCCTCCAATGTCCCTATGAATACATCTAAATCTAGTGGGAAACGCTATAATGGTAGGTAGGTCCTACCTAGCAACATCTAAAGTGACCAATGTGTATGCCTATCCCTAAACTACACAAACCTACCTTGAATAAAAATGTAGAATAACCTCTACACATTCTTTAGGGTTACTATCATGTCCCCAATTGATAGATAAAAAATTTCCATCTCAAATTATCAATGCTCTTTTAAGGACAATAACATTAGTTGGTGGATTAGGATCATTGACATCATAGCAATATGCCATAGGGCCACCACCTCTAAGACTACCCAATAATGTTCCTTGAACCCCTTTATGAGATACAATACAACTAAGCTCCTCTCTTTAGCTATTGAATATTATAAAAAATATTGCATATAAACCACACACATGGTGATCATTAGTTCTTATACCAAACAAGTGCATATACCAGCCTTTCATATGCTTATTTCACCTACCTAATGTATGCATATGCACTTCAAGATGGAACACATGTGCTCATTATTTTATTCATATAATTCAATGATGCATATCTTTGACCTATCACTTACACATGTGCAACATGATCCTACACATGCATCTCTATTAACAATAAGGTTGATGCAAAAAGATGGTGGGCCAATTTGTGGCCAATTTTTTTAAAAAATTGAAAGTTCAAAAGGTGAGTGCATTATAACATGAATGTATTATAACGTGCTCACATTATGGCTTGGTGTTTTGAGCCTAAGGCTCAACCACAATGAGCCTATAATGTGAGTACAATATAATGCAAGAATATTATAACATGCTCATGTTATGTTGTATTAAAAGAAAAAAAGAGGAATTCAAAATCATTTTCATTGTGACTACTTTTTCTCCAGCTATGGCCAAAACCCTTGATTTCTATGCTCACATTCTGGGAGGAACCATCTAGCAAGTTTTTTAATCAAATTATTTTTGTTTCATCTTTAGAATTCCACCACATCGACGAGGAGGTCTTGAGAAGTAAGGATTACTTGCTTTTTGTTGTGAGTTTTCTAGTTTTAGGTTGTTTTTGATATTTGATTTTTGAAATTTTAGGAGATGTTCATGAACTTGTAAAACCTCCTCAAAATCCTCAACAAGAATAGCAACAACAACATCAAAAAAATCCTCAAGTTAAACAACCACAACAACAATCTGGGTCAAACCACAATAGTGGTTTACAAATTTTATGAGGAAGGAAATTCCATTTTTTTCCTTTCCCTAAACTTAATGGGTTCGGTCGAACTCAATGGTTCGACCGAACCACATTATATGTTTGACCGAACCCCCAAACCCTAAATAAAAATAATAATATTTAAAGGGGTTTGGTCGAACATGGGTTCAACCGAACCCCCTCAAATAAAACATAAAAAAACATTGTCTGCCATTTTCTCTTTTTACTAGTTACTTTCCCTGTGCTTGTGTGTGTGACGAATGGAGAATGTGATCTACAAATGACTTCATCTCTCGAAAGTTCATCAACCCAACTTGCATATTGAGCACTAGGTTTGTCAAATTCGAATTTCGTAGAGTTTAAAATGCATTTGTTTGTTAAATTTTGAAATCCTAAATGCAAATTTTTTCAAATTTGTTGAATTGAAACTGCATTTGTTTGAAAGTTTCTAAAGCCTTTTCAACATACACTATTTCTATGATACATGCCCTGTCTATGCTTCCACATTTTGCATACATTTCTACTAGGGAACCTCCAATTTATTTGAGGAATTATATCAAATAGTTCATTAAAAAATTTATTTAAGGAATTATATCAAACATTTTATGGTAATTTTTGATGGAATATGATAGAAATATTGTTTCCATTGTATGCACCCTATATCAAATAGTTCATTAACAAATTTATTTGAGGCATTATATCAAAAACACTATTGGAAATTTATTTGAGGAATTATATAAAAAACAATATTTATATCATACTCCATCAATAACACTATTGGAAATTTATTTGAGGCATTATATCAAATAGTTCATTAAAACCAAATTTATTTGAGAAATTATATCAAACAATTCATGATATAAAGTTTAGGGTGCATACAATGGAACCTTGGATAAAATTATTCATATTTTTCTTTTGAGTCTTATGACATTACTCCAAAAATGGTTGGTGAACTAAATGTATGAATCAAAGAATAAATTTAGAGGAAAGAAACTAGATTGTTTGAATGCAATGTATAATAGAATAGTTCTATTAGGATTAGAAGGAATGAAGGTATTGTTAAATTTTCTAGTATTAAGAAAATATAAAAATATGTCCACTTTACTATATATATATATATATATATATATATTTAAAACTATTCTTCATATCCATGTTAAAACTATTAAAAATCAAATTTAAATTTGTACAAAGAAATAAATGACTTTGACTAAGAGAAAATATTTAAAATATAGCTACCATCTTTGCAAAATCCAATTTGATTTGAGATATTTATGGACAAAAAATATGGATGAGCATGAGGTAAGTAAGAAAGAATAACCTTAATTTATATCTTCCCTCATCAAATAATTTCACATTTAAAGAGTTTCTTAAGGCATATCCAATTATGAAAAACTATTATATACTTGTTATAACTATATTAAAGTATATCATGAATAAATTGAAAGGATAAAGAGTAAATCACTAAAAACACATACATAAATCATAGAAGTAAATTGATTAATATAAGGAGATTCAAGTGGTTGGATAATTTTTTGCAAGAAGTGGAAGAGGTTAAGAAGGAACCATCAAATAAATATAATATTTTAAATACTTTAAAAGAAAAATACATTTCCCTGCTCTAAATTGAAATGGTATTCCTTCTAAGATGATAATAATTGAAAAAGAAGAAAATAATCATTATGAAGATCAAGTACCATTGATAAGTTTTAAGAGATCAAATAAAATATTCAACAACAAAAGAAAAAAGAGAAAATAGTTAATGCTAAAGAAACAACTACAACCAAGCTACTATATTATAAATTCTCCTCTTATGTAGTCTTCATTTCCCTATAAATTGTGGCATCCTTGTACAAATTAGCTATTGATCATCATAGTGAAACAAATTTAACATTTTGAAATGGTTGAACATTAATATTTTTTTATTTGTATAAGTATAATTATTATGGGTTCATTTCTCCTCTCCTACTCTTCCTAATAAGGTTCTATTTTACAAGCCTCATATAAATGTTAGGGTTCTAACTTCTAAAAATTGAATAGTGTCAACTTAATCTCATTAGACAATGCTCCCCTAGTATTAATGGGGCCAACTTTTTATCTATCAAACTCGGCTATGTTTACATTGAATAAGAATTTGATACCTTTATCCTAATGCTTGAACTAAGATATCTTGGCTCTAATTTTAGTCATTTTATGTAAAAATTATTGGTGACATATCCATTCATGTTTAGTTTTAATCATTTATTATTGCAATTAATTATTACAAGGAGATTCTTAAAGCTTGTATTCCATGCCCAAAATTTTTATTCTAAAAAATTCACATTTTCTTTCAACTTAAAGTCTAAATTTTTTCCTTAATGCTATACATATTTTTCTAAGATAACACATATTCATTATATTTCACTAAATGTGTTCAGGCATAGAATAAAAATCTTCAATAAATCTTTAAGGTAACTTTGATACCATCAAGATAATCCCACCTTTCATTGCATTAATATCAAGGTTAACTAACTCTTCCTCTTTACATGCTTTTCAATTAGAGTATCCTCTAGTAAAAATAGAAACATTAATACTGTGGCTATCAAAAAGTGTCTAGGGATGCACACATCACTATTATTAATAAATTATAAGATTGTAAGAAATGTTTATGGAAGAAATAACTATCTAATAGAGAATATAATGTATTAGTACATATCTAACTATTATTTTAAATAAAGCTCCTTTAAAATATATCTTATTGACATTTAATGAGTCAACTAGGTTCAAAATTATTTTCATCGTATTCCCCAAAAATTCATCACCTTTATAACAAAACTTGATTTCATCTAATTTATCTAATTTATTCTCAAATCATATTAAAATCACCACCTTAAACTCTAAGAAATATTTGGTAACTTATTTACTTTGTCTTCATTTAGAAAGGGGTGTGAAGGGGATTTAGAACCTTTTAAAGTTTCTTTCAAAATAACTAGGAAGATTTTATTCATTTCCTTTCTTGTTGCTTTTAGGATTAGTGTTATGAATTTTGTGCCTTCATTCTTAAAAATTCTTATATCAACTCATTTAGTATTTCCATGATCTTTTTATATGGGAAAGTTCAACATACAATGAGGTAGACACTTTCCATTTTTTTAATTCCTTAATTAGTTCTTTCTAGGGAAACTTTTAGTGTTTTCGAACACCTTACAAAAATATGATAAATGTGTGATTATTTCTCTTTCCACTCTATAAATTTTTTATGTGCTTGGATATATAATTGAGATGATTCACTCATAATGTACAATGATAAAAAATTTGTATATATGAAACAAATATTTTTGAGACATCAAACTACCATTCTACATAACTTTCACATGGAAATAAGAATATTATTTTATTTTAACTAAAGAAATTGTGTGTACTTTATCTTGAAAATTACTAATGAATTTTGAATTATATACTTATAATTTAAAATAAGAGCATCCTTTGTAACATGGAATAGATAGGTTAATTTTAGTGAAATAAAATATGTTTTTATATTAAGAAAAAATTACAAATATATGGAACTCATACATTGAGAAATTGACTAAGATGTAACTTTGTATGAGAATTAAGATGCTTGAATAATTTATATACCTTCTTTGAATAATTAACATTAGAAATTAATACTTGGATCATATTGTATACCCACCTCCCAATGGTCTTGGAATGGATGCATTTAGATGGACAAGGATTTCAAAAGGTTCATGGTACTTGTGGACCCCTAAAAGGCATGATATATAACACATGAACTTTATTTATGAAATTTGGTCTTTTTGTTGTTGGCTTCTAGTATGAATGTTATCTATAAGGTGGAATTCTTAGTTGAGACTCTCAATCTTCCATTGTTGGTTTCTAGTGTGATTATACAATATGCTCACCAAACTGTATTAATTTCTAATGTTAATTATTCAAAGAAGGTTTTGTTTCATAAGAAGAGACCTATGTTCACATATTCCAAGGCATGTTATTGTCCACAATGCATGACACTTCTTCACATCTCTACCATGTTCTAAACATATATAGATCTGCCATTTCCATGGAGGAGATTGATGATTTAAAAAGAAAATATCATGGCATTTCTTTCTTAAGAAGTCATGTTTGCATTCATGATTTGCAACTTCCATCTTCATCCAAAAATAAATTTTGTTATTGTTATGTGCTTGATATTAAAACAAATCAAAACCTTCATTTGAGCATGATCGCCAACACAAAGGTAAATGAGTGGAACAAAAGAAAGCTCGGTTAATGGCTTTCAGCATGTTGGTGGAAAATTTGCATCTTTTTGAAAGTGGCTTCCTAGCTTCTCAGTCTTATGTTTAGTAAGGCTTTGTAATATCCATTGTGTTATGTATTCAGGTCATAGGTATATCTAGTATGATGTCTTCTTTTGGGTATTTTGGGTGCATAAGAGAATATGCATATGTACTGATGTATTCAACCAATGTACTTTTGTAACATTGTAATCAGACAATTGGTCATTTGTACTAGGACCTCACTGGTCTTTTTTATATTTTGTAAAATTTGTTACTCTAACTGCAACTAGTGGTTTTCTTGTTGGTTCTTTCCCGCTAGTATGTCTGCCTAAACCAGCTATATGTAAAATATTATATATAAATAAAATTATAAGTGGTCTACCACTTTTGGTTTTAAAAAAAGGTTCTTGTAAATGTCTGCATATGTTTCCTTGACACAGTTGCTACTTCTTAAAAGATTTCTTATGATTTTTCATAATGTTGGTCAATACTTTACTATAAATATTCTATAGTCATGCTCTTAAATGTCATAAGAGGTGTTAGTGCCTATCTTGGTTGTCTCTTATTTTCTAGTTGTTTGCCTTTTATTTTCCTGACAAATCTTTAGCTATGGGGTGTTTTCTATTTTGGCACATGGGTTAAGTGGGCTCCCACAAGGGTTGAGCTCACCATGTTTGAATTTTCTTCTGGTGTTTTTCCCTTTGGTTCTTTTGTCTTGCCTTCTTGTTTCCTTCATGATTTGAACCCTAGCTAGGGTTTCGTTTTCTCCATTTGGGTCTGTGGTTTCTTTTTCCTTTATGGCTGCTTGTTCTTTCTCTTCGGTGACTAGTTTGGCCAATGCGCATCTCACTTAAGTTCCTCCCTGAGCCTTGTCTCTCATTCGTCACCTACCCCATGTTACTGCTTTCACTGGCCTCACTTCTACTTTGGCGTGACTTTTGGCTCTCGGGGTGAGGTCTTCTCGACTCCAATTGGTCTCCCCGAAGTCCTTTTTCCACCACTCATGCGGTGCCATCGGTGTGAAGTCAAAGAGAGATTGCAATGTTATACCGACTGATGGTGAATGGATGTGTTTCGGCAAATGTTGTGGCTATCAGGGTGGTGTCTCACCAAGTTCTATATGTCTCCTCAGCTTGTGCACATGGAACGGTTCATCGGTGTGAATCAGATGGTCAGGCTAACATTCAAGATGTCCCGGCGATGGATGCACTTTGGGATCCCATCGGCGTAAGTTTATGATCTGCGACAGGAGGTCTTGGCGAATACGATTTGTTACACTGACCAAAAACATAAAGGGGTAATCTCTTCGGTAAGAGCTAGGGTTTTCAGTGAGGTCTCGGTGAGTGACCTTCAGTCTCACCGATGAATCATTTGTAAAGGGTCTTCGTCAGCATAGGTTTTGAATGTCTCAGTGACATAGGTGAATGAAGACTTTTGAAAAGACATGGTGTGCTCTATAGGAGGTCTTCTCGATATCTTACTGTTATAGCAATGTACAAAAGGAAAAGGTTTCAGTCAGTGTGAGATCATTATTGTCTTGGCGATCTATTGTGTACTTAGGATGTTTCGGCAAGATACAGAATGTTCCCTATGATGTCTCCCCAACCCTGTCTTGTCTCGCCGATTATGTTTACCCTTCGGTGTGACTTCCCTTCGGCTGCGGTGGCTTCACCAAGATGTCTGGCTGACTTGGCCATGTCTCCCCGACCTTGTGGTGCACTCGGTATCACATGTGAAGTTCGCTGTGAGATTTCACTGACTTTGTGAGGTCTTCCTGACTGTGATGGGTGTTTAATGTGATGCCACTTCTTTGGCCTGACTTTCCTCGACTTCCTTGTGTCTGGCCAATATGCCTGGTGACTTCGGTGTAACTATTTTTGTTTCCTGGAGGTCTTCTCGACACCACTTTATCTTGTTGACAGTGGTTTCCTGCTTCAATGGCTAATGAAGATTTAAAAGACAGCCGCCCAATCACTTTTGATCGATGGCTAATATTCATTTTTGCACAGTTAGGGTTTCGATGGTATTTACATGCAAAAAAAATAGAAGCCTAGAGCATTCATGGTGGTAGATGAGAGGGTCGTTGGATCCACTAAACTTGCATTCATGGTAGTCTTCTGAGATGCATTTACGTGGCTCTTCTGAGTGCGCAGATACCACAGTAGATTTAATGCTGACTGAAAAATTTGTTCTAGTTGCCATGGCCGCCCATGTTTGTCCTACCTATTTTCATCTGATTGGATTTGCATCGAGTTTTCCCTGGATTTACCTAGCATGGAGCATTTAACAAAATCTAGAGAGGCTGGTAGGTCAGATGACTTGGCCTATGAACTATTTAGGTTTTTCCCTATTGTCTACTGACATGTAATTACCCTAGCCGGTTGCTTGTTGCTCTCCCTTTTCCTATAAAGGGAGAATTCATGGCCAAGATGAGGGGTTCTATCACTTGGGTTTGGTTCCTTTGGTTCAATTCCATTTTTTGAGTTGGTGGACTAGCTTGGGATAGATTAGGGTTTTGTCTTAGGTCATTTTTGAGTTTGTAAACTATAATGTTGAATTCCTCTGTAAATGCAATTAGTTAAGCAGGAATACATGAAGATGCTTATCTTTCATGCATATCATCAGATTGTCTCCACATTTTTAGGCTTTTAATCATTTGAATAAATGCATAAGGTGTTTTTGTTCATCTTCTCATACTTCATGGGACTGTATTATTTGTTGATAGGTCTGCTTCAAGGAAGCAGTTAAATACTTTGAATAGATTGTAATGATTACTTGTTTGCAAGCTAGATTTGGTAAGAAGAGTCTGACTGGTAACAAGAGTTGGATTATCAGTGCAAGGCACTGATAGTTGATGCAAGGCATCAACAAAACAAGATCCACTGATTGAGCTCTGTTTGCATATGAATTACATCTTTTGTGTATGACTATATGACCCTAGATTAGGCACTGATCTCTCTTGCGGCCTGGTTCCTCTTAGAAACCTTTTAATCTACAAATCATTGAATATCTTTTGCTTGATGTATTGTCCTACCTCCTTGTTGCTTCAAGGCTGAGCTATTGAGAATCTAGCCCCATTTGAGGTCCTTAGCGCTTGACATCAGGAGTTATCTACTATAAAAAGCAATGTCTGGTCTTCTTTGAGGCATTTTGTGGGTATACCCACCCTGGTTTTGTAGAGCCTAAAGTGTAGAAGATCTCTTGATCTTGTTAGTTGGTCCAGGTCCTCCGAGCTTCCCTTGATTGGAGTTGGCTACTCCATAGGTAGAATAGGAGATAAACTTGGTTACTCAAAAAAAAACAACCAACAAGAGGGTTTCATCTTATAAAGCTATAATAATATTATATGCATTTAGAACATCTTAGGCACCTCCCTTGAAGCATTGAACAAATGACAAATAACTACCAACACAAAGTGAAATGCCTCATTTCCTAATATGAGGATAAAATAATAAATCAAAATATTAGGATGCAAGGTTGACCCACCTTTCCCAATACTTGGCTAATTTTATCATCTATTGAGGAGTGGATCCCAAAAACATATGTGCTTAGTGCTTATAGTTACTAATCCAAGGAATACATATTCATTTTTTCTTTATTGTATGCCTAATGACTCCTCATCTCAAGCTAAATTGTGGGAATGGATTTTTATTCCCAGCCAATGACTAAATGGCTACAAGGAGGTGAATATGATATGGTGTAAAAACCCAAGATACAAGTTGGTTTAGCTCTCATAAACTCTCTAAAAAATAATTGAATTCCTACATCCTAACTAGAAATACCATGAGGGGTTTAGATCCCATTTCAGACAAAAAATATTCTTATATTGATCACTAGTTCACTTTGACCAACTAAAGAGATGGTGAACTAAGGGAAACTTAGTTGTATTGATAGATTAAAACTTAGTTATTTCTTTTTCCATTGTCCCCTCTCCATAAAAAACCCTTATTTAAGTAGATTATATTAAACCTATCTCACATATCACCTCCCAATTCTTTAAAAAATTTCAAAATTCTTATTCCTCATACCTAATAATCTATCCTTCAATCTCAACACTTCCCACCTCAATCAAATTGATCACCTTTCTTCCCTAATATCCCTTTGGTTGATGTTCCTAGACCTCATCACAATGGTAAGTGGATACAATTGTGGAATGATGCAATTAAATATATTGCACTACCTTACTATGATATTAAATCCATGAAAAATATAATGATATTCAATCCATTTTCCTCCAACATTACAAATAATTTTTAATTGATGTAGTTGAAGGAGATCCACATCAAGATATAGTGAAAAATTATGGGCATAACAATTATATATTTTTTAACATATATAAAATGTTGGTTGGATTAGTGAGATATTTATAACAAGTGTGCAATATGAAGTCAAAATTTATTAGATTTGATTCTTAACAAATTAGTTTTAATGATTCAATTTATAGCTTTATGCAATCTATAAGTTTAAATAGTTTGATGGTATCTAAACTTTATACATATAAAAATATGATAAATGTCTGATTATTTTGCTTTCCAATCTATAATTTTTTGATGTTCTTGGCTATATAATTGAGATGATTCACTCATATTGTAATGATAAAATTCATCCTCATATGGAGGATTTTATATTATCTTCCATTAAATTCATCCTCTTTATGAGATTCTTATGGAATATTGATATTCTAGTGTGAATTCTTAATTTTAGACATATCTTAACTAGATTAATTTAGGTTCAATGAAGGAAATAGAGCTTTTTTCTCACTTACATAATCCTATTTTGAAGTTCATTTACGTTAACAACTATTAAATTAAATATTTTTATCCCCAATTATTTTCAAATAATTTTATACTAAGCTTTGTATTCTTATTCTTTCTTTCATCATTTCATTTAAAATTTGAACCATTTAAGGATGTTATGTTATAGATTATAGTTGTCTTCCAATTCTTTTTAAATTTTTAATGGTATGAAAATATTATTGATGAGTAGATGAATTATTACAACTATTTTAGATTTGTATTCTCTTTATCTAACATGGAAAATGCAGATCATGTTCCACCTATGCTAGATTCTTTGTTTGCAAATACTAGTAATGAGATTAAAAAATAGAGAGATTCATTAGCACAGGGTGCAAACCCGGGGATATATAGTGAACCATGCATGTTAATATTGCATATTGTAGAAAAAATAAAAGATGAACTTGAGAGGACTAGTGCATATTCCTCAGATAGAGTGACTGTTATTATTTCCCGCATGTGGGAAGAAGTACATGGTGACGTTCCCCTTAAACAAATACAAGATAGTGTCACCAAAGAAATGATAAAAGCCACTTGTTTACCATTTTATCAAAATGTGCATAAGGTTAGGGGATACCAGGTCACTAGATGTGTCGATCATTCTATGGCCTCATTGATCTACCCACAATTTCTCGTAGCACATGGTTTATACCCAAACAATGACCAGATTCCATTGTATTTTGTTTAGCAGTTGTATGCTAAGGTCCATTTGGGCCTCAAAGTTAACTACTTGGACATTCCACCTTATGTTGGTTAGGGGCATGGCAGGATTGCTGATAGGCCCACCTATCATCAAGTAGATAGACCACCCCCAGTGTTAACGGTATTGGTTGATGAAAGGTATCCTACTCTCACCCCAGCTCTAGCCCCCATAGCAGATGAGGTTGTCATTGCTTCCCATAAGGAAGCAATTGAAACTATAGGTGACATTGTGGTTGCCACCACTAGGATATTTGATAATCATGTAGGTCAGTATTTAATGTCTAGACATTCCTGATCCACATGATTTTTAGCATAGTGGACCACTATGGATCCTTTTATAGTGGCTAACATCCCTACTCCTACACAGCTTGATGCACTGACATGAGATATGTCACGCATGACTCTGCATTGTTTGGCTGAGGACCTGTTGGAGGCATATGCCAACATTGCATTAGAAAATGGGATCAGTATAGAGCATGTTAGAGATCATTTGAGATGCAAAGGTCATCCAGTTCCATGATCCCATCACTCTTATCTGAGCACTAGTGTGCATTAGGATCCACCTACAGTTCATTCGACAACTGCATAGACTATGGGTTTTCCTGATATGTTGATTGGTTCTGGTTCATCATCACTGATGCCATCTCACCTTCATAGTCCTCTACATTCATCATTTCTGGCATGACATGGGATAGATTGGATGGATGCAGATGTTGATTTGTCACTTGACCATTTGGTGGATATGGTGGAGGCGACTTTTTTAGATGACTTAGGTCATCCGATATCAGATGATATTCATGTATGTGTGCATGTGCATGTTTCGATTCTTTTTTCATTATTTTTAATTTTTTTAACTAGATATTTATGTAAGTTGATATATATATGTATATATATTGTTACAGGTGGACATACCTCATATCACTCCTAGCCTTGGTCCATATCATGTGCATGATCGATGTGACTCTGTGGATGAATCTGCTGCTAGTGGACATGTGAGTTTTTCATTTTTATATAATCACACATGTACATATGTACATGCAATATTTATGTATGCATAGATCTAGATTGATATTTAAAAATAACTTTCATAAAATTTATTTAATATAAATTATGTGTATTTAACACATCTTGTACACAATTTCATTTGCAGGGCTCAACACATCCATCAGAGCAGGACCATTCTCATTCAGATGGCCATTTGACTAGGAGTAGGCATTCATATTGGGCCATGCACACTAGATTTTTTATGTAATGCCCCGACACGCAACCCTAGGGGAAGTTGCAATTCACTAACCAGAAGCAATATTTTTTTTTTTTAAATGCAATAATGTACAAGTTCGCTACACATTTCCAACATCCCCTAAGGCTACGAGACAAAGATTACTTAAACCTGAATTAAACATCCAAGGAATGAAAACATAACATCATTCAATTAAGGAATTAAAGTACATACATTCCATACAGGGTAATTACATCAAAGACTAATAGATACAACATGATATCCAATAACGATTGTTTACAATATAATTACAACCCTCATTCCTCGAATGAGGTAAATCAAATAAGCATGATAATATATTACAATTTCCAGCTCGGTACAAATGAGGGGTAGTGAAATACAAGAATAACTAGAATGAAAGAGATAGAAGAGTAATAGGAAACAACGAGCTCCCCAACATGAAAGTCTCATCCACATGATCATGATCAAAGCCAACGATGTAAGGTGCATGTTCCACCCAACCAAGTGAAACCCAAAGGCTCACCCCCCATGCTAGGAGATAGTAACAAGGATTTTTGGTCAAGACCAACTACCTCTAGAAAAAGGCTAAACATAACTGAACCAACTCAAATACCAAACAACATCACTTAACACAGTACGAAAACTCACAAGACAATACATTGCTTCTAGGTTACATAGGACAAGTACACTATTGTACAACACACAATAACTGACTAACTATTGATGTAGGGAGAGTGTCATACATAAATTTCCATGAGTCACCCTAGCTCAACCTTCCTAGGCTTCTGGACCCCCATCATGGGTTACCTTGGCTTGCCTCTACCGGCTGCCAGACCCTCATGCAAAACTATGCATCTCATCTCATCTCAAGCCTTAATAACACATACTTCATGAGAGAGGCATTCATTAACTTTATTAGTGTGAAGTTCCCCATTAATTCTTTTAGATTATCACTTGATTAAACCCTAGGTGAGATACCCTGGCACCCCTTTATGTGTTGGAACCCCACAAAGAGCCACTCTCCTATCGACAACACAACCACAATACAAAACCACAATCCAATGGTAAACTAGAAAGACAACCTCTCCAATCCAAGGAGGAAACGAACAATGGAAAATTACTCCAAACACTGGAGGAAACAAAATACCAACCCCCACTCCTTCCAAAGGAGGCACAAATTACATAACCCTCTCCTAATCCCAAGGAGACACATATCATCCCTGTTCGTGAAAATCGGGTGAAACAACATGGTGTAACTATGCACATTTTCCACGACACAACAAAAATTGGCTAACATAAAGACAACCCACAATAGGATGCAATCCCCTATCTGGAAGACTTCAAAAATTACCCTATACTCCCAACATCAAGCAAGAATGAATAAACGTTTAAAAGCATTTCCAACAGTTATAACAAGCTAACGTTTGGATTTCCTAAATCCATTCAATCATAGTTTTCTTTTCTTGCACTTGAAATAAATAAAAGCCATTCATGTATTTTAAGTCTCATCACCAAATTCATAATCAAGCATATAATAATCAAGGTTGATTAACTAAAATAAATCATTTATTAACTCTAATTTCATATCTATAATCATAATCAAAGCATTTAAATAATGAAGACATTTAACTAATATTTAAATTGATTTTCTTATTCTAGGTTTACTATTTTTTTCAAATTACATCATTTAAATAATTAAGGCATTTATCTTATTCAATAAATCTTATTTCACACTAATAACACCTTGTTCATTAAATAAATATAAACTTTACTAAAATATCTATTTATTTTAAATATTTCAATCTACTTAATAAAGAAATTTTAATTTCCATATAAAATAATTTAATTGAACTTACCAAATATTTAAAAATCATATATATATAAATATACGTGCATATATACTATGCATATATATATATATATATATATATATCTAATTAAATATATATGCATCATTATATAAATCACATATATTTATATATTTAAATTAATTTAAATATTATAATATATTATATATAATATATAATAGAATATATATAATATATATATTATAATATATTATTATTAATATAATTTAAATAATATTTATAAAATAAAACACAAAAACTGAAATCCAAAAATTCCATTGAATTGCCACGAAGCTCTAAAGGCCACTGCCTGTGTGAGCTTCACACAGTCTGTGGCCTCTAGGGCCACGGCCTGTGTGAGCTTCACACAGTCTGTGGCCTCTAGGGCCACGATGTGAGCTTCACACAGTCTGTGGCCTCTAGGGCCACGTCCTATGTGAGTTCCACACAGTCCATGGCCATTCCGACCGCAGCCTATGTGGTGGTGATGGGGTTTGACCTCCCACCCCACAGCAACAACAAAAATTTATATATTTTTTTATATAAAAAAATCCCCAGCGTCTATACATGGCGAAAATACAGGGTATTTTCTGCCTTTTTCCCAAAATCCAAATTTTTCAAATATAACAAATATATATATCCAGATTTTAATTTCATACTCAATTTGTGAAAATAATCCAAATCCATTGCAAGAACAAAAAAATATTTTCTAAACAACAAAGAGGGTTTCAAAATCTAGTTCTAAAATAGAGTTTTCTTTGATTTTCATTCTATTTCTTGGTGTAAATTTCTTGTTTGGTTTTCCATTTCCAAAACCAACTACAAGTTTGCAAATTTGAGAGCATTTCTATGGATTTTCATTGAATCAAAACTATATTTTCAATCATTCAAAATGAGCAAGAAGAAGAAGAAAGAAATGATGGAACCTTGTGTTTTCTCCAAAATTTGCAAGCTTCAACAATGGAGAATTCCAAGCACTCCTTCAATCCACAAACTTAACCACCTCCATACTCTCCACCAAAATCAAACCAAGAATTCTTCAAAGAATTCAAACCAAGTTTTGCTCTCCAAAATTCAAAATTAAGAATTCGCAATAAACATGAATTACCTTATGCAATTCCTTCTCCAAATTTGTCAAACCCCTAATTTTGAACTCACCCACCAAAACTTATTGCTAAACTAGATATTTAATTTTTTTACAATTTAATAAAACAATTTTCATTTCCCATTGCAATTTGCATAATATTAATTTTAAACAAAGATCTATTTTTTTGCAACCAAATGATAATTACATTTTCTTTTTCTTTTCACAAAATTGAATTTACACATTTACATAAAAGTCATTTTTAATTTTATTTCAAAAAGGAATGCAAGGCAATTTCTATTTTTGATTTGATCTCAGTATTTAATAATGCTAACACAATATTTTAATTTAATTTATCAATAAATAAATCTAATCCATGATTAGATTATTTTATTGATTGAATTAAATTAACTAATTAATTAATAAGCACTCATTTATTTATTTTGGCAAAGCAAATAAGTAAAACAAACACCATTTATATTGCAAATTTAAATACGCAAGCAAGGAGGAAAGAGGCAACAAAGAAATTAACTTATCCCAACTAACAATCCAATGACACACTATGACTAGGGTGATGACTTGACATAGAAAACCTAGTTACTATCTCACAATCGATACTGTTGGTCAATGGACACACTCAGACCTGTGAAACTAGGTGGAGTCGATGTCCTATACCTACATCCTGCAAACAAAGCAAGTTTCAAACATGCATAGAATATAGTAAAACACACTGTGAAGAGGGAATCGCGGAATCACAGGGTGCTCGCATGCAAGTGATGTGATCCTGTCCCCTTCACCAATACAATATTGCTAACTAATGCATCTAATATCAATGATATAATCAAAAGTTTAAAGCATCGTTAATTCACATACATGCTAATCTAATCCATGACATGCATTAATAATACTAACTAAATAAAATACCATCACCCCAAAACATAATGTTTACATCGCTTAACAATTAGCAATCAAAAGTAACCAAGTTCCACAAACAAAGTGATAACAAAATAAACATGCATTGTGAAATATTGTTCGATCAAAAGAGCAAAATGGAAGGGTGTTACATTTTATCTTTACCACATGCATTTGCTTATACATGATGATCTTTAGTGTTTGATGTTTGGTGATCAATATCCCCTATCCAATCTACATTGCAACATCTAATTAGCTTAATATTTGTCTAAAATCCCATTGAATTTAATCTAATGATCAATAGTTCCTTAAAAATATTTTTTAAATATTTTAATAAATTCCCAATTCTAAGGTCTAGAATTATTTGAAAATTAGAACTCAAATTATAATTAAAGACAATGCAATGTCAGGTTTTCTAGAGACTAACACATGTATACATCAAAACTCAAGCTATATGGTTCCAAGGAATAATAGTTATATATGATATATTATTCTTTAAATTATGTCTTAACACACATTTGTTTTGAAGTTTTCTAACCATGCCATTGCACTTGAATGACTATAAATACTTTTAAATGTCCTCAAGTCATCTTGGTCATGCAAGTTGCAATGTTTATATGATCCTTGACTCCAATTCCTTAAGCCAATTCTTTTTGTTTCAATATTTGTGTTTTGTGTCTTTGGTCTTTTATTTTCATCACTTCAATGTTCTCAAATTATTTTTATGTTTTATGCTCTAGGGATTCCTCAAGCTGGAGTCGATCCAAATCTAGATATTGGAACAAACGAATATATTGAAGAACACATGGACCTTGAAGTTAGGGAGGAGACCCAAGTTCAAACAATGATTTTTGGAGAGGGGTTAATATCACTTCCTTCTACTGGTATGGATGAGCATATAAAACTAGCACAAACTTCTCTCACTTATAGCATCATGTTTTATTATTATTTTTGCTTGCATACATAAAGTTCACTTATTTAACATCATCTCTCACTTTTGTTTGCAAAATATTTTGTGACATGTAGGAAGGGCACAACAAGTAGGAAGTTTTCATGCTCAAGTCGAGCCAAATCTAGACATTGGATCTAATGAATCCACTCAAGAATGCATGGTCCTTGAAGATAGGGAGGATGCACAAGTTCAAACAATGCATGTTGGAGAGAGGTTAGGATCACTTCCTCCTACTGGTATGGATGAGCATATAAAACTAGTTGAGAAGGTGAGGAAACAAATTTCTCATAGAAATTTAGATCATTTACTTGAAATGGATATGGAGAAACTAAAATATTATGCCGACTAGCCTTATAATAAGAGAAAGAGGTCAATGACTAAATCTATAAATGGAATGATAAATCATCATTTCAATCATCTTGATACACTTGAAAAAACCCAATTGTTATCATGTTTACTTCTTCGTGATGAGCTCAAAGAGTCATTACAATTGTTAGATTAATACATTGACATCAAATAAGAAGAAACACATGGGATTACAAAAGGATATTGTTCAAAAGGAAAATGTTAAAAAGGTTTAGAATTTCGACAGGAGGATCCTCAGGTGGATAAGGCCACTACAAGAAGGGTGATGTTAACATCTATTGTACATCAAGATATAGCAATAAAAAGAAAAATGTCTGCACTTTCAACTGAAATTGGTTATAGTAGAACCACATTGATAAAATATGAGAAAAAGAGAAAGTTTTTGGATGATAGTTTAGAAGGAAATTGGGAAAATATGTGTAGAGCTCCCTGTTCTGACAGTATTGAAGATGTTAGGAACTTGGTCTCAAGTTTTTGGCATGATCAGACTTGTCCATCATCAAATACTAGAGATGTTATGAGACACAGGATTGGACCTAGTATTTATGAAAATCATATCAAACATTGGCTATACATAACACAATTTGAGATGTATATGAACTTTTGTAATGCATATCCTCATATAAAGATTGGTCAAACAATGTTTCAAAGGTTAAAGCCATATTATATGAAGATAAACAAGTTTTTTGAAACTTGTTGTCGTTATCATATTGAATTTGATCTCTACTATCAGCTATTTTGAAAGATGAGAGAAGAAAGATGCAGGTTTCAGAATGCACCTCCTAAATAGGAAAGTTTTTTCATAAAGTCTATATTATGTGATCATGAAAATGGACCTCAAATAAACTGCATAAAAAGAATTTGTGAGATGTGGAAATTTGGCTAAATTTCCTTCAAGAATTGAGGATACTGACCTAAGAAAGACAACAAATTGCAAGTGGTAAGTATTATTTTTAGAGAGTTTATTTGTTTCAATTTCTCATATATTGTTTTTTAGATTGTCTTTGATGTAATGTTTCATTGATCAAGTGTGGTTTATTAGTTATTCACATATTTTACTAATACACGTACAATTATGTAAAGTTGCAAACAAATTTTGGGAAAGAATCCACAAGGTTGAACTATGTAGAAGAGGATATTCCCATTGGAAAATTTATGGAAGATTTCCAAAAATTGATATGACCATACATACATCATTCCTTTTTTGCTAAGTGGGTATGTGTAGGATCATCATGGAAAAAATAGGCCCTTAAGTGGCAAAAAATTCAAAAAAATAAGTGTTAGGCAACTTGACATAAAAATTTGAATAAGTTATCTATATTATTTCAAAATATGTAAAAATATAATCTCTAGAAAATTGAATGTAGTTTCTAAACTACTAGGTTTATTTAAAGTAAATAAAATCTATTTGGTGAAATTTTGAAATTTCAATAGTAGTACTTAAATTTCATGGAAAAAATAAGAAGTAGGTGTCTGTCTAACCACCCTAACCATAATAAAATGATAATATTTTCTTATATAAGATTTTATATATAAGTAGAGGACTCATGTCCAAATGTGATGCATATTTTATTGTAATTTTTTTCCAAGTAAATAATTAATTATGAATTTTTTATTACAAATTTTAAAAAATATAAAAACTTGTATGTCTGACCACCTTAACATGGTCAAAACTTCATGAAATCTAATTTTTCTATTTTTAATCCTATAGTATGTGAAGTATAGAATGTGACGCATATTTCAGATTCAAAAAATGTGATACCTTTTGAAATTTATAGATGTTTTTCAATTAGCCTATCAATCGGGACATTAGTCGTAATTCTAATAGAAAATGAATAATAATTGTTTATTAAATTCAAATTAAAGCATAATTTATATTTGTGGAAAGTTGAAAATCTCCTCTAAAAACCCTTTTCGTTTCATCAATTTTGGGTGAAAAAAAGTCGTCAGCCACATACCCTACAAATACCCATAATATTGCCACTTTTTGGCCCATCATGATCCTGCACATACCCAAGTGGCAAGCACAACAGTTCTAAACATTGAGAGATACTTTCCCATGTGGAACAATTCTATCAGTAGTTGAATTTGTAGAAAATTACTCCTTTGTACATCAATAGGAGATTCAATCAGAGTATTACTTTTCAAAGTAGATCACTATTATGGTTCATGTGTGTTATCAACATACACAATCAAAATTGGATGGTGTTGAGAGTACAGATGAAGAATGAGCCATTAAGAAAGAATATCACTTTATATTAGTGATGATAAAGAGCATGCCACACTTTTTGTCCAATATTGCTTTACAATATTTTTTGAGAATTTGAGAAGCAGGGGTGTACAATTTGAAAATCATTTTGTATGGTCAAATGGATGTGCAACACAATTCAAATTTTCATGGCCATTCTATGCACTTTGTAGATATCATAAAATCTACAAAATACCACATGTTTGGAGTTTTTTTTAGAGTGGGCATGGAAAGGGTGAGCATGATGTAGCAGGAGCTTGCATCAAATGAGTTATCTAGAAGATTGTCTAGACAATACACATGATTTTGTTGAATGGTGCAAGAAACACTTTGAATCAAATGTGGTCGGCACATCTTCAAGAAAAAACTGACACATTCCACATAGAGCATTTTGGGAGATATCGGGTATGTATAAATTGCATTAAATCAAAAATTTCAATTTATTTAAATTTAATATATATATATACATATTTGTTCACATAAGTGTTTTGTTGTACATATATATCTAGGTGTGGATAGAAGATTAATGCATGGATGCAAGAGGGTAGAAAAAACAAGATCTTTGCATTGTGTTAGGAGTTCAGATAGTCGCCATGGATGGATATTAGACACAAGGGATTACTCTTGTTTTTGCACTGAGTGCATTGAGGGAAACTCTGATTATGCATGCAACAATCAAGAACTTGGATATGTTGGTAAATGAGATACGGTGCCACTAGTTGTTTTAGAAACATACGATGAAAACGAGGAAGAAATATTTGAAGACATTACTTTGATTTCAATTGATTATGACCAAATTTCAGGATTGGTTAGAAAAGGTACACATGTGTAAGTTTTCAATAATTTAAATATCATATATATCTAGTTAATGATCTTTAGAGACATTTCTAATTTTTTAAGATTTTTTTGTGTAAATTTGGTGTACAGGAGATGTTTTGCAGTCATAGAAGAGCCTGGAAACATTGAAGGTGTTAGCTATTATTTATTGTGTTGTAGAGAACAAAGGAATAAGCTAACAGAACCTGAAACAAGTGATGGAATGTCATTTCCCATAGGTGAGTTTGAATTTAAAATTTTATATACATTGTATTCACATGTGCACATTGCATTATAAACATTAAATATATATTGTACAAACCTTGAGCACGAAAATGTTGCACACGTTCATATGTCTTACCTTAGGTTCACATTTACCATGTAGGTTCTATTGTAGTGCAAGGGACATATCTAAAACAAGTCAAAGTTGTTCAGCATGGGATTCATTTTGTTGACTATCAACCTAATAACAAGGTATATCAATATAGTCACTTAATAATTGCTACCACTCTACATCTTCACATAGTTCCACATGCACGTGGTGAAGAAAATGAGACTAGATAGTGATGAACATAAAAATTCTACATGTTATTGAAGAGCGGGCTGAACCTGAGTCTTTGACTTAGATTATATCCATGGTTTCCAAGTTCACTTGTAACCCTATACATGTTCAAATGAGAACTTATAGTAACTTGTACATAGTTGTAAATCATTTTGTGTAAATTACAATTATATGTACATATTTGTTCCATGGAAAATTCTTAAGTTCAAGAATATTTGATAGCATCATCTCTCACTTTTTTTGGTTGCATGTAAACCCATATATATGCTTTCAATCCTTATTTGAAACGTAGTGATTTTTTTTAAAATCATTTTTCCTAAATTACAATTATATGTACATATGTGTTCCATGGAAAATTCTTAAGTTCAAGAATCTTTGATAGCATCATCTCTCACTTTTTTTGGTTGCATGTAAACCCACACATATGATTTCAATCCTTATTTTAAACATAGTGAAGTTGTTTAAAATCATTTTTCCTAAGTTACAATAATATACAACTTATATTTGTTTCATGGAATTCTTAAGTTCAAGAATCTTATATACACTTATATACAACTTATATAATTTGTTCCATCAAATTTTTCCATGGGAAACTATGTAAATTTTAAAATTAAGTATTATATAATTATTAAATTATTAAATTGTTATCTCTCTCAAGTCTCTCCCTCCCACCCCCTCTCCCTCTCTC
>VDFB02271358.1:710241801-710429978 GCA_007258455.2 Sequoia sempervirens | reverse complement strand
AAAAAATAAAAATTCTATACGTATAGTAAAATTTATCTGTTATATGGTCACATTATTTCTGAATTGTAATTGATTTGACTTTGAAACTTGATTAAAGAAAACATATTCAATAAAAAACTATCTAACCAAGTGGAAGCATTAGGTATCAGAGTTGAAAATCTAAATTCGAAAGAATTGGAATTTTATCTTTCAAGGAAAAAATGTTCGTGTTATACAGTGTGCGTCACTTTTTAAAAATATTGTTTTTTGAAAACAACCAATTTTCATGGGAGATGGAAAAATAAGTGCAATATGATTCCAAAAATTTTTGAAAAAATATTTTTAGAATCTCTGACAAAATGTGACAAGACTCTAGTTTGCACCATCTTCAAATTCCTCACGGTTTAACTGCTATAGGTGCTCGAATGTGAAGATTTAGTTAAAAAAATAAAAAATAAATGTCCCGTTTGGCCAAAAATTGTAAACCACTATTGTGGGATCAACCATCTCTTCCACCAATCCCTCAACATCCTTCTAGCAAAACTTAATGAGTGAAATTGAAAACAATAAAAAATAAATTGAGGAGTTAATCACAAGGTTGAATGATCCAAATGATTCAACCATGGAAAGAAAGACCCTTGCAACTTCACTCAAATAAATACTAAAGCATGTAGATTCAATCAACAAACAATTAACTAGTTGGCAAGATAGGAGGTAGGCGGCTAGGACTTATTACCTGGATAAATTATCATATAAAGATGTAAAAGATCTAAAAATTACAAAATATTTTCCTCATTATTCACTGACCCATGCACAAATGAAAATATTACCCTCAATGCGAAGAGGTTTCCTATCCATTAGTGCCACCACCAATAGATTAGGAGCTTTTTTGGGATAGGTGGTACATGGTTTTTGATTACCCACCATGCAAAAATTGTGAAGTCCTAAAATATTTCCTAAGGAAACTATATTGTGAGGTCATCTTGAAAATAATCCTAAATTATTTTGACATGAGGGACTTCTAGGGGAGAGGTGGGGGGTTGGCTCAAGATAGACCCAATGCACATCAGGATCCTAGGTGGCAAGGAGATGAGCTCTCGCTAGGCCACCTCATGAGCACATTGCTATCCCTTCCATCATGAAGGAGAGTGATAAGGTAGAGACTTTGCAGGCCATCGAATCTTTAACCTAGACTGTCATCTAGCATGCCAGCCCTACAATACATTGCCATCTAGGGGAGTCTTTGATTGGTGGGATTTGATCCCATTTATGTTAGGGTTGTGGGGTGAATTGTTCATATGATCCCACTGACACTCAAGAGGTTGTTATGCAAGATACATCTATAGCTATGGAGATGGCAAGGGAAGTTGACATTTTGAATGAGGCCTATAGCATGAAAACTCAGGTAAATGTTAGCATGTTCATTGAGTTTAATTTATTAAATTTCAATTTTGAAATGCAAGATTAACTAATTTAGTTATAGTATTTTAATCTAATTTTAGGGTCATAGTGTTGATACTAGATACACTAGCCCTACACCTGGTTATTTCTCCACTACATTTACCATTGAGGTATGTAACTAGTAAACAATTATAAATTTATTACATGTTAATAGCATTGTTTTATGAATGGTATTCTAATATGTGATTTTTGATGTTGATTAGGCTAATATTGGAGGTTTCGAGAGAATTCCTACCAATGCTATACAAACCTACACACATGTAATAGAATAAAGAGTTTAACTAATGAGTTATACTTAATATAATTTTGTACTTTATATTCATATTGTTGATTACATTGCATTGTACATTTTTCAAACTTAAAGCATTACTTCACATTCCATAACTAATAACTAGATGTTGATAGATGGAAAAATTTCAACTACAATATAGTTTCTTAGTAAGTCAACATAAGTAGTGATGCAATTACTTCACATACCATAAGTAATAAATAAGAGAAGCTTCCAATTGCATTTTCTTGTCATGGAATTCCATGAGACCACTTTTTACTAAGGCATCTTTTCAAACAATTCACTGCATTGTCTATGCTATGGATTCTTGGAAGAAATATATGAAATAATAATAGTAAGCAATAGCATAGACAAGGAAATGAGTTGTTTGAAAAAATTACTCAAACAAATGCGGTCTCATGGTGATGTCCTTCACCATGAGACCCAATTTATTTGAGGCACTTTTTCAAACAATTCACCACCTTTTCTAAGCTACCACATTTTCCATACATGTCTACCAAAGAATTTTATCAAATAGTTCATTTTGTCACTACTATGGATAAAATATTAAAAGATGTGCTTTCCAACAAACTATGGATGATTGGGAAAAAATTTCAAAGCATAATAATAAGCAATAGCATAGACAATGAAGTGAGTAGTTTGAAAAAATGCCTTGAAGAAATGCAATCTCATGGTGATGGAATGCCATTCCATCACCATGAGACCACATTTCTTTGAGGAATTTCTTCAAATAGCTCACCACCTTTTCTATGCTACCACATTTTCCATACATGTGTACACCAAATAATTTTATCAAACTACTCACTTCTTTGTTGCTATGGCTAAAATCCTAAAATAGGTGCTTTCCAACAAACTATGGATGCTTGGAAAAATCTATCAAAGCATAATAGTAAGCAATATCATAGTCAAGACAATGAATAGTATGAAAAATTTCCTTGCTGAAATGTGGTATAATGGTGATGGAATACCATTCCATCACCATGAGACCACATTTCTCTGAGGCATTTTTTCAAACAACTCACTACTTGAAGAATAGAAACCAACCCATTAGCCTAAATTCCCCTCAAAATTCTTTTCAAGCTCCTCATCCTCAATTTACTAATCCATGGAACCTTCCACCTTTTATTCCACTTTTTTGTGTCCCCACCCCTCCCTCTTCATGTCATGATCACCCTCCATCTCATAACCAAGACCACACTATACCATCCACCCCATCCCAACATAGTACCATAGAGAAGGCAATGTCTTATGTTGATGGAATGCCATGAAAAATTTCTTTGTATTGGAATTCCATCACCATGAGACCCCATTTCTTGGAGGAATTTTTTGAAACAATTCACTACCTTCTCTATGCCACCATAGTTATAGTACATGTTTATGAAATCATTTTATCAAATGCTTCATCACCTTGCTGCTATGGGTAAAAGTCTAAAAACACATGCTTTCGAACAAGATATGGATAGGGAAAATAGTAAGCATGATAGTTAGAAATGTATAGTTTAATAAGTACTCAAATTTTTGTTCATTATCTCATACATTATAAGCCATGACATGGATCACTAATGTAGTTTTCGTGATTTAATAATTTATTATTTTATTTTCAGATGTTGCAAGTAGATACACCTCTAAATCTTCATAGGGCGATGGAGATCAGTGTTTCATTTGATATATACTCCTCAATGGCTCTCAAAGGGGAGGTATGAGGAGAATTACTAAATTTCAATTTACATTCGTTGTTATAGATGCTAGTTAGTGAAAAATAAAATCATTATTGATTTGTAGTTTAATTTCTATTTGTATGGTTTATATAGGGCTTCAACATGCCTCAGTATGGGAATTTGAATATTTCCATTATAGAGAGTGATCATCAAATGGTCGTAAGTGATTATTTTGTTAAATATATCAATTTTTATAATATAATTTCTATATATTAATGTCTTTACTTCTTATTGTAACAAATAAGACTTGACCAATAACTAAACCCTAGGAGCATGAGTAGGACTCCTTGACCACAAAATAAATGAGTGATAGGAATATCACCATCTAATCAACAAGCAAAGGGAAAGAGTTTATTTAGAGAGAATGGATAACAATAAATTTTGATTCCAGAGCCCTTTGTGTATGCCTAGATATGGCATTTTTGTACATATTTTGTATTGGATATATTTGAAATCTATATGCCTATATGGAATTCTCATAATCCTATATGGCTATTTTGTACATATATTTTATACTTATATCGACATATATTGATGTATGCCTACATGGCTATTTGGTTAATACAAATATTTTTTATCGATGGTGTCCATATTTGCATTATAAATTCATGGTTCAATAGACATGAGTTAAGTGTATTCAAGTGTATACAACTTACGTATATTCCAATGTATTCTTTGTGACTTACATGTTTTCACATGTGTATACCTTGTATTCATGCATATAATTTGTAATGATTTGTGTATACTATGTATTCATGTGTATACTTCAAGGCTTACATGTTTTTGAGTAATTGTGCTTCCCTTATTAACATGTACATGCTTGACTTATTCGTGTGTATACTTATTAATTGGTTAGCCCTAGCATTGATCATTGTTGTCCTTAATGGTTTTTCTTGAATATTTATTGATTGATGCTAAAAAACTTTATTAGTCACTTCAATATTCTAGACATACTAGTAGAGTTACAAATTCCAGAATTGCACAAATTGAAAAGAAAAGATTAAATTTAAATAAACACATTTGTTATTAACTTGATAATTGATTAAGATTGAGTATAAAATATATCAAGAGATGGTCCTTCTAGAATGACAACTGCCAACTAGAAAATAGGAAAAGCATTCCCAATACTTTGAATGTAATAATACACCCAAAAATGTAATGGGAGAGAAGGCTTATTTAAGATCCTTGAGCAATATATTTCCTAATGGTCCCTTATTCTTACATATCTCAATTCAATTTAATCCAAAGAGTTCCATGAAATGCTTTATCTAAAAGTGAAAAACACATTTTCAATTGGTATTCCATGAAATGTTTCATAAAAAGATTCTAATATATTTAATCTTTTGATTAGAACAACTTAGTTAAGCAAAGGATACATAATCTTCACAACACTTGCAAAATATAATATTCATAGTAGATTATGAGTAGTTAAATTCTTGACACATTATCATACACAAATTTATCTTGAATAGTATTTAAACATTTTCATAGCATAATTCTCATAGTGCAAAATGAATTGTTATGTTCTTGATCCATCGCCATATAAACATGTCGAAAAATGTATACCTTGTATTCATGCATATAACTTGTATTAATTTGTGTATACTATGTATTTGTGTGTGTACTTAAAGGTTTATAATTTTTGAGTACTTGTGCTTCCCTTATTCATATGTACATGCTTGACTTATTCACGTGTATGGGTATGTGCAGGATCATGATGGGTCAAAAAGTGGTGATATGATGGGTATGTGTAGTGTATGTGGCTGACAACTTTTTTTTACCCAAAATTGATGAAACAAAAAGGGTTTTTAAAGGACATTCTCAACTTTCCACCAATATAAATTATGCTTTACTTTGAATTCAATTTAAATAATTATTATTCATTTTCTATTTGAATTATGACTAAACTCATGATTGATAGGCTAATTGGAAAACATCTATAGCTTCCAAATGGTATCATATTTTTTGAATCTGAAACATGCATCACATTCTATGCTTCACATACTATAGGATTAAAAAAAATGAATTTTATGAAGTTTTGACTGAGCTAAGGTGGTCAGACATGAATTTTTATATTTTTTAAAAGTTGTAATAAAAAATTCATAATTAATTATTTACTTGGAAAAAGAAAAAAAAAATATGCATCACATCGAGACATGATCCCTCTACTTATATCTAAATTTTTACTAAAAATATTATCATTTTATTGTGGTTAGGGTGGTCATACATACATCTACTTCTTATTTTTTAGTTGAAATTTAAGTACTACTACATTGAAATTTCAAAATTTCACCAAATACATTTTTTTAGAATAAACCTAGTAGTTTAGAAACTACATTCAATTTTCTATAGATTCTATTCCTACATATTTTCTAAATAATATAGATAACTTATTAAATTTTTTACATCAAGTTGGCTAACTTTGATTTTTCAAAATTTTCATTGTCACTTAAGGGCCTATTTTTCCATGATGATCATGCACATACCCATATAACTATTAATTGGTTAGACCTACCATTTATCATTGTTTTCCTTCATGGTTTTCCTTGAATATTAATTGATTGATTCCAAACAACTTTATTAGTTGATACTAAACAACTTATATATTTCTAGGAATACTAGTAGAGTTACAAATTCCAAAATTGCACAAATTGAAAAGAAAAGATTAACTATAAATAAATAAATTGATTATTAAATTGATAATTGATTAAAAATGAGTATAAAATATATCAAGAGATGAGTCTGCTAGAATGGCAACTACCAAGGGTATTTGTAGGATCATCATGGAAAAAACAGGGCCTTAAGTGGCAAAAAATTTAGAAAAATCAGAGTTGGGCAACTTGACGCAAAAATTTGAATAAGTTATCTATATTATTTCAAAAATATTTAAAAATAGAATATGTAGAAATTGAACGTAGTTTCTAAACTACTAGATCTTTTTTTCTTAAAAAAGAAATCTATTTGGTGAAAATTTGAAATTTCAATGTAGTGGTACTTAAATTTCAGGGAAAAAATAAAAAGTAGAAGTTTGTCAAACCACCCTAACCACAATAAAATGATAATATTTTTTTATAATATTTTAGATATAAGTAGAGGACTCATGCCCTGATGTGATGCATATTTTTTTGTAATTTTTTTCTAAGTAAATAATTAATTATGAATTTTTATTAAAAGTTTTCAAAAAATATAAAAACTGTATGTCTAACCACCTTAACTTGGTCAAAAATTCATGAAATTTATTTTTTATTTTTTTAATCCTATAGTATGAAAAACATAGAATGTGATGCATGTTTTTGATTCAGAAAATGTGATACCTTTTGAAAGCTATAGATGTTTTTCAATCATCCTATCAATTAGGACTTTAGTTGTAATTTGAATAGAAAATGAATAATAATTACTTATTAGATTCAAAGTAAAGCATAATTTATATAAGTGGAAAGCTAAGAATCTCCTTTAAAAGCTATTTTCATTTCATCAATTTTGGGTAAAAAATAGTTGTCAACCACATACCCATCATATTGCCACTTTTTGGCCCATCGTGATCCTGCACATACCCCCAACTAGAAAATAGGCAAAGCATTCCCAATAATTTGAATGAAATAATCCACCCAAAATTACAAAGAGATAGAAGGCTTATTTAAGATTGTTGATAAATATATTTTCTAATGCTCCCTTGTTCTTACATATCTCAATTTAGTTTAATCCAAAGAGTTCCATGAAATACTTTATCTAAAAGTGAAAAAAATATTTTCAATTGGTATTCCATGAATTTTTCATAAAAAGATTCTAATATATTTAATCTTTTGATTGGAACAACTCGGTTAAGAAAAGGATACATAATCTTCACAATACATGCAAAGCATAATATTCATAGTAGATGATGAGTAGTTAACTTCTTGACACACTATCGTACAAACATTTTTTTTGAATAGTCTTTAAACATTTTCATAGCATAATCCTCATAGTGTGGAATGAATTGTTATGTTTTTGATCCATCACCATATAAACACGTTGAAAGATGTATACCTTGTATTCATCATTCATATACTTTGTATTAATTCATGTATAGTATGTATTCATGTGTATACTTCAAGGCTTACATGTTTTTGAGTACTTGTGCTTCCCTTATTCACATGTACATGCTTGAATTGTTCACGTGTATACTTATTAATTGGTTAGCCCTAGTACTGATCATTTCTTTACTTCATGGTTTTTCTTGAATATTAATTGATTGATGCTAAACAACTTTATTAGTCGATGCTAAAAAACTTCAAAATTTCTAAGAATAGTAGTAGAGTTACAAATTCCAAAATTGCACAAATTGAAAATAAAAGATTAACTGTAAATAAATGCACTGATTATTAACTTGATAATTGATTAAGAATGAGTATAAAATATATCAAGAAATGAGCCTTCTATAATGGAAACTTCCAACTATAAAATAGGAAAAGCATTCCTAATACATTGAATGTTATAGTCCACCCAAAACTGCAATGGGAGAGAAGACTTATTTAAGATCCTTGAGCAACATATTTCCTAATGATACCTTGTTCTTACATATCTCAAATCATTTTAATCCAAAGAGTTCAATGAATTTCTTTATCTAAAAGAAAAAAACACATTTTCAATTGGTATTCCATGAAATGTTTCATAAAAATATTTTGATATATTTAATCTTTTGATTGGAAAAAATTAGTTAAGTAAATGATACACAATCTCCACAACACTTCAAAAATATAATATTCATAGTAGATAATGAGTAGTCAACTTCTTGACACATTATCATACAAACATTATCTTGAATAGTATTTAAACATTTTCATAACATAATCCTCATAGTGTAGAATGAATTGTTATGTTATTGATCCATCACCATATAAACATGTCAAAAGATGTATAATACCATAGATAAGGCAATGAACTATTTGAAAAAAATTATCAAAGAAATACAGTCTGATGTTGATGGAATTTCATGACACATTTATTTGTAATGGAATTCCATCACCATGAGACCCCATTTCTTTGGGTAATATTTGCAAACAATTCACTGACTTCTCTAAGACACCATAGTTATTGTACATGTCTACGAAATCATTTTATCAAATAGTTCACTACCTTACTGCTATGGGTAAACTCCTAAATACACATGCTTTCAAACAAGATATGGATGGGGGAAATAGTAAGCATGATAGCCAGAAATATATAGTTTAATAAGTACTCAAACTTTTGTTCATTATCTCATACATTATAAGCCATGACATGGATCTCTATTGTAGTTTTCATGATTGAATAATTTATTTTTTTATTTTCAGATGTTGCAAGAGGATACACCTCTGAATGTTCATAGAGAAATGGAGATTGGTGTTTCATCTAGTATAGACTCCTCAATGGATCTGATAGGGGAGATATGAGGAAAATTACTAAATTTCAAATTACATTCATTGTTATAGATGTTAGTGAAAAATCAAAACATTATTGAATCATAGTTTAATTTCTATTTGGATGGTTTATACAGGGCTTCAACATGCCTCAACATGGGAATTTGAATATTTTCCTCGTGGAGAGTGATCATCAAATGGAAGTAAGCAATTATTTAGTTAAATATATCATTTTTTATAATGTAATTTATATATATTAATGTCTTTACTTCTTATTGTAACAAATAAGACTTGACCAATAACTAAACCCTAGGAGGAGCACCAGGAGTACTCCTTGACCCTAGAATAAATGAGTGACAAATGTATCACCATCTAATCGACAAGGAAAGGGAAAGAGTTTATTTTGAGAGTATGGAGAGCAATGAATTTTGATTCCAGATCCCTTTGTTGTATTTCTATATGGCATTTTTGTACATATTTTGTATTCGATATATTTGACATTGTATGCCTATATGGCATTCTCATAAGCCTATATGGATATTTTGTGCATATATTTAATACTTATATCGTCATATATAGATGTATGCATACATGACTATTTGGTAATACAAATATTTTTTATCAATAGTGCCCATATTTGCATTATAAATCCATGGTTCAATAGACATGAGTTATGTATATTCAAGTGTATACTTTACAACTTATGTGTATACTTTGTGACTTACATGTATTCCAATGTATAGTTTTCGGCTTAAGTGTTTTCATGTGTATACCTTGTATTCATGCATGTACTTTGTATTAATTTGTGTATACTATGTATTCATATGTATACTTCAAGGCTTATGTGTTTTTGAGTACTTGTGCTTTCCTTATTCACATGTACATGCTTGAATTATTCATGTTATACTTATTAATTGGTTATCCCTACTATTCATCATTCCTATCCTTCATGGTTTGTCTTGAATATTAATTGATTGATGCTAAACAACTTTATTAGTTGATGCTAAACAACTTAGATATTTCTAGGAATACTAGTAGAGTTTCAAATTTAAAAATTCCACAAATTGAAAAGAAAAAATTAACTATAAATAAATGCATTGATTATTAACTTGATAATTGATTAAGAACGAGTATAAAATATATAATGAGATGATACTTCTAGAATGGAAACTTCCAACTAGAAAATAGGAAAAGCATTCCCAATACTTTTAATGTAATAATCCACCAAAAATTGCAATGGGAGAGAAGGCTTATTTAAGATCCTTGAGCAATTTCTTTCCTAATTCTCCCTTGTTCTTACATATATCAATTCATTTTAATCAAAAGAGTTCCATGAAATTCTTTATCTAAAAGTAATAAAGACATTTTCAGCTGATATTCCATGAAATGTTTCATAAAAATATTTCAATATATTTAATATTTTGATTGGAACACCACAACTAAGCAAAGGATACATAATCTTTGCAACACTTGCAAAACATAATATTCATAGTAGATGATGAGTAGTTAACTTATTGACAAATTATCATATAAAAATTTATCTTGAATAGTCCTTATACATTTTCATAGCATAATCCTCATAGTGTAGAAAGAATTGTTATGTTCTTGATCCATCACCATATAAACATGTTGAAAAATGTATATGTTAAATTTTTGCAATATTATTTCTTGAATGGGAAATAGACTTGGGAGAAATCAAGTTATAATTTATAATAAAAATAAGAAATGGATTCAATGGTGGAAACTTTATTTGTCACATGAAATAATAAATGTACATAAGAGCATCACATATTTCTCTTAGACTCCAATTTTCAAGCATAGAAAATCATTTCAAATGAAAATGGCAATATTCTTGATAATAAAATTTGTTAATTGAGGAAAAAAAATATGTTTCCAAGTGCCACCATTGTACACATTTACAATTGATTGTATATTGTTGTAAGGGAAAGGAGGATAATTAAAAATTTCTTGTGCTTGCTAGACTTAAGGATGATCATATGCTTTTTTGTGTGGAAAACATAGACTTCTCAACCATCATATGTATATTTCTCTTTTCAATTTTTTTGCATGGCATCATAAGGTATCAGGCTAGTTGAACATAACTTGGAGAAATTCCACATGCTTTGGTGCAAAAGAGAACCATGCCTAGCATTAACATACATGTCAAGACACATTGGACAAGTTTGTTTGCTCGCACAAGTTACAAAATGAAAGTTGCACCAGTTTGTAACTTTACACTACTTGCATTTGACACTTTTTCCATCAAGAGAAAACTGGACACCACAAGAAAATGACTATGAGATAACAAAAACTAAGAGAGGGTATTATGGAGGGGCCCAACACAATCTCGTAGGCTCAGATGGAGAGTTTGTAAGCATCACAATTTCCAAGTAATAGCCTGCCAAATATTTTTTCCCTTTTGTAGTATGGAACCTTAATAGATTGAGCCAGTTGAAAGTAGCTTGAAGCAATTCCATGTGTTTGGGTGTGAAAGAGGACCATGCTTAGCGTAAATGTACTGTAGACACCAAAAATTTCTTGGTTGATACTATGCATTTGATTTTGATTAACTAACATCGTTTCTTCCGAAATCACTTCAAATTCATCAATTAATTGAATAATTAGTGTTATTTAATTAAATTCATTTAGATTAGCTATTAATAAAATAATTAAATTTATTGATTAATTCATTCTTTTTCAAACTAATTATTCATCTTATTTAATTAAATTAAATCAAATCATTTAATTAAATTAAATCCTCTCATTTGATTAAAATCAATCAAATCAAATTTCACAATCTCCTAATTCACTCCAATTAATTAATTCTAGATTAATTAATCCTAAATCATCTTTTTAATCACCATTATCAATTCCTCTATCTTTTAACTCCTCAAGAGTTAAATCAACCCATTTCCAACTAATCAAGTTGCACATGAAAATAATTTCAATTAATTATTAATTCATCTATTTTCCCTCACCAATGTATATTCCAAGGAATATTCTTCTCAACAACCTCACATTCAATTTCCCTCCAAAGTTTTTCAAAAACCTTTCACATCTACAATAAATTCTCTTACAACCTTTCAAATCCTCTTACATCCTCTCAAATCTCATTCAATTCCTCTTACACCATTTGCAAATTCTCAACCATCAACATTTACTCCTCTCCCATCCTCCTCCACTCACACATTTCCAAAAATGTGCTCCAACTTCCTCCAATAGAATTGTGACACTTGGCACATTCTTATTTTCTCTCAAATTATCCCACATTCACCAATTTCCTCCATTCTTGAACCCTTGGCTTCTATAAATAGAGGCATCCTTTTCACAATATGGATCCATAACTAAGAGTAATATCACTATACACATCCTACTTCATAGCTTTCACTATTTTCATCATCTTCTAGCACTTTTAGCTAGATTATAGTCATTTTCACACTTGGATCATCAAAAAATCATCAAGCTTATCAAAGGGATTGGGAAAGGGATTCTATCCACATCAAAGGAGCACCACTCCTCCTATGGGATGGAGGTTTAGCTAGTTCTATTTAGATTACATGCTATATTATGATGATTTCTTGTTGTTTTCATGTTTTCTATTGAATTTGGCTAAAGAATTTCATAGTGAACACTAGATTGATCTTTCTAACATATTTGTCGATAAGGGTGTGGTTCATTGGTCAAGTTTTTTGGTTGTAGTAATGGCCACTAGGGTTCAAACCCTCATTGGGACAAAGTGCTCGTAGGCCTTATGCCTTCATTGGGCCATTGAGCTTGTGGTTTTGGTAGTATAATGTTGTTTCTTGTACCTAGTTCATAGCTTCGGTCAAAAGCATTTACCCCTAATAATATGGGTGTATTGCACCCTTAAAACAAAAAAAAACCTTTCTAACATGTTTGAAACTTGATTGTTGATCTCTTGTTGGACTTTTGGTAATCCTTCAAATAAAAAAACATCTTGGTTGGCTACGTATGTGTGGATGAATCCTTCTTCATACATAGTTAAATTATCACCTTGTCGACAAGTTTATTCCAAGATAAAATCCAACATATTGGGGTTTATAAGTTCATTATCCAAAACCCAAATCAAATGAAAATCAAATCCAAAATCCAAAATCCAAAATTCCTAAAGTCTAGTATCCCTCCAAGGTTTCTTAAGAGTTCAATCATTCATATCATCCATCTTTCATTTATCCCATCATCTCTATTTGATCCTTAAAACATCCTAATTTGAATTTAAATTTGTACCTAAAGTTTAGACCAACCTAGGGAGTTCGAGGTTTACCTCCCATATTCCTAAAAGTTGATCCTTATTTTATGGTCAAAACTAGATCTCAACACAAGAAAAATTTGGAGCAAAACAAAGAAACATCCATTTCAAGTGACTTGAGTCAAACAATGCCTAAATTCAACTCCATCAGATCTAACAATCCTCCACTCAACTTTCCTCAATTACAACAAGATCTTCAAGAGGAAGGTTTTCAAGTGGAGGATATCATCAACAATTTCCAACGAATGAATCAAGATGGAAATCATGGATATAATCACAAATATTGAAAATCACAAGATTATCAACACAATGATGAGAGTTAATCCTTTACAATACATGTTAGAATTGGAAAAGGAAGGGGCTAAACTCCCTTTTGATTATGATGTAATAACTATTATGAAAAAACCTCTTGGGATTATGCCACCAGTATCATTTACACCTTTCCAAAACATCATCTAACCTGCCATACAACCAACATCATCTCATGCTCCAAGTCAACCTATGGTTACTAAGGGAAGTTCATTTCTTCATGCTCATCAAACACATCCCCTTGTAAATAACCAAGACTTAGACATGAACACCATCTTGGGTTTACCAAATAATGTTCCTCAAGATCAAAAGCATCCATATGTTCCACTCATTTTCCATGACACCAATAATCCTTCCACTTTCGCCACATCACCAACATATTCTCTTGAAACACAAGTCTCTCTCCCCATGACTTCAGAAGGACAAGTGGGTCTATTTGGACAAGGGGGAACCTTTGATGCCTCATCATCACTTTCTCAAGGAAACATACCATCCATCTTCCCACCATTTTCCCCTCTACCATCAACATCCATACCAATCCTTGGTTTATGGAAAGCCCCTTTACCAATCCTCAATCAACCAAATCAAAAAAATCCACCAATCGTGAATCAAATCAACATACCAAATCCTCCAAGCTTTCCATCAATATTGCAACACCAAGTGGCACCAATCCAAACAGCTCAACCAAACATCACTCCATCTACAACACCTTAAATACCTCAAAACATGGTCTACCAGGGACCTAGCATATCAAAAACACCATCTACCACACAATCCCTTATCATCATTGAAACAACAACTCTACAACCACCTCGACCAAGTCTCATCACACCATCTCACACCATTTTGAATCCTTTACCTCCACCACCAAACCCCAACGTGGAAAATCAATACATCACATTGAAAGCTACCTAGCAAGCCTATCAAAAAGAATTCTAGCAATTTCAAGCTCAACAAGACACACAAGTTGTGCAACAAGCCATTCAACAAGCACAGTCACAACAAACTATTCAACAAACATAGACACAACAAGCCACACAACAAGCACAATAGGCTTCCCAAGCACAAGATTTATTGCACAAGCCGCATAGTTTTCCCAAGCTGTACAAGTCGCCCAACAAGCCCAAGCTTAGTATCAAGCACAACAAACTCAAGAACAAGATTTGTTATAGCTACAAGCTTATTAGCAAGCTTTGCAACAATACCAAGCACAACAAAAATTAGTTCAGTTACAATCCCAACAATAAGCATTGTAGGCACAATAATTGGATGCATACCAACAAGTGTTGGTGACAGAAAAAAACTTGGAGTAGCCTCCCATGAACATAGAAAACAACCCACTTGTCACTCAAGCAATAAAACCACCCCTAAACAGATTCATGGATTGATGCAAGAAGTTGGGTCCACAAAAAGCTCATAAAGTGGAAGTGTTTTTGCTGGCTTTTAGAATTTGTCACACTTGGACTAAAAGTTTGAGGCACTTACACAATGAATCTTAAAAAAATTAAGTAATATGAAATTTAGCATTTTTAATCTAGTTTCTAAATATGTAATTTATTCAAATACTTAAATTATAAAAATCAAATTTTGATAGGGATGTATAAAAACCACTTTTTAAAACTTTTTAACCCTACCATGCACATGTATGGACACCACTTTTTGACCTAGATAAAAGTATTTTTCTAATTCCTTTTGGGGAAAGATAGCTAACAATATGAATATTGATGAGGATTTTTTTTGTAATTTTTTTAAAATATTTTTTTGTATTGAAATTTTATTGGTCTTTATTGTTGTTTTTAAAAATCAATGTGTACAGACAACATAATTGGACCTAAACTAAACACTTTTTGAAATTTTTTTCATTGTGTAGAGAATTATTTGAAGATTGATGCCATATATATTTTTAACAAGAAACTTAACCAAATAAAAGTTATTGAAAAAAAATAATAATATTTCAAGATTAAGGACTAGTTTGCTTAGAAATTAAATTAAAATATATATATATAATCCAATCTTAATAAAAATATATATATTTGGAAACTAGACATTGTGTTCTCTAATGGGTTTTAATTTTATAGATTGATTCAGAAAAAAAAGTCCATCAACCATATTGCCAAAGTTATTTTTTTCTCTCAAAATTACCATGATCTTGTACTTGTAGGTCTAAGTCTAGGTTTTGGGTTACCACACATTTTATAAGCCTAAATCGAAATGAAAAATAAATCTTGTGAGTTTCAAATCTTTTAGAACAAGTACACACTTCAAAATGGGTACCTATTTTTAAAAATGAATGGGTATTTGTTTTAAAGCTGAAAAATGACACTTCCTCTGAATGTGGATCCAGCTTCTTGCTCAAACCCTCATCCCACCACCCAATTTGGAAAGTGATGTCTCTACACAAATCAATTTTCTCTCAAAACAAGTGCTAGAGCTACAATCAAGAAAAACAACAAAAAAAGGGAATTTGTGCCCCTATCCATTTGAAAGAAGCATTGTGATGGTTTGATTCCCACAAGGATTTGAGATACCTAAATTGGAAAAATATTGTGGGACTGGAGATCCTAAAGATGACATCAAGGAATTTCATGTCCACTATATGGAATTTTCATATGACTAGTCATATTTAATGTGACTATTCCCTTGGAGTTTGGCTAGACCAACAATGGAATGGTTCTCCCACCTTCCCCTTGGAATAGAAATGTTTCAAGAAATTGTGGACTTATTCATAAAAAATTACACATTCAACATAGGCATGGATGTGATTCTAGAAGAACTATCCACCTTAAAACAAGCCAAGGTGGAAACATTTCCATCCTTCTTACAATAATGACAATCCAAGGCCAACAAGAGCAAGTGGGGTATGCCGAAAGAACACAAAATTGGGACTATCATCTCCAACCTTGAAGGGACCTTGTCCTTTCATTTGAAAATGCAATTCATAAAAGCATATTATTAGTTGATCCCCATGGAGCTCAATATTGAAAGAGCACTTATTGCACAAGGGGGCACACCCACATATCAAGGAAAATGGCCATCAACTAGTTATAATGAAAAGCCTTGCACATAGGAAAATTAAAAAAATGTCACTAATGATTGTGTCATTGATTCCAATGTTATTATCAGTGCCCCAAGGAAAAATACACAACAATAATCACACCAACAATCACAAGACAGTGCTCAAAACAACACACAAATCAACCAGTCATCACAACAATGCATGCACCAAAATTCCAACAATCTAAATGATCAAGGGGGACAACCCCAAAAGAACAAGTATCCCCCTAAAAAAATTACACACCACTTGGGGAACCGATCGAATCTATCATGCAATAGGTAGTACAAGCAAATCTTATCAAAATCACAGTCTATGAAAATTATCAAGAGCATCAAGTTAAACTACCATGATATAAGAAGAAGCACCTTTCTGAATTTCACAAGATAAAGGGACACATGACAACCAATTGCATGAGACTGAAGAATCTAATCCAAGATCTCATTGATGACAAGACTATAACCATTGAACATTCTGTTGGGAATCAATATCTTAAAATATACATGAATTTGATGCTTGATCACAATAAAGGAAACAACAATGGTAAGGGAAAGTACAATAATGTGAACCAAATTTACAACCATGTTGTTGCATCCTTGGATGAGTGGGTAAGAATTGTCAATATCAAAGGATCTAGAGCTGAGTGTGGAGTCAGCGCATGTAGTAGTAGAATTACCATTCCAGGACCTTCACCACCACCCAAAGCACCCATCACAAATCCAAAGTCACACCCTAATGGTTATAATTTCTTAGATCAACTAAAAAAACCCCTACGCAGATCTCCAACATGGAGTTGATAAAAATCTTGCTCACATAGGGAAATCCTAGAAAATGCATTGGCTACATCATTCATCCCCACAGATCTTGATGCAGACTAGTTCCAAGCTATGGTCAGACATATCACTACACTATATCTCCTCACATTCTATGAACAAGACCTCCCAACTCAACCATCTCATAATCGTGCACTCCATCTTGAATTCCTAGTCCATAAGAATAAAGTCAAACAAGTCTTGGTGGATGAAGGTGCAAGGTTGAATATTTGTAGTTTGAAGCTAATAAAGAATCTGGGATTCTCTAAAGATGTCATTGAAAAAGGTAAGGGTATTACTATTAGGGCATATGATGATCAAGAACGAGTGTATCAAGGCACCATTCAACTTCTTATTCAAGTAAGGCCAACAATCATGGAAACTACATGCCATGTCCTTGATCTTGAAATACCTTACAATATCCTCTTGGGGCACCCATGGATCCATGGGATGCAACCTATCACATCCACCTTCAATCAATGTGTAAATTTTCCTTATCAAAATCAAGAATTCATGTTCCATAGAGATCCTAAGCCATTCTATTATTGTAAAAATCTTGAGGCCAAGTACTACAAGATCCCTCAAGTCCCAAAGAATTATGAGGGACCCACATATCTATATATAGACCCATCTACCCTAGCCTCCACTTCTGAGAGAAAGACACCCTCCATTTTTGACATCTCTGATATAAAGGTTATTATCCAAGATAATGGGTGTGAGCACAATAACATGAAAAAGAGTGCCTTTGTAATAGGAGAGTTACCTCAATCTCCTAGATCTCATGGGAAACCCCAACCAATTGACACATCTCAAGCCTTCAAAGTAGACCCCTCCATATTCAAAAGCTAGGGGGACCTAAGCTAGGAAGTGGTAGAAAAAAAGGATATGTCAAGTATGTTATACTAAGATGAAAGGCCCATACCTAATCTTTCCATGGATGATAACAATAAACGACTATAGTTAATGCTTGGCATGGGCTATAACAAGAACAAGAAACTTGGGTGATATGATAATGACCTAATAGAACCTATCATTGTTGAGTAGTACCTTAATAATCTTGACCTTGGATGTATCCCTTTGAAGATAACCATACGTGGCAAGGTTTCCCTGGTTAGAAAGGTCAAAACTACTCCTCGGTTACTAGTGTCTATAGGTTTACCTTTAGATAACTATACCTTTGATATAACCAATGTGTGTAACAAGGACCCCATCACTGACCTACTGATGTTATTTGCGGGATTCCTCTCTTTTCATGATTAGTACACTATATTTCAAGCCAAGTTACTAGACCAATGAACTAAAATGTGTCTAGGCCCAACTCATCAATTATGACTAATGAGGACCACTGATATTAGACACATTTGAAAATGATGAGGCTCTCTCAAAATTCATGGGACTTTGGGATACTCTACCATGTGGAGATCATAAAGCAGGGTTTGAAATTGAGTTGGGCACACATGCATACTATGGGGAAGAGATTGAATCCCTCGATCAAAAAATAGAAAATTTAAGAATAATATCTAGGTATTTAAGTTAAAATCACCTTGTGGAAATTTGTGACTTGAAAATAGTAAAAAAAAGGGATGTATCCAATGGTGAAAACCTATTTGAGGCATCAAAGGATGAGAGATTCAATCTTCCCCTTAGTTATATTCATCAAGAAAAATTAGGATTCTTGGCACATAAATGTAATCTAGTCAATCTTGGAATTGAGGAAACACCACACATCCCCTTCTATGCAGAGTCACTTTTGACCAAAGAACATGAACTTCTAGTTACATTTCTAAGAGAAAGAAATGTAAACTTTGCATGGACCTACATTGACATGCCCGGTTTTGGTCTAGAAGTTGTGGTTCATCATGTAGTTGTCTATCTAGAGGAAAAACCAATAAGACAAAAGCTGAGAAAGATGCATCTGAAGATTGCATTACTAGTCAAAATTGAATTACAAAATCTCCTTGATGGTGGCTTCATATGTCCAATTGATTATCTCAAATGGGTTTCAAATCTTGTACCTATCTCTAAGCCCACTAGGGGAATTTGCATCTGCAATGACTGCAAGGACCTGAACAAATCATTCCCTAAGGATGATTTCCCCCTCCCAAATATAGACATGATTGTGGATATGGCCATAGGGCATGAAATGATACCATTAATGGATATAGGTTTTTAGGGTACAATAAGATTATGATAGCTAAGGATGATCAACATAAAACAACTTTCACTTGCCCATTAGGGACTTATTGCTGGAACATGATGCTATTTGGGTTAAATAATGTTGAGACTACATACCAAAGAGGTATTATGCTAATCTTCCATGACATGATTAACAAATCTATAGAAGAATATGTGGATGACATATTAGCCAAATCAAAAAATGGTGAAGATCACAAAGTGACACTAAGCTCTATCTTTGATAGGATAGAAGAATACAAGATTAGGCTCAATCCTAAGAAGTGTGTCTTTAGTGTGCAATCAATAAAACTACTATGATATATTGTATCTATGAGGGAAATTGAGATAGACTTGTCAAAGTCAAAGATATTCTTGAGATGGAAGCACCACAAACATTAAAGTAGTTAAGGAGTTTATAGGGAAGGCTCTAATCCATTTTCTGATTCATAACTCACTTAATAAATAAGGCTATCTCATATTCTCATCTAATCCATAAGGGGGTAGCATACAAGTGGGACAAGAAATGTGATTAGGAATTTAAAAAAATCAAAGAATGCTTGTTGACACCAGCAACCCTTATGTGACCAATTCTGAACAAGCCATTAATCTTGTATATATCAGCAATAGTAGCAGCTCTTGGGGCTCTCTTAGCTCAACATGGTGAAAATGGGAAAGAGAGAGCTATTTACTATATCAGTAGAACCATAGTGGGACATGACCTAAATTACATGTTCATGGAGAAGGCTTTCCTAGCAATAGTGTTCGATACATAGAAATTTAGATACTACATGTTGGCTCATTAGATAAAGCTCATCCCCAAGATGGATCCTCTTAAGAATCTAATTTTTAAAGCAATTCGCACATGGAAAGAAACTAAATGGTTCATTATCCTAACAAAATATGACAATGATTATGTAGAACAAAAGGATATCAAAAGATAAGTAATTACAGACCAACTGGTAGAGGCAGCGATATATTTAGAGAACCCATTGGTATTAGAGTTTCCCAATAAGTCAATCTTTAATATAAGTGTAGTATATCATTGGAATGTATACTTTGATGCATCATGAGTGGGTGTTTTCTTGATCACACCACAAGGAGATTGCATACTAAATTCATGTAAGCTATCTTTTTCATGCACTAACAATATCGCTGAGTATGAGGCTCTAGTCATAGAACTCTGAATCATAGTACAATGGAAAATAATGGAACTTAAATTTTATGGAGAATCACAACTAATCATTAATCAGGCCAATGATGAATACCAAAGAAAGGATGACAAGTAGACCCATACAAGAAATTGGTGGAGTCTCAAGGAATTCTTTATCAACCTCACATTTAAGAAAATACCAAGGGAAAACAATAGAGAAGCTAATGCTATGTCAACAATTGGATCACTATTGGATATCCCATGCAATGTCCATAAACATGAATTCATAGTAGAGAAACTTCTTGTACCAACTTTCGAGGTACTAGAGTCTGAGTTCATGTGTGAAATCATTGGTCTTGGTGATCTTTGGTTCCACAAAATATAAACCTACTTTAAAATAGGAGTCCTCACTACTGATATCACCCCAAACCTTAAAAGAACATTTTTCAAGAAGTCATCCTATTTTTTTTATCTTAGGAGACACCCCATACCAAATGAATATCGAAGGAACCCTTTTACAATGCCTTAATTCTGAGGAAGTTTTGACTACTTTAACTAAGGTACACAATGAATTTATCGTTTGCATTCTAGTGGTATGACCTAGCCCAAGAAACTGCTGAGTATTGGGTACTACTAGCCTACAATAGAGAATGAAGTTCATGACTATGTTTGAAGGTGTTTTCACTATCAATGGCATGGGGATCTCATCCATGCACCAGCTTAGGAACTCCAACCAATTATAACACCTTGGCCCTTTTCACAATGTGGGCTTGATCTCATTGGAAAAATTACTCCCACCTCATCTAGTGGACACAATTTCATTATCATTGTAACAAAGTACTTCACAAAGTTGGTAGAAGCCATTCCAATGACCTACATCATAAGGAAGAAAATTGCCAAGTTTATCCTAAAATATATCATTTGTTGTTATGAAGTTCCATAAGCCCTTATCTTAGATAATGTGACACCTTTCAAAAACTGGGATTTTCAAGAACTATTCCAAAAATTCAATATCCAACATCACTTCTCCACTCTATATTACCCCTAGGGAAATGACCAAGTTGATGCTTCTAATAAAACCATCCTAAAAATCCTCAAGAAAATAGTTGATCAAGCTGGTCATGACTGGAACTTACAGTTGAATCCCACCTTATGGGCCTACTGAATGAGTATTTGCATGCCTATAGATGTAACACCCTTCTCCCTAGTCTATAGATCAAACTTCATCATTCTCATTGAGATTGAGCTCCCATCCTTAATAATATCATTATAGAATCTCATTACTAATGAAGAATATCAGGTGTCATAGTTGAACAAACTAGAATTACTGGATAAGAAATGCATGGATGCTTTGAACCATCTATAGGTGTACTAGAACCATCTCAATTGAAGCTATAATAAGAAGATCAAGAGTCAGTCATTTCAAGTCAGAGAGCTCATGTTGAAAGAGAATCGGAAGAATGTACCAAATCCAAACAACAATGGAAAATTCAAACCCAATTGGTAATGACCCTTCATCATCATGACAACTTATAAATTAGGAGCATATTAGCTATCTACACTTGAAGGTGAGCCTCTACAGTATCCCATCAATAGCTCCAATCTAAAAAAAATTATGCTTAAACCTGCAAGGTATAAATCCAAAAATACAAAAAAATCAAAAAATAAAAAATCCAAAAAAAATTAGAAAAAGGATTGAAAATAATAAAGAAAAAGTTTTCCCTCTAGTGAAAACCACTTCGGTGGCACTTTGGGCAAGTACCTTGGTGAAAACTTGGAAAATAGGAACCTCATGTAAATAAGCACTTTACATCCACCATGATCTCTACGGCTTGTTATGCATCATTCATCCATCTCATTCCATTTATCCTTCTGACACTCATCCATTTCTGCATCATAGCTTGATCTTGTGTTTGTATCATGATCCCTCCTAATACTTCTCAGCCCATTCCTAAGATTAGTTTGTCTTGCCTATATTAGAGTAGTCTATTGCACCATACTTGGGGCATGTTCTTATACCTACATTGAATCAGATTCATGTATATTCTTGAAGTCTTCCTTAAAATAAGAAAATATAAAAACATTTAGAAATAAAAAAATACAAAAACATCCAAAACATATCAAAAAATCCAAAAATAGTCAAAAAATCACAAAATCCTAAGAACATCCAAAACATATCAAAATCCAAATAAAGGTCAAAAACTTAGAAGAAATTCAAAAATAGAGTAGTCGTGTCGAACTATAAGTCTTTGAGCTTGAACTACATGGTCTCTACATGTATAACATAGGTAAGGCTAATCTTTTATCAGCCCCTGAGGCCCCTAGGATAGGTCTTTACATTAGGTTCTTGGTCAAAATCTCAGAAAACACCAAAACATTAGAAATTTTGAAAATAAAAACATTCATAAAACATATTGAAAATACCAAAAATAGCCTCAAAACATTTCAAAAAACATCAAAAACATACAAATATTTGAAAAATTCCATCTATCTCATTTCACATCCACCCACAATAAGCATCCACTCATAATAAATGATTGTCATCTCCCAACCTTTGGCAAAACAATCAAAAATAAGTTTAGAAAATCAAAAGTGAAAATCCAAATGTCAAGGTCTCAAGTCTAGGTTAGTAGGAAACAAGTTGGTCAACTCTTGGTATTAATAGCCCGTCATCTAGTTAGTCTCAAAATGATCTAATAACATCATGTCCTAGGATGCATCCTTCCTACAATGGACATCAACATCAAGCATCGACATAGTTTTGTTTTGGCTAGAGGTATGAAGAACATTAGCTCATTTGTTTACTTGATCTTTGTTGTGTTGATTTATCTTATTGTTCTCATTCCAATGACCTCTTGATGTTGTCTAATCAAAATGATTTAGAGAGAAAGGAATGGGTCATTGATCATTATCTTTTATCTGCTATGCCTATTGGATATTCTTGTAATATTTCTTGGCCATGCTTACTTTGTTTGGGTTGTAGGAAGGGTGTTTTGGATTTCTTTCCAACTATTACATGGGAAGGTTTTCCTTTCTATGTTTTTGTCAGAGATTTTTTGAAAAATCTGAACTACATCCTAATAGGCTTTTGTATGCTAGGTGTGAACAAGGATACACTTATATGATTGTCAACTCAAATTCCATCACACTAGGTACAACACCATCCTAGCTCTTTATACCTTGATGCATCGTATCTATGTGTGTTATAAAAAATAAGTAAAGTAAGCTCTTTATGTCCCCAATCTCTGATAAGAAATCATCATCATTATTATCATCATGTTTCTTCATCATCTCAAACTCAAGGGTTGATTTCTCTTTCTTCAATTTGTTCCATATACTAATACTAACATTGTATCATGACATTTAGAAATAAAAATATTTATATATACATCCATCCTCAATCCACAAACCATCAGCATATTATGCATATCATAACAGGAAATATCATTCATTCTCATTCATTAATCCATCATAATATAGATTGGTTATTCTAAGCATCTCATAAACCATACATTTGCATAAAGAATCCATTGCATAAACATTATCATAATCATCAGATTTTGCATCTTGCATACATACATCACATATAGAAAAGACACTGAAACAATAGATAAAATTATGTATCCATCACATATCATCGCATAAATATATATTTTCATAAATTTCACCCATGTAGATCCATGTGCATCATAACATACATCCATCACATCATAAAACATCATAACATAAAGCATCATACTATAAGCATTAAATGCATCCATCCATTCATATATATATCCATCAAATATAATATAATAACCATCACATCATATAAACTCATCGCAAGTCATCTCATATATATCAAAAAATTTGAATGTCATGATACATCAAAATTGAATATATGGTATCATCATCAAATATAAAAAAGGCTAATCAAAACTTAGCTAATAAATGTATACACATCATAAAATCAAGTTGTACAAATAAAAAAAATGTTCCCAATGTACTATCAGAACCTCGAGCTACCCTCATTCTATCTATCACCATGATGGTTGTCTCGACTTTGATGATGAGACCCAGATGGTCTCCTTGATGTCCCTATGCAAGGGGTCCTAGTGGGTGCAACTTGGATAATATGTGAGAATTCTAGCTCTTGTCAACCCTGTTCCACTGCCTTGTAAAATAAAGTCTTGTAATAAGAGGCCTCTTGCATGGCTTAGTCATACATCTTGGTTGATACTATAGCTTGTCCCTACTCATGTTGCATTGTTGCCTCTAGTTTTTTCCTCCGTCCCTACACTAAAGCTAATCTAAGATAGGAATCCTATCTCATCTGGAGCTCTTGTGCCACCTCCTATCATGCCTATTCCCTCTCCTAGATCAGGGTCTAAATTTATGCCTGGGCCTATTGTAGATGTCTTGTTAGTGCTTGAACCTTTTCCTACAGCACCACTATCTATCCATATCAAGGATTGACACCTGGTGGTGGTTGTCATTGAGTGTTCTAGTGTGGTTGTCTTGGTGGCCTTTTTCCGATGGGCAGCATAGGTGGTGGGACCTATCCATCATGCCCATCATTCCCATCACCTCCATCCTAACCATCCTGTGGCTAGTGACCTAGCTGCTAGGGGACCTAACAATCTGGGGTCCTCTAATCTATCCTCTTCTTGCTACTTGCACCAAGGGTAATTTCAATCTAATTGGACTATGAGCTTGAAAGTAGGCATCATAAGCTTGTGTAGTCCCTGCATCTATAGGACCATCAAAGTAGACCTATGGCACAATCACAAGCTACCTAAAATCATTGATGGCTTACTGGGGAGGAATTCTCTACCCCCATGCTACGTCTCTAGTCCTTTGAGAAAAAATGGCTCTCTACCTATCATTAGGGGCATCCTATACCTCCTAAAACTAGTGAGCAACCCTATATGAGAGGTACCACTTGATCATATAATGCACTCTCCCTTGCATGTACCTACACTCCTAACAGTAGAAAAGTTGGGCATCATAATCATGCAACCTATAAAAGTGGAGCCAAGGCCTCCACTAAAATACTGTCATCTCATTATTTACCCACCTCTAGTGTGGGATTCCTATAATGCCTATCTAGTGGAGGGTGGTTATTCACCTATACCTATAAACTACAGGATCATCACATTCTATCTACACATCTATAATCATGGGTCTTAGAATGGCTAGGTGCTCATAGGCTCACACATGAAGCAATGTAATGTTTACTCCAATGTTGTAAGCCTCACTGTAAACAACCTGGTGCAAATCATGATACAAGGATGCTAGGATAAATGGCCCCTAGGCATAGATGGTCATATCCTCCATCATCTGGGACCAAACGATCCCCCATACAATGTTGGATCCCCTTGCTCTTTGGCTGGGAAGAAGGACTCCCGAGATCAGTGTGCTAATAAATAATGTCAAATTAGGGGAAATTCCCTCATATGAATGAAGGTTAATTTTACCATTGTCCACATCATACGAGTTAACACTAAATAGCTAGAAAATGGAATCACCATTGTCTTGACATCATAAATGATTTTCTCACCATGTATGTGGATCTGTAATATCTACCATACATGCTCCAAGCTGACGATGGCCTCATCAGTTGGTAAGTGTAATGAGGAGGTCTTACTCGGCCATCTCTCCACCAAGGCTATCATCATCTCAAGGTATGTTTGTACCTCGAGCATCTAGGAAATGTTTTCAAATATGATTGTGCCAAGAAAGAATAGGGCCTCATCTAATAAGGGTCTCGCTCTGCACAAAAATCACCTCTTGTGCTCCTTCGAATGGAGCACTAGCAAGAACTCCTGCAACCAAAAAGTGTACAACATCAAAAATTCACCAAACATATGCCTTTTCTAAAATTAAAATTCCCTAAGAAGCAAAGGTGGCACAACTTTCGCAAAGGTCATGCTTTTTCATTAGCAAAAGAGACACCAAAATCAAATGTAATGCTCCATGACAAAGGTGAGTTACGATTTTGGGGTGACCCCAATTTAATTTTGGGTCGTGTGACACTATCTTACAAAAGAAAGTTGACATCTCTTTGGCAACCCCAAGACCATCTAGCATCGTGTGACACTCTACCACAAACATAAGTTGGCATCCTCAAAGGTGACATTGATCAAAGCAAATTTGGTACCCTAGCGAATTAGTTTTGATTGACCTAAATGGCCCCTAATAAATGCATCAAACTCATACAAAACGGTAAAAGTTTTGAAAGGTATAACAAGGGTCCTACATCTTAAGGCCATTGAAACTCATGAACCTAATTCGTCTGATGTATGGGGAGCACATGAGCCACCATTATGTCAGCACCTCAGAGCAAAATTGCTAGAATTTCCAAAGGTAAAGTGTGTAAATGATTTGAAAATGACCCTCTTAACCATATTTATGCAAACTTTTAAGGGTTATCTGGGTATTTTTTTAGGGTTTTGAACCCATTCAATCCATTTTTTGCCTGAATTAATCTGATTTTGACCTGTTTTCATTAGCGCAAGCTTAAATTTGAATCTTGTGCAATATTTTCCTCTCTTGAATCATTGTCGAATATTTTTTGCTAGCTTGACCTAATTTTGCAATTTTCACCTGATATCTCGAGGGGGAAATGTAGTACCATAATTCCTTCCACTAGGGTAGTAGTGAGCCATCTGAAAAAAATAGAAATTTTTTGAATTTTGATCATGGTAGTGTTATCCTTTGAACTGACGTAGTAGGTACCTCACTTCAAAAAGGGGAAAAATGTAGACACTAAAAAAGTCTTGATTGATACTATGCATCTAATTTTGATTAACTAACACTGTTTCTTCCCAAATCACTTTAAATTCATCAATTAATTGAATAATCAACATTATTTAATTAAATTCATTAAAATCAGCTATTAATCAAATAATTAAATTTATTAATTAATTCATCCTTCTTCTAACTAATTATTTATCTTATTTAATTAAATTAAATCATCTCATTTGATTAAAATCAATCAAATCAAATGTCACAATCTCCTAATTCTCTGTAATTAATTAATTCTTGATTAATTAATCATAAACTAGCTTTCTAATCATCATTATCAATTCCTCCATCTTTTAACTCCTCAAGAGTTAAATCAACCCATGGTCAACTAACCAGGTTGCACATGAAAATAATTTAAATTAATTATTTAATTCATCTAGTTTCCATCATCAAGACATATTCCAAGGAATATTCCTCTCAACAACCTCTCATTAAATTTCCATCCAAATGTTTTCAAAAACCTTTCACATCTGTAATAAATTCTCTTACAACCATTAAAATCCTCTTACATCATCTCAAATCTCATTCAATTCCTCTTACACCATTTTCAAATTATCAACTATCCACATTTCCTAGAATGTGCTCCAACTTTCTCAAATAGATTTGTGACACTTGGCACATTCTCATTATCTCTCAATTTATCCCAATTCACCAGTTTCATCCATTCTTCAACCCCTGGTTTCTATAAATAGAGGCATCATTTTCACAATATGTATCCAAAACTTAGAGTATTATCACTATTTTCATCATCTTCAAGCACTTTTAGCTAGATTATAGTCATTTTCATCAACAAATCAGGAAGCTTATCTAGGGGATTGAGAAATGGATTCTTTCCACATCAAAGGAGCACCACTCCCCCTATGACATGGAGGTTTAACTAGTTCTATTTAGATTACATGCTATATTATGTTGATTTCTTGATGTTTTCATATTTTCTATTGAATTTGGCTAAATAATTTCATAGGAACACTAGATTGATATTTCTAACATGTTTGAAACTTGATTTTTGATATCTTGTTAGTTTGTGTAGGTTTTTTGTTCACATGTACCCATCTAAACATGTTGGAACAGCCCGTTTGGTAACACGAGTTGCAAAATGAAAGTTTCACCACTTTACAACTTTCAACTACTTGCATTTGACAACTTTTTCTACAAGTGAAAATTCACCACCATAGGTAAACACCTCCAATATAATAAAAAATAAGAGAGGTTATTGTAGAGGGGCCCAACACAATATCATAGGCTCAAATGAGAAGTTTCTAAGAATCACAATGTTCAATTAATAGCCCATCAAAGATTGTAGTCATTTTTCACTTTGGACTCTTAAGGGATTCTACAGGATGAATGTAGCTCTGAGCGATTAAGCATATTTGGGTGTGAAAGAGGACCATTTATAGCATAAAAATACCTACTCAAATGTATTGGAACAGTTCATTTGGTCACACGAGTTGCAGAATAAAAGCTTCAACACTTTGCAACTTTCAACTACTTGCATTTGACATCTTTTCCCCAAGTAAAAATTTTCCAGCACGGGAAAATTTCTCTGAGATAGAAAAAATAAAGAAAGGTTATTGTATAGGGGACCAACATGATCCCATAATCTTAGACGATAAGTTTCTAAGCATCATAGTATCTGAGTAATAGGATGCTAAAGTCTGCAACCATTTTTCACTTTGGACTCTTAAGGGATTTTACCGATTGAATGTAGCTCAAATTGATTCAATATATTTTGGTGTGAAAAGGACCATTCCTAGCATAAAAATACCCACCCAAATGAGTTGGAATAGTTTGTTTGGTCACACAAGTTGTAGAACGATGGTTGCACCACTTTGCAACTTTCAACTACTTGGATTTGACAACTTTTTCCCCAAGCAAAAATTCACCACCATGGGAAAAATCCTCTAAGATAGTGAAAACTGAGAAAGGTTATTGTAGAGATTCCAAATTTCACATAGGCTTAGACAAGAAGTTTCTTAGCATCACGGTATCTGAGTAAAAATATGTTAAGTTTGTAGCTATTTTGCACTCTGGACTCTTAAGGTATTCTACTTGTTGAATGCAGTTCAAAGTGATTCAATATGTTTGTGTGAAAAATGGGACCATTCCTAGTGTAGATGTATCCACCTAGACACGTTGGAACAATTCATTTGGTCACATGAGTTACAAAATGAAAGTTGTGCCACTTTGTAACTTTCAACTACTTGCATCTGACAACTTTTTCTCCAAGTGAAAATTCACCACCACGGGAAACACCTCTGATATAGAAAAAAATAGAGAGGTTACTATACAGGGGCCTAATGTGATTCCATAGGCTAAAATAGGCAGTTTCTAAGCATCATGGTGTCCAAGTAACAACTCGTTGGAGATCACAGTTAGTTTGCACTTTAGACTCTTAAGGGATTTTTCTAGTTGAATGTAGCTCAAAGTGATTCCACTTGTTTGGGTGTAAAAGAGTACCATGCCTAGCATAAACATACCCATTCAGATGCATTGGAATAGTTCATTTGGTCACATGAGTTGCAGAATGAAAGTTGCACCGCTTTGCAACTTTGCACTGCTTGCATTTAACACTTTTTCTATCAAGTAAAAACTGGACACCACAAGAAAACCACTCTAAGATAACAAAAACAAAGAAATATTATTGTAGAGGGGCTCAACGTAATTTTGTAGGCTTACAAGGAGTGTTTGTAAGTGTCATGGTTTCCAAGTAATAGTTTTCAAAGATTGTTGCCCTTTTACACTTTAGACCCTTAAGGAATTGAGTTGATTGAACGTAGCTCGGAGCGATTTTGCATGTTTGGGTGTGAAAGAGAACAATTTCTAGCATAAATTTACCCATCCAAATGCATTGGAATAGTTCATTTGGTCACTTGAGTTATAGAATGAAAGTTACACCACTTTGCAATTTTACACTACCTACATTTGACACTTTTTCCATCAAGTGAAAACAAGACATCACAGGAAAATGACTATGAGATAACAAAAACTGAGAGAGGTTATTGTATATGGGCCCAATGTGATCCTATAGGCTCAGACGAAGAGTTCATAAGCATCACAATTTCTAAGTAATATCCCTTCAAAGAGGACCATGCCTAGCGTAAATGCACCCATTCGAACGTGTTGGAACAATTTGTTTGGTCACATGAGTTGCAAAATGAAAGTTGCACCACTTTGCAACTTTATTGGAAACCATGGAAAAATGAATTTAAAGATAATAAAAATTGAGAGAGGTTATTGTAGAGGTTCCCTACGTGATCTTGATGCCTCAATCAGAATTCCCATAACTAACATGGTATTCGTGTAATAGGCCATCAAATATTATTTCCTTTTTGCAATTTGGACTATTAAGGGATTATGTTGCTTGAATTACAAATGTTTGAGGGCAGAAATAAATTTAAATATTTGAGTAAATATCATTACAAGTGTTTATTTCAATAGAATGTATGCTATATTGATATTGATATATAATCATTAGGCTGAGTTTTTTTAATAAATGAAGCTTTTATAAGAAGTTATTGAATTGGTGTAAGTTATAATAGTGAGAAGAAAAGAAGAAAAATAATGATTAGTAACCATCAATGGTTATTGCACTCACTATATCAATAATATGATGTTTACAATAAAATGAGATTTATTTGGTTGTCCTAGTTCTTCTATTTGTGCTACTATTGTCTAATATGCTTCATACACCATTCTGAAACCCAAGTGCTTGTACTTGTAGGCATAATGCCCTAGGTACACTGTTCTCATAGATCTTTTACAATGTCACTCATACCATCGATAATCTCTTATAATTTCTACATCATAGGTGCTCATGATGAGGTTAACTTCAAATGAATAACTTGAGATTCCCTTGCTAAGATTCACACACTCTTTTATAATGGCTTCAAATCATAATTGAGATTTTTCAAGATCATCAAAATAAGGATGTTGTATTGTTTTTTTGGCTGAGATTCTCTTCAATGGATCATAAATCAACATTTTTTTCAAGGAGAGACCAATTAATTTTTAATAGTTTACTTACAAATATGAAAAAGTAAAAGAAGAAAAAGAAAGAGCATCCAAAATGGAAATGAAATTTAAATAGATGTAAGGCACTTATAGACAACAAATCCACACCATTTGGTTCCAACTTGGGAACAACAAGGCATAAATCTTGATGCTTCCATTGAGGATAGGCATTCCAATCTCTCAACTTAGTCACTCCTGATCATACATATTCATTGGGAATTCCAAGATACCTATTGCACACAACACCTCTCATGAATAGAATAACTTGAAATTCAAGACACTCTTATAATGTCTACATCATAGGTGCTCATGATAAGGTTAAATTCAAATGAATAACTTGAAATTCCCTCACCAATATTCACACACACTTTTATAATGGCTTAATATCATCATTGATATTTGTCAAGATCATCAAAATAAGTATGTTGCATTGCTTTTTTGGCTGAGATTCTCTTAGATGGCTTATAAATCAATATTTTTTACAAGGGGACACCAATCAATTTTTAGTAGGTTACTTACAAATAGGTAAAGTAAAATAAGACGATACCATTGGCATCATACAAATTAATGTACATACAAGTATAAATTAATAAGAACAAATGTGCATACTTACAAATTAATCCAACGAACCATCTAGGTTTGTTCTACTCTTTATTGTGTCAAGTACTACCTCATGGTCAGACTCATGGACCTTCCACAAGGTCTTGTTTAAAGGTCTACCCCCATATTTGGTCAAACAAAAATTGCATGCCATGACAAGGTTTGAGTAATGAAGAATATTATGATGCATTTTAAAGTACTGAAATAGCCAATATTTAACACTTTTATGTGGGTACCTTCTAAACCACGTTCTAGTAACAACAAGTGATCCTATAGGGTATTCAATGTTTTCTTCATCTATAACTAGGGCCTCCAATGTTTTTTTGGCCTCAACACAATGACACAAGTAATAGTTGATTCCCTCTTCATTGTCTTCATTTGCAATAACTACATAAACATGCCCTGCATTGATATGTGCAACAAATCTCTTAAAATTTATCAACATTACAAATACACTACAAAGTAAGATAACAATAGGAATTTCAAAAAATAAGAAAGTAGATATATTACCTAGTTGAACTAGATTTGATATGTGGTCAAAGTCAACTTGTAGTGCCTATAGCACACATGCCCCATTTGAAATAGGGACCCTCTCCTTTTTACCCTCATCAGGTTACTTTTTTCCTTCACCTCATTTTGTGTGCCCATAATTTTGAGTTTCAAGTGGTAAAAGGAACCTAAACTCATCATCTTTAGTTGACCAAAGTTCACCACCCAAGAAATTCCAAGTCCTTAGCTTTTGGGGGTTTCCTTGATAGGTTTCCCTTAGTTTTCAAAGTTGAGGTCCTTTGGCTCCTGTAGGTCCGCCCATGTCGATTTCCCCATGTGCTTTGTTGCTTTTCATTTGTCGTTTCACCAGTGGCCAACCTAGGATGCCCACCCACATGGCAGGTCCCACATGCTCCTTCACTGTCCTCTTTTTGTCGCTTGTCGAATGGTAGTGCCTGGGATTTCATCCACATCGTGGGTTCCTCCTTTCCCATCACTGCTCTTTTGAAATGCATGCCCAACTAACCCATTGGTCATTGTACATGCATTAAATGAGGGTAATAAATGAAGTTTTTACTATACATAGATGGATCGACCTATTATTTTCACCATAGACTAGTGAATTTTTTTAGAGAGAAACAATTGTTGCCTCCTCCATGCCTGAATCACCTCTCAGTTGATCCAAAGCTTGTTCCTTGTCAATTCCTACATACCTCCCATGTTTATCCACTATCGTAAACCCATAACACATTCATTAAGTTAAATTTTCTAAAATAATTAAAAAAACCTTAAGTGGAACCTCAAGAATCTTTTGGGTGGCCGATTGACCTTGAATATCCTCGTGAAACCATCTTAAAAACCCTTCAAAAAATGTTCAAACACTACCATTTTGAGCCCTATGAAAATTGGCCCATTCACCATTGTTCTTCACAAAGTGGTCAAACCTTTGTGTTTGTCAAGCCCTTCCTCATCACCACTCCAAATAGAATTCAAACAAAAAAATCCTAAGCATCATGACACTACGGGTCTACCTTTACAGATTTCCATAGGCATTCAAACATCATTCCTTCACTGCCCTGGTAAAATCCTAAGATATCAAGCACTTAAACAAAAAGCTTGAGAACTTGAAAGCCTCACGGGTCTGCCTTTGTAGCCCATCATATGCGGGCAGCCCCCATCTCATGGCCATTTCCAAATGACAAACCTATCACTAGCTTCTCACATCATGGGCTCCACAAGGTCCAATGTTGTTGAACACCAAAACCCAAGTCTCCTTTTTGAGGACTGTTAAGAGTGGGTAGCCATCAAATCTCTACCACCATCTTGAATAGCTTCATTAGTGGTCAAGTCCATGCACCTACATGGATCATGGACCCCCTATCTTCCTTGTCATCTGAGTTCACATGAAGAAACATTAATTCTAAACCTTATGCGGGTAGAGCCTTGTGGGAATCCATCTTCTAACCTCCCTGAGACTATCATCGTCATTGAAAACAACCAAGGAAGTTGGTCCACCTTGTGGACTCTACCCCCACCATCTTCCTCTGAGCCTTCAACACAAAATGAGCAAGTGACATGCATTGTAGATCATTCTTTTTGGGTCGCCACCTGCGGCCTATCATCCTCTTGTTTCCATTTTTGAATAGCGGTGCTATCCCATCCTTCCACATTGTGGGGACTGAACTCTCCTCTATCATCTAAGTTCCTTTAAAAGAAATGATGAAAACCAAGGCATCTTGTGGGCCCACCAATGTGGATTGACTCTCACAGATCAATGTTTCATCACTACCATCCCTAAGTGACCCCCACCCAATGAATTCTCATCAGTCCCAACCCACGTAACTCAAAACAATCAAACCAAAAGAGAGCCAAGCCAAGCCATCATAGCCACCTGTGTGTCCTACTTTGTGGGATTCCTCTTGCAATTTTCTACCTCTTGACTATTGTTCCTCAACGACATAGCTTTAAGTGTCCACGAAGCATCCTACCTCCACACCTCTTGAGCCCACATGAACAAAGTGACCAATTTCATGCCTCTAGAGACTTCATGGTGGATTTCTAGCATGACCAAATTCCTTTTCAAAGATGTTGACCTCCAAACCTCCAATGCAAAATTCTAAGTGTGGGTGGCCATCTACAGGTCTTTGTGACCCCAGTGTTGTTTCACTTCTAACTACTCTTGACAATTTCTAGCCCTGAGAAACCTACATCCCTAGATCCACATCCTTTAAATTGATCCAAACGAGCCTCAAACAATGAATTTTAATGGATTTTATGATCTTTTGATGATGAATTGTTGGATCTAGCCCTTGTTTTGAAATATTTTGTTAATGCTTCCTTGATTTTTGAGTGAATGTACTTACTGCATCTTTCTTTGTAGGATTTATGGAATTTATTGTAGGTACATTGAGGAAATTTGCAAAGAAAGAGAAAGGAAAGAAGCTTGTAAAAGCAATGAGGGGAAAAAGGAAAGACCAAATGAAGTACCAGTTCCATGGGGTGGAAATCACCTCCAAATTCACATCTACCTAATATTTTGTGTTAGATACCAACCTGGGGCATGTAGATATAGATGATTTTAGACAAAGGGTCATGACCAACCCTACCAGAAATAATTCCTAAAAGATCCAAAAAAATTGACAAGATAAGGCAACCAACTTCCCACCTGCACTTTTTGCTCAAAAAATAATCATGGTATGTAGAGAGTGCTACCATAGCAATAGTAGGAAAATCATAGATCATGGTGGTAGGGTGTTGGCAAATTTTTCTACCTGATTAATAGTCCAAACATTTTGTATGCCTACATTTGACCCCATGGAGGAAATAGATAAGGAATATGCTTAGAACATGTGGAAAGAAGACCCCCTAGGGTGTAACAAGTTGATCAACCAACATTGGTTGAAGGAAAAGAGGGACAGTGTTGACAAGGTACCCCAAGAGCTTTTCAAGAGTGACTTTTATGAAGAGTATCATGATTTGGTCACTCTATTGAGTAGAGTAATGGGCATCCCAACTACTACCTTCTTCCAAGAATGGATGTTCTATTTATTGAGATAATTTTTAGAAATAAATTTCCACTAGGCCAACATCATAAGTGATAACATGCATGCACAACTTATGGCCATAAAGAAAACATCTAAGTTCTACAAGACATCCTACCTAGTATATCTACTAGCAGAGGCAATCCCATACAAAGGCCTCTTTGATGCACAAAACCCAAATCCAGGGAGAGGGGAGCTCATGGTGTATGATCACTAACCACAACTACAATATAGAAATGTCAAGAGAGAATACCAAAGGGTGAATGATGCCTTCATAGGGCATATCATAAGAATCCCTGGGAGAGATTTCAAGAGAAGAGTCTCACACAGTGCTTGGGAATTCATCTAGAGGTTTGAATACCTATTCATCCAGTTCCCAAAATTCACATATATCAAAATAGAGGGTTTCTTTGAAAGACCCTACAAGATGCCTCGGTACCCCAATGACTAGATGATTATATTAGATGTTTTCTCACAACTAAAAAACACCCATACTTTACTAAGTGATAAACACAAGGCATGATCTCATATCCCCTCAATTTCAAGTAAAGAATGTATGCCATCTCCACTACCCAATGTACAGAGTATTTAGATAAAGAGATAGTAGAGTACCATCTGGATCTCTACACAACTCGACTAAGAATGGATTTGTTAGCTCTCAAAAACATAGGTGAAATGCCTCAAGAGGCTTCCAAACTCCTGATACATTTTAGGGTAATAGACAAGGTCAAAAGATTTAGACCTTCTACTCTTCAAGTGCTGCTAGACCTAGGTGGGTGTACCTATATGAATGAAGCATACTTAATGTGCTTATCTCTCTTGAAATATTTTTCCCACAATGGCAGATGGAGGTGGACAAATAAAAATAAATTTGGTATAAATTGTATAGCAATATTCAAGACTAAATCCTAATATGTTCAGTTAACAGATGTAAAGAAAATGAATGAATCTAAATGGTGAAATACAAAGACTAGTTCGTTATTGGGTATGCGGAGTCAAGTAAAATAGAAATGGGCAACCTCTTTCTAGAAAACACTCAAATTGTTGGTATATGTTTTGTTTATAACTTGTATAAACATGAAATACTGCGATTTCTATGCTCTTCTTAATAATCTAGATGAATTTCCCTAATTATTGTGATCAACCAAAAGGATTTAATCTTTTCTTGAAAGAATAAATCAATTAATCACACAAATACATCAAATCTGCACTGATAAATTGAATATAAACTTGTTATACCAATTTAAACAACTAGAAAGAATCAATCTTGGAGACAACTTAGTAATACTTTCAATAAGCACAACATACAATTGACACCAAAAATAAGTAGCCACATCAACTGATTTTCATTGATATCTCCATTTTGAAATCATAAATCATAGTCTTTGTTCTAAAAATCTTATTCTATTGAATTCATTTCTAACTTATCTACTTTATATCTCCTATCTAAAATCTAATGTCCTCCTTTTACAATTGAAAATGGATATTTATATATTTTTATCTAAAAAGACAAACCACTTTACGTATCAAAATGTCGGAAAACAGTATTTGAGCTTCAATTAATCATCTTTGAGACATTCGCCGAGACATTCATAGTCACACCGAGGGCCAATGTCTTGCCGATAGTCATTCTTTCATCTCATGTGTGTCGCTATAACATTCTATTGTCAGGGAGACATCCCACAGATCATACTTCATCTTATCGAAACAATTCCTTAAGTTCACCTTTGATCGCCACGACAATATCATTCTCACACTGATGCAAAAACATGTCGGCATGACAAAATGGGTTGGCAAGACTGCAAGACCTTATGGCAATAACCCCTAGTAGAGTCCCATTATGCTTTTTTGGCGAGAACCGATGCACTCACCAAGACCTTAATCTAATGCATTTTAATCTTACTGAGATGTATATCCTTATCGGTGTGACATATGGGTCGCTATGACTTACTCCGATGAAAAGATCTTTTGCTGATACATTCCTTGATAGAATCCCCTTGTTATGCGGGCAAGACTGGAGCCAGTCACTGAGAGCTCACTTTGATGACAACTTAGTCTGGCCAATAAGTCTTTTGGTGCGTTGGTCGATGAGACATAAAGAGTTCACTATGACTTCATTACAATGGTGACTCATCTACCGATATGATCCATTTCTATCGCCGAGACAATGTTTGTGTCCTGTCAATAGGTGCTTGTAGATGAAATCCAATCGATGTCACATTAAAGAAGTCTTTCCGATAGACCTACAATAGATATATATTAGCAGATATATATTATGGGTCGAGGAGACCTTGACCATCTCATGCTGATATAGATTATAATGTGAATTATTCAAGACTTGATGGATTTTATGGTACTACATGGCCAAATATGGGGAAAATGTGCTCATGGTAGGACTTATTTGGAAACTCATGGGTATGAACAATATGTAAAATACATCATAATTTTACAGTTCTAATAGTGGCTCCATCTTGGGATGAATGGTTGTGAGATTATTGCAAGGATCTAGATTTATGGGTGAGTAGACCAAACATAAGGTGATGGATTATGTGAGCAAGATGAAATGAATGGAAATGAAAGTGACCCTACACTACTGTACATGGAAAAAAATATTTTGAAAGAAGGAAAATCAGGATTGTCCATGTACTGGCAAGTCCTTCTCCTTTATTTCCTAGACTACTATGCATGGAAGATAGAGTTTTGAGAGGATTGTTAAGGGTTGTCCATGCACTGACAACCTTTAATCCTCTATATTATTCAAGAGAAAAAAAATTCAGAAATTTCCCATGTACAGACAATTCCTAATCTTCACCAGCCATATTCTATAGATAATATGAATCTTCACCTCTCTTTCCAACAACCACAAAAGGTCCCAACCATAAGGTTTCAAATTTCCCATGCTTGACTTTCTCCTAACACCTTGCATTCCACATCAATACCAAATCATCTTCCTCAAATTTTCTATCTTTTTCCTTTTTATCAAATAGATACTTCATCTATGTCTATAACTTTATGTTCTGATTTTGGGCAACTCTCCTTATTTCATCGAGTTCAGCTAGTTGCTCCATTCTCTCCTCCATAGGCTCTAGAATGCCTATATCCTCCTGAAGAATAAACTTTTAGATTGGTAACAAGTTTTGTAAAGGCATCATGGCTTGTGTTCCGTACACCAATTCAAATGGGGATTTTCCAACTGCCTTCTTTACAGTGATTTTGTCAGCCCAAATAGCTAATCTCAATTTTGAATCCCAAGCCTTCTTGTTCTGACCTAGCATCCTCCTTATAATCTTCAAAATAATTTTATTACTAGACTTTGCTTGACCATTGGCTTGTGGATGGTAAGGAGCTGCATAAGAAATGGTAATGCAATATGTGCTACAGAATTTTCTAAATTCATCTGATCTGAAACACATCCCATTGTCAGTAATTAGTCTTAGTGGTGTACCAAATCTGGTAATAATATTCTCCATTAGAAAAAATTTCACCACTTTACATGTAGCCTGTTTGGTTGGGACTGCTTCTACCCATTTGGTAAAATAATCAGTGGCCACCAGTATCCATTTATGTCCTCCACTCAATTTTTCTTATATCTCTCCAATGAAATCAATTCCCCATTGATGAAAAGGGGCATCAGCCTGCAAGGGTCAAAGTGGCAAAGCTCCCTGATACTTCATTTTTCCAAAGAATTTTTGGCATGCTTCACATTTTCTTACATATGTAAAAGAGTCATTAAAAACCTTTTTCTAGAAGTAACTTGCCCTAAGAATTTTATGCGCAGTTGTCTTTGTTGAGTAATGTCCTCCACAAACCCCTTCATGCATTTCACTTAAGCCATGTTTGGCCTATGATTTGTCCAGACATAACAATAGTATACCATCCCTATTCTTCCAAAATAGATCTCCATCCATGAAAACATACTCAGATGCTTGCAACTTCAGAGTTCTTTTCTGGCTGTCACTTAATCCCTCTGGACACTTCATGTATTTAAGGTAATGCATGATATCTGCATACCATGGAGTATGCTCAATGCTTGCAATTTCATTCTCCTCATCTTCTATATTGCAAACTTGATTTGCTTCAATGTTCATTTTTGCCATCAACCTAGCCAAACTCTGACCTCTTACTAGTTTAGTGATTTGTATCTCCATGTCAAAGTCTTGGATTTTGTTAATCCATCTGCATCTTTTTCTTGTTACTTCAAACTGTGTCAGAATATCCTTGATAGCTGCATGAGGAACTAAGCAACCACCTTTTCTCCAACAAGATATGGCCTGAAAGCTTTTATAGCTTTCACTAATGCAAATGCATGTTTTTCCATTATATCATACTTTAATTCAGACCCCTGTAATGACTTACTAAAGAAAGACATAGGCTGTTCATAACCATCCTCATTCTTCTGTAACATAACAATAGCAATGGTGTGCATTGAAGCAAATGAAAATATCTGAAAAGTTTTTACAAAATCTGGAGACTTAAGGACAAGAGCTTCCTTGATGGCCCTTTTTATGGATATAAAAGCTTCCAAGGATTCTATAGTCCACTCTACCTTTTTTCCTTTCTTCAACATATTTGATATGGTTTAATGATCTCAACAAAGTTAGAAACAAATCTCCTAACAAATTAATCTATCTAAACAATGACTGTATAACCTTAACATTTTTAGGGATAGGAACATTATCAATGGCCTCAACCCTCTCAGGATCTATCTTAATCCCTTCTTTTGAAACAATATGTCCCAAGAGTTTACCCTCTGTGACAGTAAAATGACACTTCTTAGGGTTTAAAATGATACCATATTCTAATCCTTTAATAAATACCTTTTCTAGATGTTGAACATGATCTTCAACCTTCTTTGAATAAGTAGTTAGATCATCCTGATACACCACCATGATAGCATCGATCAAATTTGCAAATACCACATCCATAGCTCTTTGGAAAGTTGCTCCTGCATTTGTAAGACCAAATGGTATTCTCATGTAAACATATGTCCCCCAAGGAGTTGTAAATGTCGTCTTATATTGCTCAGATTCCTTGACCTTGACCTAGTTATATCCTGAAAACCCATCCATCATAGACAACAGTTCACACCCTGTTACCTTATGCAATATAGCCTCCATATTGGGTAGAGGATAATTATCTTTGAGGGATGCCATGTTCAGATTTCTAAAATCTACACATAACCTGATATCTCCATTTTTCTTTCTCACAGGGACCAAGTTTGAGACCCACGTTGAATGCCTAATTGGTTTAATGATTCCCCCATCTCTGAGCTTTGCCAATTTCTCTTGCATCTTAGGCTCCAATGTTGGATTTATGGGTCTTTGCTTTTGTCTGAATGGCTTAGCATCTAGCTTCAATGGTATTTCATGTTGAAAAAAATCTTCCCTGTATGCTTTTAAATCTTTATAAGACCAAGCAAACACATGTTTATATTTTCTCCTCAACTCTATCAACATTCTTCTAATTGTAGGGCTTATTTTCTTCCCTATGTACACCTTTCTTGGTGCAATTTCAATTCCCAAGTTAATTTCTTCAATATCTTCCCTTTTAACTGGTGTTTGCTTCATGAGAGACTGATCATTTCCATCATACACACTCTCCAATGCCACTAAGCCTTTAGGAAGCTTATTTTTTTTAAGCTATAATATCTCCTTTCCAAATACTATTTGCTTCCCATCCACTTCCTCAACAAAGGCATTAAAATCAATTTATTGGGCTTCATAGTGGTCTATATAGTGGAGGAATTTCAAAAGTTCAGTATCATCATTAAAGACCTGCCAACTATATATGTTATCAGGGACTGCAGGCCTTGTCTTGAACTCAATTTGTGATATTCCAGCCAAAGTAATGTCATCTCTTTTTAGTGCCACATTTGCTAAAAAATCTTCCATTATGTTCTTTGACCTTTCAATCCACTTAATTGAGAAGGCATCAAACAACTCAATTGTGTCCCACACAACATTCCTGTATTGTTTCAGTCTCTTATGTTTTGCTGCATATTTTGACTTAACCTGTGAAACCACTAACTCAGAATCCCCTAGAACAGCTAGCAACTTGATTTTATGTTTCATAGCTATATTCAAACCTATTAATAAAGCTTCATATTCTGCCACATTGCTTGTACATTCAAATGTTAACATAAATGAATACTTAAATGTAATACCTTCAAGTGAAACAAACACAATCCCAGCCCCATTACCTTCTTGACTGCATGCTCCATCAAAATACATTTTCCATACCTCATTGCAGTTTTGTGCCACATGCTTCTCAATTGGATTAGTATTGACTAATTCTAGCTGGGATGATTCTATCTTAAAACTTCCAAGATCAACATCACAAAAAAAATTGATTTGATCTTGTGGTACACAGTCAACAACCTGGTTCATCCTTGGCTCCCTGTATAACTTCACTTCCTGACCATTTACCAGAATTGTTGCATAATAGAGATCAAACTAAACATTTCCACCAACTGTTGCCATCCATTGTCTTAATAGAAGCATTCCAAACTGAGGAGGAGTGTCAATTACTATTATATCAATGTTATAGGCCACCTGAGGATAAGTAGCTAGCTTGACTTCAACATCTTTCATTATACCCACCACAAGAACAGGTCGATTATCCATTGCATAGCAGTTGCCTCCATTGGTATACACCCACATGCCAAGCTGCTTCATAACTCCTGCTGGAATGATATTTATGGCAGCGCCAGAGTCTATCATGCAATTCCTTAGTAGTCTGTTATTTATGAGTAATGTAGTGAAAAAAAGATCAATTTGTGGGGGACTCAATAATGCATTGCTAAGGAATACTTCTGGGATATTCACTTTCTCTTGCTTATTAATAGTTTTAGTGACCATCTTACTTTCAGAATTCACGTCTTTCATTCCCATTTGTTATTAATTAGACAACAATATCTTTGTAGTCCTTAATTTTCATCATCTCAAGTAGTGGAATAGACATCTTTACCTGAAAAAAAGCCTAAGTGAAGTCAAAAGAAGAACCCTCAACTTTAACCACTTTCTTTTGCTCTGAATTTTCTCCTTTGTTTTCTTCCTTTTCTTTTTTACTTGGGTGATCAGGATTTTTCATTTCTTTGTGTAATTCCTTCACTTCCTCCTTTTGGATAGGCTTTTGTTCACCTTTATCATATTGTTTATTTTCAGCCTTTTTCACAGTTCCTTGTGTCGCCCTTTTCTCTTTCATAAATATTCCCCTAGGGACACCTTCCTTCTCATTTACTGTCCTATTTCTCAACCAATACTTACTCTTTGCTTCTTCAACTGTAGCAATAGTTAATCTCTCTATCTCTTCTTCAATAAGTTTCCTCATGCTGCATTGAGTAGGTACCTCAACAGAATGTGGCTCTGTATAATATTCTTCAAAGTCAGAAAGGATTTGTTGTTCAACCATGTGGACATTGTATTTTTGATTTGAAACATCATACTCATAACCTTCATCCTTTGAAGATGAGTATCTCTCCTCAACATGGTGAAAATTATTTACAGTCAAATAAACTATGTGATCTTCTCCATTGTTTCCCATCAACATCCCTTCTTCTTCCATTCTTTGGGCTACAACACAATAATCTGGGGAATGTGGCTTATCAAAAACTTCACAAAAATAATTGTTGTTCACCATATAGGTTCCCTTCTTCCTCAATGGATTAGGAGTTTCTTTGCTTCTAGGCCTATCTGTTATAGGTTTTCCATCCTTCCAGTTTGTGTTATAAGGCATGTCATGTAACCTGAGCCTTTCATTCTTGTATGTGTTCTATTTGTAGTGATAATTGTTGGTTTGTTGGGGAGCCCTATGATTGTCTCTTTTATCAATTATCCCGTCAACCCTCCTATTGTTTTCAATTGTTAATGCTATCTTTTGAGCTTCAACCAAGTCTCTTGGGAACCTATTTCTCATTTCATACCCTATTTTAGGATCGAACACATTCAAATAAACACTCAATTCCATAGAGTCTGACAATTTTGATCTAGGAGGTATTTTATTCTGCAGTTTATTGAATCTTCGATTGAAATCATAAATTGAGTCATTTTGATTTTTTTGAATTCACATCAATTCATGAAGAGCAGAATTAGGTGCACTTTGATTCCCATATTGCTCAAGGAATCGGTCCTAAAATATTTGGAGAGAATCAATAGAGGTTGTTGTTAGGCTGTTGAACCAATCTCTGGCTTCTTCAGTAAGCGACATCATGAATAACCTCATATGTAAATCTTCATAAGGTACATCCAAATCTTGAACAAAGGCATTGAAACTCCTTAAATGATCTTTAGCAGAAATTGTACTACTCCCCATAAACTTAGGCACCAGACCTCTCCAACCACCATCCATGGGGTAAGGGTATAATTGAAATCCTTCCAAATCAAATTGGCTGATCATTGCCGTATACTAGTGAGGGGGAGGGTTAGGTGGATATTGATACATTGGGTTATTATATTGTGTATTATGATGTGGCATATAATGTTGACCATGAAGTGCTTGAACATTTGTATATTGTGTGGGAATATGGCGTGGATGATTTGGCTATCTATATTGATTCCCTACTTGATGATGAGGGAACCTTGGTGGATCAATAGGCCCTACATTGTGATTACCGTGTTTATGAGGTGGTACATATTTTGGGCAACCACCTGTCTAAGTAATCTTATGAGTTTTCTACAATTTGAATTCTCTCATTGATTGTATCATCTTGTCTTTCTCTTGTTCTTCTCTTTCCTTTCTTTGAGATTCAAACCATGCTTTTACTTCTTCATAAGTTAAAGAGTCATAATCATCTTGAGGAGTTTCATGATCAATGGGTCCATTCTGATTACCTTCCATTTTTTGATCATATTCATGCTAAATTTTGAGTCCCTCTGCTTTGAGTTTAGCATCAAACTCTACTTATTTCTGAGGATCATAAAATGGAAATGGATTTCTTTGTTCCTCGGGGGTACAAAGTTTTGCACTTGAATTATCTCTCCATGTATCATAACGGTTATATGTTTCACCATGTGGTATTGATGATTTGTCTTTGTTCATCATGCACATGTCCTCACTTATCCATTTACCCTTGTCAACCTTATCATCCTTGTGTGTCCACTTACTACTGCCAGTAGGAGCCCTAGTATGACCTCCCCTATATTGAGATCATCTTCCCTTCATGTTGCAATGTTTTTATCAGAGTCACTACTCACTTTCTTAAAAGTGAGAAAATGTTTGTTTTTAACTATTCCTAGTGGAGTCTATACAAGGTTTCTGACTCTATTATTAAAGCACAGATTCTAAAGTTAATTCCCCAATGGAGTCGCCAATTTATTAGCTCTCAAAAACATAGGCGGAATGCCTCAAGAGGCTGCCAAACTCCTAATATGTTTTAGGGTAATAGACAAGGTCAAAAGATTTAGACCTACTCTTCAGGTGCTGCTAGACCTAGGTAGGTGTACCTATATGAATGAAGCAGACTTAATGTGCTTATCTCTCTTGAAATATTTTTCCCACAATGGCAGATGGAGGTGGACAAATAAAACTAAATTTGGTTTAAATTGTATAGCAATATTCAAGACTAAATCCTAATATGTTTAGTTAACAGATGTAAAGAAAATGAATGAATCTAAATGGTGAGATGCAGAGACTAGTGCCTTATCGGGTATGCGTAGTCAAGTAAAATAGAAATGGGAAACCTCTTTCTGGAAAACACTCAAATTGTTGGTATATGTTTTGTTCATAACTTGTATAAACATGCAAGACTGTGATTGCTAGGCTCTTCTTAATAATCCAGATGAATTTCCCTAATTACTATGATCAACCAAAAGGATTTAATCTTTTCTTGAAAGAACCAATCAATTAACCACACATATACATCAAATGTGCACTAATAAATTGAATATAAACTTGTTATACCAATTTAAACAACTAGAAAGCATCAATCTTGGAGACAACTTAGTAATACTTTCAATAAGCACAACAAACAATTGACACCAGAAATAAGCAACCACATCAATTGATTTTCATTGATATCTCCATTTTGAAATCATACATCATAGTCTCTGTTCTTAAAATCTTATTCTATTGAATTCATTTCTAACCTATCTACTATATATCTCCTATCTAAAATATAATGTCCTCCTTTTACAATTGAAGATGGATATTTATACATCTGTATCTAAAAAGACACATCGCTTTGTGTATCCAAATGTTGACCAATAGTATTCGAGCTTCAATTAATCATATCTGAGACATCCCATAGTCACACTGAAGGCCAATGTCTCGCCGATAGTTATTCTTTCATCTCATGTGTGTCGTTGTAACGTTCTGTTGTCGGGGAGACATCTCATAGATCATACTTTCTCTTCTCGAAATAATTCCTTAAGTTCACCTTTGATCACTGTGACAATATCATTCTCACACCGATGCAACAAAATGTCGGTGTGACAAAACAGGTCTGCAAGACTACAAGACCTTATGCTAATAACCCCTGGTAGAGTCCTATTGTTCTTTTTTGGTGAGACCCGATGCACTCACCAAGACCTCACTCTGATGCATTTTAATCTTACCGAGATGTATATCCTTATCAGCATGACATATGGGTCACTGTGACTTACTCCGATGAAAATATCTTTCATTGATACATTCTTTGATAGAATCCCCCTATTATGTCAGCAAGACTAGAGCCAGTCACTAAGAGCTCACTTTGATGACCACTTAGTCTGGCCGATAAGTATTTCGATGCATTGGTCGGTGAGACATAAAGAGTTCACTATGAATTCATTCTGACGGTGACTCATTTGCCTATATGATCCATTTCTATCACCAAGACAATGTGTGTGTCCTTTTGATAGGTTCCTGTAGATGAAATCCAATCAATGTGACATTAAAGAAGTCTTGCCGATAGACCTACAACAGATATATATTAGCAAAAATACATTATGGGTCAGGGAGACCCTGACCATCTCATGCCGATATGGATTATAATGTGAATTATTCAAGACTTTATGGATTTTATGGTACTACATGGCCAAATATGGGGAAAATGTGCTCATGGTAGGACTTATTTGGAAACTCATGTATGAACAATATGTAAAATACATTAGAATTTTACAGTTCTAACAGGATCCATATGGGAAATTGAAGAAGATGGTCGGAAGGCAATATGCTCATCTACCTCATATTGAATATTTTTGAGCTAACTATCAAGACAAAAAGGAAGCTTGAATGAGCCATTATATGCAAATGATGACTTAGTTCATGCATTAAATGAACTTGTTCCCAGTGTCTAACCAAATTGTAGAGGAGGAGGAGAACCTTATTCATGAAAGGTTTGATGCTTTGGACAACCTATCGTTGCCACTAATTGATTGGGATGAAGAAGAGGTTAGCGACCTTGACATTGTAACAAGACTAGTTGAAAATAGGACCATGCAATGGGTAGATTCCCAAATTTCCCAGCTTAAGGTGTAGGGATCCATGTTGACATATGGTGAGATCCAGGATGAGCTCAAAAGTGAAATAGATAGTGGAGTAGTTGCTCCCCCAATAGAAGAGACCACTGAATATCCTTCGGCAACAAGGTCAAGAAAAAGAAAGGATGTGTTTGAATGACAACCCAAGCATAAGGTCTATACATAGAAGACCACAAAAGGAGAATCCTCAAAGAAGGCCAAGAAATTAGGAGGATTTAGTGAAATGCCAACTATTGAGGAGGATCCACAACATGAAGGAAAAGAAGAGGTCAACCAACCATAATCACCACCTGCTACCTCTGCTCCTACCATTACAACTACTATTGCCACTCCTTCGCCTCCTACATCTCAAGCATTGCATGTTTCCTCTTTGTCTTCCATGGACATCTCGGTCCACCTTTCTTCCACGTCACCAACATCCCTAGTAATCGTGTTGGATTCCTCTTTGGCTATGACACCCCAATTGTTGTCTACCTCATTGTCTTCTTCATTGCCCACTCTCTCTGCCACAATGCCTTCAGTTGCCACTACTACTATTCCTCCTCTTACCTTACCAAAAGCCTTCACCAAATATATGCAAGGAATACCCGTTGAGCTCTATAGGGTGATATTGAATCCCATTTTCCAAATTGTGATGGCTTAGATTGGTGCTAGCTCACCTTTTCCTCCACTAGCTATAGAGCCACAAAAATAGAGGATACCATATGGATATTAGAAGAAATGGAGAAGCACAGAAGGGAGGCTACCAAGAGAGTAATGGGGTATGTGTAGTATCATGTTGGGCCTAAAAGTGGAGATATGATGGGTATGTGTAGGGTATGTGGTTGATAACTTTTTCTTACCCAAAATTAATGAAAAAAAAAGTGTTTTCAAAGGAGATTCTTAGCTTTCCACCAATATAAATTATTCTTTCTTTAAATTTAATAAATAATTATTATTCATTTTCTATTTGAATTATGACTAAAGTCCTAATTGATTTGTTGATTGAAAATCATCTATAGCTTTCAAACGGTATCACATTTTTTGAATTTGAAACATACGTCACATTCTATGCTTCGCATACTATAAGATTTTAAAAAATATGAAGTTTTGAACAAGTCAAGGTGGTCAGACATATGAGTTTTTTATATTTTTTAAAATTTGTAATAAAAAATTCATGATTAATTATTTACTTGGAAAAAAATTACAAAAATATCTGCATCACATGGGACATGAGTCCTCTACATATATATAAAATTTTATTAAAAAATATTATCATTTTATTGTGGTTAGGGTGGTTAGTGAAACACCTACTTCTTATTTTTTCCCTGAAATTTAAGTATTGCTGCATTGAAATTTAAAAATCTCACCAAATATTGTTTTTTAAATAAACCTAGTAGTTTAGAAACTACATTCAATTTGCTATAGATTCTATTGTTATATATTTTTGAAATAATATAGATAAATTATTCAAATTTTTAAGTCAAGTTGCCTAACTCTAATTTTTCTAAATTTTTTGCCACTTAAGGGCCTATTTTTTCCATGATGATCATGTACATACCAAATGGAAGAGCCCAAAGATCCTTTTAAGGATGATTACTTTGAACACCCAAAGGGTAGAATGAAGGTGAGTGTGGATAAGGTGGTGACCAATGAGGAAAAAATTCTCTTTTGAGGAAGACTCTAAAGTCCTTAATGCCAAGTACATAATAGAAACCTTAGATCAAGAGCTTGAAGAGGAGTTGTCCCAACATATCAAGGATATAGGAAATGAGGTTGAATCTAAGAAGTAGCCTTATGAAGAAAAATAGGACATTGATGTCAACATGGAGATACTTGAAGATCCTCCACTAATTGGCCAAGACAAGGGCCTTATCCAAGAAGAAGAGGTACCTCATAAAGAAGAGAGAAGAAAAAAAGGAAGAAGATGCACTACGAAAGATCCCCAAGCTCGAACACCATGTAGAGCTCGAACAAGAAGAAGAAAGAGTGCCTCAAAAGGAAAGTGTAACTAAAGAAAACATAGCCACTATTGAGTTTGACACATAAAATACTATACATATTGAGGAGTCTAATGAAGAAGAAAAAAAAACTAAACAAGAAGTCTTGGGCCATGAGGAGAAAGAACTCCAACATGTGTAAAGAGAGCAAGGTGACCATGAATCATCAAAATAGGAAAATTAGATGCTCGACTGGCTGGATAAGTAGCTATAAAAGAAATCCCTTGCTCTTGTTGATCCAAAGGCATGACTTGAAGCTATACTAGCAAGAGCACAAATGAAAAATAGAAAAGAGAAGAAGTTGAGAGTCCACTGTCATATCACAGTTGATACCTTAGGATCAAGGACAATGCATATTGATACCCTAGTAATTGATAAAGGATGAGTTAGCTATAACATTTCCACCCTCAACTTGTGCCCTGCTACAAAATTGATAATTTCTAGGGGTTTGTGGCTATGATCATGCAATAGATGAACAAGGATCAATCCTCCAAAGAGGAACTAAAAGTGTAGGTGGCATATCTCACCACCTACATTTAGCAATGGATTTCCTTGGAGGAAGAGACCCCAACAACATCTTTTGTGCCCTCACTTCTCTCCCAAGAACTCACCAAGATGGAGAAAATGAAGAATTGGACCAAGGCTACTATAGATTGGTTCAAATGAGTACATTACAATGCTAACATGGGCATAGGCCATGCTACCCAGATGACTGACAAATTTTTAGATGTGTAGAAGCAGGTAGAGGGCACAAAAAGTATCTATCACTAGTTCACTGAGCTTTATAGGATCACCTATTCTAAGCTTGAATCCATTCTCAAGATGCTTGAGAAGACATGGGAGAAATAACTAGCACCCACAAAGGATGATCACTAATGGGTGGATACATGGAAAATGAGCCTAGATCATAGGAGGGATGTCCTAGAAAGAGTGTTGCATGAGGTTGAGATCGACCTTGAATATGTCATAGAGCATAGGAAAGATAGTGAGGATTACCTCAAGATGAAGATAGACTATGATATACCTTCCTTGGAGCTAGATCCAAAGAAGATTAGTCAATTCTTCCATAAGAAGATGGAGATAGCCAAACAAGTAATCAAGGCCATTCTAAGATACACAAATCACTAGAAAAAAATCATTGGTAGGTTAAAGAGGTTGACCTTCCAAGTTCTTAAATCTAACATCATGGAATGGGAAAAGCTTTAGCCACTGATTGGAATATTCATGGAATATTCCACCCTTTAGAAAATTGAAGGAAAAATTGTGATAGATGATGAGTTTTTGACAGTATAAGCTAGAAAAAGAAGGTAATCACTAGAAGAAAAAACTACTATAGTATCAAAACCACTAGAGGATGAAATAGGAATAGGACAAAAATGTATTTTATATTAATATATTTTGGGTGTAGGTGAAACCTTAATGTAAGATGAATCTTGGGCACATAATGAAAGTAAATCCTAGGCATTCATTTCACTTTTGGAAAACTATAAATAGGGGTCTCCTCCCATTTTCAAAGAGATAGTTGAGATGTATAAAGAAATTCTAAAAAAATTTCAATAGAATTTAATTTCTTTGGTGGATTATTGTGTTTCTCACATGTGACATGATTCATCTTCTCCAATTTGATAGATTTAGACAAATTTGGTTTGTTTTTTTGAGTACTTTAAGTAGCTTCTAGTAGTTATGTTCATGTTGTTCATTAATATTGAAGAATGGTATTATGTTGATGTTTTCCATGTTCGTGATTTTTGTTGTTTGTTGATGATAAACAACATTGTAAATCTAGTATAAACATTAATTTATTGTTGCACCTAAAATTCACATTTTATTTATGCTTTGTGGTGAATGAACAACTAAAAAATTTGTAGACCTTAGAAGATAGCACTAGTTTCAAGAGGTTGTTGTTGTTTAGTTAAGTGGAACTTAGTTTTAGGAAGGTTTTCCACTGTAGCATCCTTTATTGTCACTATTCAACATTATTTGTAGTTCTAGGAGCTCCTCCATCCCTTTTCCCTTTTGACCTTTCTTTGAAATAGTAGTTAAGGAAAAGTTTCATCATCATTGTAATGCTAGATTTGATGTTGAACATGGAGTTTTAATTTTTTTTTTTGAATTTGCAACAATTGCACCTCACTTTTAGAACCTCATAATCTCTATTTGAAGATCCAATTCCCTTCCAACTTAGAAAAATTTCTAGGCCCCTTCTGATTACTAGCAAATCACATCAACGAAATGAACTATTCCAAGCATTGACATGACCTAACACCCGAGAGACCTTGGGATAATTCTCTGCAACTTGTTCGTAGGAAGTTTCATTTCAAGTGAGGCAATTTACTTGTATGGTTTTTGTGTTGAGAAGGTGAAAAAAACCCCATCAATAGATCTATTGCTAGGAGGGCCTCACTTTTGGCTAAGCTAGATCAAATTGGTTCCTTCTCCCCTGAGAGGTTCCAAAGAATATTAATATCTACATCAAGCAAAGGGGAATTCCAAGAGCTACCACCCCCTACCAAGGATAAGAGAGCTAAAATAGGGGAAGCATCCACCTCAAGCTCATCCACTCAACCCACTTCACCTCCATATTCACCTCTTCCTTCCATCAATTCACCCTATTCTTTCCCTTCCTTTCCTATAGCCACTTACTTTTCCCAACTGCTCCAAACTACCTTCCAACCCTTCACTTCCCATAGCCAAGTCCCTTCCCTTGTCCCAACACATCTAAACCAAGGTGATACCCCAAACACTATTGCTCCTTTGCAGCCCCAAGTCACTATAGCATAACAAGCACAACCTCCACCTCTGATTATGGCTTGGCTAGGTAACAACCCATCTCCCTTGTCCTTCAATGAGAGTCATGCAATGCCAAAGAATCCAAAAGTATTTTGCACCAAGTTCCATCCTTGTGATCTGTAGATGATAGAAAAATAACATATCAAGATATTTCAAATAGCTTTGAAGGTCCAAATGCAAATAGATCATGGAGATGTGGCTTGTAGGCTCTTTCCTTACTCCTTAGGGGAAGAGACCTTTTATTGGTACATCAACCTGTCAGCCAGATCCATCACCTCTTGGAATATATTAAATAATGTCTTCTTGTAGAAATAAAAGATTCCAATCAGCCCTTCTGAAATATATTAGTAGCTCATGTCCATTCGAAGGGAAGTCAACAAACCAATCAACTCCTTCAATGATTGATTCCATCACACCTACATGAGATTGTAGTAGCCTTATGTGGTTGATCATCCTTCTTTTAATTGTTCTATTATTCTACCTTTGAAAAATTCACGTTTGAACTAGTAAGAAGAATGTGTCCACAACCTACTAGCTTGGTGGTCGCCTATGCAAAAGTAGTCACAACAAGCATTGATTTGGGATATAACATTGTTGGACTGTTGTCATCCTTGGGGCCAACTACTCATCCAATGTAGATCCAAGGACTCATCTAGGCTTTGGTACATCAAACACCAATCATGAATTAGGTTCCACAACTGCCAAGGGTACCTCATTTAGGGAAAACATTGAATTAGGTGCCTCCTATGCCACACTACTTACAACCATAGCAGCAAAAAGTTTATCCTTAGTAGCTTCAAGTACCTACATACTTGCAAGGATCCAAGTTACCACATGTTCAACATAATCAACCAATAATATAGTCTATCTTCCTTTAGAATCAAGCACCACAACCAAACAACACAGAGAAGGATTAGATAGATGAGTTGATAGAATTGATGAAGAAGATGTCAAAAAAAATGACACACCTAAGGAATAAAAATAACCAACTGTAAGCCTCCCAATGAAGCATCCACTCCAATCTCAACTAAGACAACCACAAAAAACATGATGCAGGTACTTCCTCTAGACAAAATTATGAGAGATTTCAAATTTCTAAGCAACAATTTTAAAGGAGGCCTTCACAAATATAGAACCAAACATGGAATACAAGGCCAAAAAATGGAGGCATTCCCACCCCTCTTGAATAGCTAGTCAATGTAAATATGACTACAGGTAGAGTATACATAGTACTTCTAAGCAACCTTATCTAGATGATGTCACATTCACAAAACCAATAGGAATTTTGAATTGGATTTCCCAGAGTTCCAAATAGCAGCAAAAAAATTCCAAGTAGAGGTCCAAAATGCTATAGATGGTGCATGTTGTAGACACATAGTCCCATCTAAACCATATGACTCCTTAGTGTTGGTGGTTAACGTAGATCCCTTCCCGCAAAGTGAAATAAACACTCTTAAGAATGAGACTACTTCCCCAAAGGATGAAGAAGAAAAATAGGTAAGAAATGAAAGATCTTTATCTCATATTTTTGATTCAATAGATAATGGTCCAGTAGATGAGTAGGAGTCCCTAGAGGATGAGGTCCAAATGTTCCATCAGAGGGCAACCCTTTATAAATTGAGCATTAGAAAAGTAGGGGGTCCTTTTACAACCTCTACTCCACCTAACCCAAATGCTAGTAATAATATAGGTTACCCTCATGTTCCTACCAAGTATTTTAATAAGAATAGGCAGCCAAACCAAACCCAAAACCAGCCTTCTAGTTCTTCTCAAGGAAAGTCTTTTGAAGCTAAAATTGAGCAAACAGGGGAGTATGCGGCTGAAGAATTTAAGAAGGTCAATTTAAGTCTATCATCCTTCAAGTTACTTATGGTTTCAATAGTTATAAATTCTTTCTTTAGGATGCTTAATGGGACTACCCCATCCAAGAAAACTCAAGAATTACCTATCAAAAGGGTCTCCTTTGATGAGTCACAAAATAATCTTGTAATCAAGGAAATTCTATGAAGGAAAATGGATCATCCCTCTAATTAGCAAACAAGAAAGAAAATTACTAAGAAACAGAGTAAAACACAAGCTAGGGATAAAAATAATGATAACGAAAAAGCTCAAGTAGCTCATGCAAACACTCCTATGGGATTGTTTCAAGGGAAGTTGAAGACCCCTCCCTTCTTGACCACTATCAAAATATTTGGAAATAATTTGCACAATTGCTTGTTCGATTCAGGAGCATCAACCAATGTCATTCCCCTTGCAGTATGCAAAGCTCCAAGAATAGCCCCTACTCCCTCTCGACACAAGGTGGCCTAGTTGGATAAGAAAAGAGTGAATATCATTAGGGAGATCAATAGAATACCTATGCAGACCATTGTTGATCCAAGGGTGTAGTAGGTTATCAATATACAAATCGTTGGTATCCCAGACACATATGGCATAATACTAGGAAGAGATTTCACTTAGTAATTGAATGGATATAATACAATAGATTTTTCTCACCTATGGCTACCATGGAAAATGATACCAAACCAGATCCATATCAATTTGGAGCCTTGCATTGAATTCATGATCAGAAAGTGCAACACGAATAAGGTGTTGTTTGATGAAAGAGAACTAGGAAATTATTGTCCTTTGGCATATCAGGAAGAACTAGAATTCTAGGATAAAGAAGTGACTGAAGAGGTCCTCCTACTAACTTAGTCAGTGCACCTCCGAGCATAGAGTGCTAATTGAACTAGATGATAAAGCATCCTATGAGGATGGTAATCTAGGATTGTTGGATAGATTTCAATATTTTATGAAGAAATGTGTGCAAGGTCAACTCAACTTAGGAGAAAAAATTGACTTTCAAGAGCTCCTACTACCCAGTTGGTGTTAAGTGACAATGTTGACCACTCAAAACTTGAATGTTGTCTATGCTAGACAATAGTTGAGCACATAAGAGGACAAGTCACATTGAAGGGGGAACTCCAACCAGAACAACTAAACTAAAATCATGCAAGGTTTGTGCCTTCACCTGAAGATGCTAAAACAATTTTCTAACCAAAAAAATAAGTGTTCTCTATTGGATCCAAAGCCAAAGGTTCCTCTAATTTTTGTATGTTGCACTTTGACAGGTCCAAATTCAAATAAGGAGCATGAGTTGGATTTGATCTTATTAGCCCCATAGGTAAGACATACTTTGCTTCTCATAGACTCTAATTTTATTACATGAGAAAAATATAGTGGAGTATGAATAATTAGTCCATGGCCTCTTGATGGCACTAAGAAAGAAGGTAAAAATGTTGCAAGTCTTTGGTGAATCAGAGCTAGTAGTAAAGCAAGTCAGGAATTTGTATTCCTGCCATGATAGGAGACTAGAAAATTATAGGCCTAGGGTCTAGGACCTCATAGAGGTATTAGATTCATTTAACATTCAGTTGATCACTCATTCCAAGAATCATAATGTTGATGCCTTAGCCCAGGTGGCTAGCACCCTCCAACCCCTTTCCTTATTCGAGTGAAGGGGTTCACTATTGATATTACTTCCACTCCATCGGTGCTAGATAATATCACCAATTTCCAAGTGTTCAATGACAAAAAACATATCTTGGATTTCATCACTAGCTTCAATGTGTTTCTAACTCAAATAATTAATGAGGTCTTGAAGAAGCTAAATCAGACATAGAAAGAGTCATTAATCTCAAAAAACATAGTACCACAAGGTATGGTTCAGCTTGAGAGAAATTTTGATTTGGATCAGATCATAGATCAAGATCAACAAACAAAGAAGGCTTCCATTGACAACCAGTATGATGCTCACAACTTAGGAAACACCGATGAGGTCAAGAATGTTTGTATTGGTAAAGTGTGCATGCTAGAAGAAAAGAAAGGGATCATTGATACCCTATGCATGTACCATGATGTTGTTTCTTGGAGCTATGAAAACTTAAAGACATATAACACTTCAATAATCACTCATATTGTTCCTCTCGAGTCATATGTGAGACCTTTTTGTTAGTGCCAGTGCCCGATCAATGCATTGCTAGAACCCATCATCTACATGGAAGTCCAAATGTTGTTGTCCACCAGAATTATATTCCCAGTTAGACACTCTACATGGGTGGAAAAATTGGTCCCCATTAGGAAGAAGAATTGAGAAATTAGATTATGTGTAGACTTTTGCAACTTGAATAGAGCTTTAGAAAAGGACTTCTACCTAGTTCCCTCACTAGATGAGGTTTTTTAGATAGTTAATGGGTCTTAGATGATTTCCTTTCTAGATGGATACTTGGGATACAATCAGGTGATGGTACAATTGAAGACAAGAATAAAAAAACATTCACTACAAAATGGAGAACCTTTGCATACAAAATAATTTCATTTGGACTAATCAACATCAGTGACATGTTCCAACGCACGATGGATATCACCTTCAAGGATCTGATTGGAAAATGCATTATCATCTATATGGATGATCTTGCGGTGTTTTCAAATAAAAGAGGTGATCACGTCTTTGATTTATGTAAGGTCTTCTAGAAGTGCAGAGAGTTGAGATTTTCCCTAAATTTGAATAAGCGTATCTTTGGAGTTATAGAGGGAAAGCTACTAGGACATGTGATCTCAAAGAAAAGAATTTATATAGAACTAGAATGCATCAAATCTATCCTAAAAATTTAGCTTCTAGGTAATAAGGAGCTGAAATCCTTCTTTTGGAATATCAATTTCAATAGAAACTTCATCATAGGCTTTCTTGAAATAATCAAGACACTCAATACTATGTTAAAGCATGACACAAAGGTTGACTGGATGTCAGAAGCTAAGAAGGCTTTCAAAAAAATCAAGAGGGTAATTTTTCATGTGCCAGTGCTAGTCAGCCCAGACTACCTAAAGCCATTTTACATCTATTCATTTGCTTTAGATTACTCTTGTGCCATCATAATGACTTAGAAAGATGATGATGGGAGTGAAAACCTCATTGCCTTCATGAGTGCCCCACTAAAGGATGAAGAGTTAAGATATCACAATGTTGAGAAGAAAGAGTACACTTTAGCCTAAGGATTTAAAAAGTTCTAGCATTACATTTTGAGGAATAAGGTATTCATGATTGTGCCCGACCCAATAGTTAAGAATTTATTGATGCAGAATGAGCTAGGAGAAAGGAGAGCCAAATGGGTCACTTTATTACAATAATGTGACATGGAAATTCATCCCATGAAGTTGGTCTAAGGGTAGACCCTCACTCGAACAATAGCTAAAACACTAGCTGAAGCAAGACTCGAGCTCACTATACAATAGTATCAACTGGAAGATTTTTCTCCTAGAGAATGGTATGACAACATCATCTACTATCTATTGAACAAGTTCCCATCTTGACTAAAAGGAGTACAAAATAATGATTTAAGGTAGAAGAGAAACAACTATATGCTATAAGGATCCATGTTATAGAAGAGAAATCATGAAGAAAATTACCTTAGATGCCTTGGAAAAGAAGTATCCCAAGTATTGAAGGAATTTCATGAGAAATTTGACACTAGTCATAGATCTGATGCTTCTACCACCCACCAAATCCTATGGGTTGGGTAATATTAGCTGACAGTGTTTAAGGACACTCAAAACCATGTTAGAACCTATCACATTTGCTACCAGACTACCACTAGAGAAAGAAATGTTGTTGTCCCACTGCAACCAGTCCTAGAGGTAAGGTTGCTCACTCAATGGGTACTTCATTGGTTTGGTAATCCCACCATCCTCTGTCGGCCACAAGTACATTCTAACTGCCTCTAATTATTGTACTAGATGGATAGAAGCAATAGCATGTAGGAAATGTACTATCGAAGTGGTTGTTAATTTTATAGAAATGTTTATCTTGAATCATTTTGGTTGCCTCTATGCTCTCATGTGTGATAATGGCCCTACCTTTTACTCACTTAAGTTTGCTAGTTGGGCCTTCAATTATGGGATCACACTTACATTTTCTTCCAACTATTATCCTCATGGAAATAGCTTAGCTAAGTCAATGAACAAAAATCTAATAACCATGACAAAAAAATTGCTTGATAGGAACCCCAAATACTAGCACACCCAGCTACATTTTTCCCTCTAGGAAGATCATACATGCCATAAGGCTTCTTTGGGTGATTCCTCATTCCATCTTGTCTATGGTCTAGAGCCCATCTTTCTTGTCCACCTCAAGATTCCTACCCTCTAGTTTCTCAACACATACTATGAGGAGGGAGACCATTAAGAAACCTATTTACTTGAGTTGTTGCACCTAGAAGAAGTTTGTGATAGAGCAATTGAAAATTTTGCAAAATATCAAGGAGTAGCTAAAAGATGGTTTGATCATCAAGCCAAAGTCAAGGCCTTTAGGATTGTTGATTTAGTCCTTCATTGTGACAAGGCCCATGAAAAGAAAGGAGGGCATGAAAAATTCGAAAAGCTCTAGCTTGACCCCTTTTAAATCTCAAAATTTTTGGGAGATAATTCCTTTTTCCTCAAGAGACTCACCAGAGAGAATGTTCCATTTCCTTTCAATGAGAAACACCACAAGAATTATTTCCTTGCTTGATCTTTTCAAGATCATCTTTGTATATAGTTGTATATATGTTAACTTAAGTTTCCTTTTACTTTGTTCTTGTGTCTTCGCTTCATTTTAATCATTTTTTCCATTGCTCTTTTTTTGTTGAAGGTGTTCCATTTTTTTCAATGCGGTGGTTGTGCTTAGCATATTAGATGACCTATTGTTTTGTACACTCCTATCTATGCTTTGGATAAATCTTCAGTTGCACCTATTGATTTTTGATTGCTGATAGGAAGTGGTCTCCTTATTTGAACTTTGACTTGATCTAGGATGAAACCCTTGGTTGAATATTTTCACTCTTATGTCAGACCATCCACATAACATAATTTAAAAGTTTCTAAAGGATTGTACAATAGTTTTATGAGGTAGCAGTAACTAAAAAATTGCAAGGTTTCTCCAATGACCACTGTGGTTCCAAACCTACTATAAGCTTCAATGCTTACACAGTTGAGAAAAAGAAACAAAAGAAAGTATTAAAACAAGAAACTATGTGGATGTGTGAGAAACTCTATCAAGGCTATGGATGCTCAGATGGAAATAGAGCAATGTTCATGGAGTCGCAGCAACAACTCCATTAGGGATATGGATGCCTGACTAGCAGTGGGGCAATGTCTAGGTTGCTTTTGGGGTTAGATGACTTACGTAGCTTTCCTTGACTGATTAACAACTATTTGTTATGGTTTTTGAAGAAAGGGAATGAACTCACCATGCACACACTTTTGAGGTACTCCCATGACTTGATTCAACTAAGGATCATGTCATCCTTTGAGTTCCTTAGTTCATTGATGGGAATTGGCTTCTAGTTTGTGAAACTAGAGATTCTAGATTTTGAATAAAAATTTACCCTTAGAACACTTGGGAGTGTTCTGCTAGAAAAGTCACCATTTGTTTTTCCTATAGCACACATGCCCCATTTGGAATGGGGACCCTCTCCTTTTCACCCTCCCCAAGTTAATTTTTATATTCTCCTCATTTTGTGTGCCTCTAATTTTGAGTTCTAATTGGTTAGGGAACCCTAAAGTCATCATATTTAGTTGACTGAAGTTCACTACCCAAGAAATTTCCAAGTCCTTAACTTTTGTGGGGTTTCCTTGGCAAGTTTCCCTTAGTTTTCATTGCTGACATCCTTCAACTACTATGGGTCAACCTGTACAAATTTTCTCGTGCGCGTTGCTGCTTTCCATTCACCATTTCATCAATGGCCAGCATGGGATGTCCACCCACATGGTGGGTCTTGCATGCTCCTCCACCACCTATCAAATGATAGTGTCCAAGGTTCCATCTACCTAGTGGGTTTCACCTTTTCGATCACCACTCTTTTGAAATTTGCACCTAGCTACCTCACACAACCACCATACATGCATGAAATGAGGGTAATAAATGAAGATTTTACTAGGGTAATAAATGAAGATTTTACTATAAATATATGGACTAATCTATCATTTTCACCTTGCACCAGTTAGAATTTGTGAAAGTGAAATAGTTGTTTCCTCCTTCACACCTGGATCACGTTTGGGTAGATCTGAAGCTTGACCCTTGTCAATTCTTGTGTGCATCCCAAGTATTTTCTCTACCCTAAACCCATAACATGTTCATTAAGTTAATTTTTCTAAAATAATTTAAAAAATATTAAGGGGAACCTCAAGAATCTTTTTGGTTCCCGATTGAACTTGAATTCATGCCAAAACCCATCTTGAAAACCATTTGAAAAATATTCAAACACTACCATTTTGAGCCCTGTGGAACTTGACCCTTTCACTATTGTTCTTCAAAAAATACTCAAACCTTTGCATCCCACAAGCCCTTCGTCACTGCCACCTAAAATAGACTTCGAATAGAAAATCCTAAGCATCCTGACCCTACGGGTTTGCCTTTGGTGACTTCCACATGCGAGTGGATATCATTGATGAGGTTAAAATAGCCTCATCAGTATAATGGAATTAATATTAAAACTTCCACCTTTCAACCAAATTTACCCTACCAATTAATTACCTTTAGGATAAATAATTTCTCTCATTTTATGAATAAGTGTGAAAAATTTATTTCTTGAAATTAATTAAAATAAGCTAATTTGTGTTGACTTAATGATTTAGTTCTTGAGCATTCCACATGTCAACTTCCACCTACAGTTACCATTCCAGTCAATAGGTAATTAATGTAGGTTTCAACAATGTTGAAGAAAAGTGAGTGGGCACCAAAATTTCAGGAGCATACGTTATGGGCAAGTCTTCATAGTTTCTATTATTTTTAGTTTAAAAACTTTATGGCTTGTGTTGAGCCTCTTTAATATTTCATGTCATGATATTTATAGTCCATTAGTTGTTGACAACTTGTTGAAGACTTTATTAATTGGAAAGTAGGATTTTGTTAACCACTTTCATATAAATATGTAACTACTTGAAAATGATGAATACTAAAGAATATTGTTATTATGCTAATATGTCTTTCTAAGTTAAACTACCATATGAATAAAAATGATTTTTCCCACCACTCTTTGAATTACTGAGCAATGTGAATGGAGTTCTTTGAATGAAGTAATTTGGAGATTACTAGTGCATGTGATCTGAGATAGATGTAGAAACACCCAAGAGCTAGCCACTTGAGGGTTATAAATAGATAGATAAGTATTTTACTTCTCATTCTATAGTTTCCTTCAGTAGATGATAATTGAAATTGGAATTTATTTTCATGTGTGTGGCATACTATTAGTGTCAATCTTGTAGGTTGTAACTAAATATGTAGTCTCTAGATTTAGTGCCTAAAGTTTTAGAGCACCCTCCTTTTTTTTTTTTTCAGAGTGTTAATTCATTTTATGCTAGTTGTTAAATTGTTATTTTTTTGCACTAGATAAATGTTTCCTAGTTTCCTTACAAGTTTTAGTTCTTCAACAATTTATACATTCTTTAGATTAATCATTTGCATGCTTTCTATCTTAGTGGTGATTCTTTTCATATTCATAGTTTTTTGCTTCCTATTTTAATTATTTCTAGCTTTCTAGATAGATAATTTCTTGATTTCTAAATTTAGAGGCTTTCAGTTTAGAAGTTTTATTCAACTGTTTGGTATTTAGGAAACCTGGGAGACATAGTTGAGATGTCTTCTACTACATATAGCATTTGGACAATACCTGGTCAATAGATTAATGAGGGCATAGCCTGAGACTTAGAAAATAACCCATAAATAAGAGAATAATTGTATTATTCAAAAAATGGAGCTTCTTACATGCAAAGGATCTCAAATCCCCATGTTCTACAATACATGCAAGTTATAGAAAGCTACAGAATCACCCTTTCACAATATGCGAGCTTGTCCCAAAAAAGTTACCCAAAAATTAGAAACCCACCCATAAATAGAGCTCCTCTTTTGTTTGGAGCCAAAACAACATTAAAATTTGAGTTTAGGCGGTTTGGCGCCGAAAAATTACAACTTGAAGTTCAAATTTCAAAAGAACATTTGCAATTGAATCTTCTAGAAAGTGCGCCAACTTCCCAGGGCCATAACTTTTGATCCAGGACTCTGATTCGCAAACTGTTTGAATGGTTGGAAATGTCTCAAAGTCAATAATGTGCTTGAAATTAGCTACACCAATTTTGGCAAGTTTTGGGGCTGATCCGGGAACTCTAAGTGCCTCAAATATAACTCGGAAGATTTTCAGGTGCAAATTTGGGCAACTAAAACTGCAATATCTTTCAACCCAGGAATAGAAAATAAAAACCATAAATTGATAATTTCATTATGACGAAAAGGGTATCCAAAAATGTAAAAACATATAAAAACTGAGAAACTTGAAATTTAACTATTTTTGGGTGATGTAAGATTGCCCTTACACCACTGGATTCTCCTACATCAGACACCCAGGGTAATTTGAGATGTGACCCCATCACGTCTCAAATGGTGGAGGAAAACCCAAATGGTCAACCTCTACCTTAGGCAACCAGGATGAATCTTCAATAGGCCTTCCTTTCCATTTCACCAGATATTCTTCATACTGCCTGTTCCTAGCACTCCTTCCCACATGACTATCCAATATTTCTTCAATCTCCTCCTTTTCTGAAGTGGGTGCTAGAATTCCACACTATTCCATCAGTGGTACTTCCTCTCCACCACCTTCATGATACTCTATCAAATCTGAAATGTTGAACACAGGGGAAATGTTGAATCCATTTGGCAACTCTACCTCATATGCATTCCTTGAATTATGCCTCTTCAAAATTTTACAGGGGCCAAACTTCTTCATCTTCAATTTGTTATATGTTCCCACTAGAAACCTTTCTTTCCTCAAGTGGACCATCACTTCATCACCAATCTGAAACTCCTTATACCTCCTCTTCTGATCTGCCTTAGCCTTATACTGCATATTCATCTTGTTAATATGTTCTCGTACCTTCTCATGTATATCCTTGATGTGTTCTGCAAAATTTGGCTTCAGCACTTATTTTCTTCTCTTGGTCCATCTTCCTCAATTCTAGAGCTGTTCTGGGGCTACCTCCATACACAATCTAGAATGGTGATCTACCAGTGCTTCTGTTATTGTTGTAAGAAAATTCTGCCTGGAGTAAGATCAAGTCCCATCCCTTGGGTTTATCTCCTACCAAACATCCTAGTAGGTTACCCAAACTCCTATTAACAACCTTTGTCTACCCATCTATTTGTGGATGGTGTGCAAAACTGAACTTCAACTCTGTCTTCAGCTTCTACCACAAGGTCCTCCAAAAGTACCCCACAAATTTGGTGTCACGATTTGAAAAAATACTCTTTGGCAGACCATGTAGCCTCACCACCTCTTTGAAGAACAAGTTAGCAATGTGGACTGCATCATGGGTCTTCTGACATGGAATGAAATGTGCTATCTTTGAAAACCTATCAACCACCACAAAGACTGAATCATTCCCTCATTGTGTCCTTGGAAAACCAAGAACAAAGTCCATACTTCTATCCTCCGATGACCTCTCTAGTACAGGTAAGGGTTGATATAAGCCTGTATTCTGACTCACTCCTTTAGCCATCTGACATACCCTACAACTTTGTACAAACTTCTTCACATCCTGTGACAACTGAGGCCAATAATAATGCTCACTGATAATGGCAATGGTCTTATCCCGACCAAAATGTCTTGCCATTCCTCCACTATGCTTTCCTTTATCAAGTTCTCTCATAGAACTCCTAGGGATACATAATTGACTTCCCTTAAATAACATGCCATCCTAGATTATGAAAACCAGCCACCTTGTTCTGTCCACTTAAGGGTTCCTTGCAAGCTTTCCAAGCCTCTACAAAATTAGGATCTTCTTCATACAATGTCTTAAGTTCATTGAACCCAATCACTTCAATCTACATCTTTGTCATCAATGTATGCCTCCTACATAAGGCATCTGCAACCCTATTTGACTTCCACTCCTATGTTTCAAAACAAAGGTATAACTCTACAAAAACTCTACCCATTTCATATGCCTCTGATTTAATTTTCCTTGACTATTTAGGTACTGCAAGGCCTACTGATCAGTATATAGAAAAAATTCCTTTGACAACAAATAATGTCTCCATTTCTTTAATGCTTGAACTATTGCATAAAATTCCTTATCATATACAGAATACTTTCTCTTGGCATCATTTAAATTTTCACTGAAATAGGAAATGGGCTTACCTTCTTGGCTCAACATTGCTCCAATGGCACAACCACTGGCATCACAACCCACCTGAAACACCTTGTTAAAATATGGGAGGGCTAGAACAGGCTGCTCTATCACCTTCTGCTTCAACAGTTCAAAAAAAATTTCTGCCCACTACTCCACTTGAATTCTTTTCTATCCCTCTCATTTTTTCAGTCAGGGGTCCACAAATACTACTGAAGTTTCTAATGAACTTTCAATAAAAACTAGCCAAACCATGGAAATATCTCACTCGGTAGCAGTTCTGGGGTAGGCCATTCCAGAATAGCCTTCACCTTCTCTGGGTCCATCTTGAGACCTTCTACTGAGACAACAAACCCCAAGTACACTAACTCCCTCTTCACAAAACTACACTTCTTCAGATTAATCAATAGTTTCTCTTCTCTTAACTTCTCAAAGGCTCTCCGAATATGCATTATATGCTCATCCAACATCTTACTGAAAATCAAAATATCATCTAAATACACAATAGCAAAACTTCCTAGAAAATCTTTTAGTACCTCGTTCATGAGCCGCATGAATGTGCTCGATGCATTGGTTAGCCCAAAAGGCATGACTAATCACTAGTATAGGTCCTCTCTGGTCTTGAGGGCAGTCTTCCATTCATCTCCCTCTCGAATTTTGATTTGGTGATATCCACTCTTTAGATCAATCTTTGTGAAGTACTGAGCTCCACTCAAATAGTCCATTAGGTCATCCATCCTTGGTAGGGGAAATTCCTACTTGATTGTTATCTTGTTTATGGCTCGGGAATCTATACACATCCTCCACTCCCCATCCTTCCTTGGTTCTAGTACTACAGGTACTACACATGGACTCAAACTCTCCTATATCAAACCCTTTCTCAACAACTCTTGAACTTGTCTATTCAACTCCTCATTTTCTACTGGAGTCATTCTATGAGCTGCCTTATTTCGAAAACTGGCTCCAGGAATCAAGTCAATCTGATGACTGATCTTCCTTATTGGTGGTAAACCATCAGGAACATTATTAGAAACAATATCCTAAAACTCATCCATCATCCTAGAAACTTCTTCTAGAACCTTCTCACTATCCTCCTTACTCACTCTAGGAATCAATGCATAACACATGCTCATGCTTCATACCTTCTAAAAATTTTCTTCCATCTACATAAAAAATTCTAGCACTACTGCATTCCTTTTCTTCGGTCTCCTTCAGGGGTTTCAACTTGTGATGAATCCCATCCTTTCTCAAGGAATTAGTGTTTGCATAGCCATCATGTATATCTCACCTATCGAGCTACCACAGCCTCCCCAACAACATGTGACATGCATCCATGGGAATGATATCACATAGTACCTCATCATGGTAGCTCCCGATCTTGAACTTTACTAGGCATTGCTCATTGAACAAAACTTTGTGGGCTTTCTACAACTAGGCAATCCAATATGGATGCAGGTGCCTTTCCCTCTTCAGCTTCAACTTTGTGACCATCTCTTCTGACACCAGATTATCGGTGCTCCCACTGTCAATAATGACATCACAAAATTTTCCTTCACACTTGCACTTTGTGTGAAACAAATTCTTCCTCTATTCTGGTTCCTTTTCCTCGGTCACCAAGGCTCTCCTAATCACTAGGGCTTCTCCCCTTTCAACATCATCTGAAAATTCAGATTGGGCCTCCTCATCTACATGCGCAACCCTTCCATGATCTTCTTGTCTTTTGTCTACCCTTCCTTGGTGTTGTGGACATTCATAGGCTCGATGCCCTTCTTCACCACACTGGAAACATGTTCCTTTGAAACCACCTCTTCTAGATCCTTGTCCATATCTCCCTCATCCTCTACCTCTTTGATCACCACTATTTTGATCACGAGGGCAGTAGAAGTTGTCATTCCTCTGGCTTTGGCTAGTACCCACATCTTCACTTTTCTTTTCATCATCATTTCGGCTTCTTGAAGGTCTTCCACTACCCCTTCCACTTTGACCTCATTGTCCTTTTTCTTGCCATCAAATCTTTTGTTCAACTTCTCTTCCACCTTCAGAGAAAACTGATACACATCCTCAATGGTGGTCATTCTTACTAGGATTAACTCCTCCTAAATGCTCGGTCATAACCCATTAAGATATCAGGCTACCTTCTCCTTATTGGCCTTTGTGTGACCCATTCTGATGATTATCTTGTGAAAATCTTCAGTATATTCTTTCACATATTTACTTCCTTGCTTCAACCCTTGCAATTTCTTCAACAAATATAACTCGTAGTCCACTGGTATGAACTGCTTCTTTAGTTTCTCTACCATGCAATCCCATCTAGTGATCTTTCCTTTTCCTCTTCGATTTCTTTCCAACTAGACCTCTTTCCACCAAATATTGGCATGGCCCTTTAGCTTCATTTTTGCAAACTTAACCCGATCTAGGTCCTCTATTTCCTCATACTCAAAATATTCTAGCTCGTTGATCCAGTCGATCAACTCTTCTGGGTTCAGACTTCCAGAATAACTAGGGACTTCTGCTTTGGGTCTTTTCCTGATCTCTGAAATGGTCCTTATCAGCCTCATTTGGTCTTGATCAATTGCTTCTTCTTCCTCTTCTACATTTGAACCTTCTTCCTCTCCTTCATCCTCACTTTCCTCCCTCGGGTTTAACCCTCTTCTCAACTGCTCTTGTAATGCATCAATATGTCTTTGGAGGGCTACCAGTGCATCTCTTCCACCAGCATTTTTTCCACCTCGACCACCTCTGGCACCACCATGCCTACTAGGCATCACTCTTGGAGGCATCTTTCTTGACCTCGACCTACAACCATGGTCCTGGTGCGAACTGCCTCACGATCGGCGATCTATCCACACGCTCAAGAAAACCTGCTTTGATACCACTTGATGAGGGTGCAGCCCGAGACTTAGAAAATAACTCACAAATAAGAGAATAATTTTATTATTTAGAAAATGGAGCTTCTTACATGTAGAGGATCTCAAATCCCCAAGTTCTACAACACATGCAAGTTACATAAAGCTACAGAATCACCCTTTCGTAATATGTGAGCTTGTCCCCAAAAAGTTACCCAAAAATTAGAAACCTACCCATAAATAGAGCTCCTCTTTTGTTTGGAGCCAAAAAAACATTCAAATTTGAGTTTAGGCAGTTTGGCACCAAAAAATTACAACTTGAAGTTCAAATTTCAAAAGAACATTTGCAATTGAATCTTCTAGAAAGTGCGCCAACTTCCTGGGGCCATAACTTTTGATCCGGGACTCCGATTCATGAACCGTTTGAACCATTGGAAAAGTATCAAAGTCAATAACGTGCTTGAAATTGACTATGCCAATTTTAGTAAGTTTTAGGGCTAATCTAGGAGATATAAGTGCCTCAAATCTAACTCGAAATATTTTTAGGTGCAAATCTAGGCAACTGAAACTGTAATATCTTTCAACCCAAGAATAGAAAATAAAACCATAAACAGAGAATTTGATTATGATGAAAAGGGTATCCAAAAATGTAAAAACATCTAAAAAATGAGAAACTTGAAATTTAACTATTTTTGGGTGATGCAAGATTGCCCTTACACCGCTGGATGCTCCTGCATCATATATTAATGTATTTATCAACTAAAGCGTTAGGACCTAATGACAACCTATCACTTTTTGGTGCTATTTTTGGGGAACCCTCTTTTTAGTGTTAGTAGGAGATATCTTGAATACCTATTTTGGGAATAGAAATAGTTGTTTAGCTTCTTTTCTGCATGGTCGGGAAATGAGGCCCCCATGGAAGATTCATACTAAAAACCTTCCAATCAACGTACCAACAACAAGGAGGGAAGAAGGAAATTCAAATCAAGAACTTACTAAGGAATTGACCAGAAAGGGTCAATCAAAGACCTTTCCACACAACCCAAAAATAGACCACATAAATATTCCTTTACAAAATTTAGAACCTCGTCCAACTGAGATAAATTTCAAAGAGAGTCACATTCTCTTCAACATCATGGGTGACCATAGAAATTTTGAGAACAACAACAATAACCCTCCACCACCACACACATTCACTTATCCTATTACTATCGATGCAGATGATGATATGAAAATAAAAAATATCTCATCGACCTTCTTGCCAAACTTTCGGGGTTTGTCTACTAAGGACCTTGATTATTTTCTATTTGAGTTTAAAGTCTTGTGTTAGACATATGACTACAAGAATGATAATAAAAAATTGAATTTTTTTCCTTCCACTTTGAAAGACTCAGCCATGCGCTGGTTTATGGAATTAGCTTCTCAATCAATAATCACCTGGAATCAAATGGAGTCTATCTTTCTAGAGAAATACCAAAGTTATTGTAGGTTCAATGATAGGAAAGAAGAATTGTTCAAAATAAGGAAAAATGAGGATGAAAGTTTAGAGGATTACCTAGATAGATTTATCTTCTTATCTAAATGTTGCATTGGAGAGGTTATCAATGTTGATATTCTAAAGAACCTCTTTCTTAAGGGTCTCTATGATGAAGCTTGAATGAGTTTGGATTTAATGGGAAAAGGAGACGTGTCCCAATTGAGGTTGGATGATATTACGGAGTTGTGTTGGAATTTCTCTCATTCTCAAGGAGGAATCAAGAAGTCCACCTTCCTTAAAGGTTCCAATGACATAGGAAAACTTTGTGAAGAACTATCCAACTACAAGACCAACATTCTTGTTTACTTAAATACCACCTTAGATGACATACAAGGTAAATCATGAAATCCTCAAACCTTGCCCATTTCTTGCCCTAGGTGTTGAAACAAAAATTTGCTAAGGGAATGTCCTTTGGAAAAAGTTGATAAGATTGGCGTTTGTCAAGTGTGTGAAAAAAATAACTCCACAGATCAATGCAAGCTACTGAATTCCATCAATAATTCCAAGAAAATAACAACCCCAATTAAGGAAGAAATAAACATTGTCAACCAAAGAACTCGAGCCAATTTTTCCTATGGCTAGAATTCCAACCCTAACTGGAGACCCCAACCTAATTGGAACAATAATCAATGGGAAGCACCCTGGCCTTAGGCACCACCTCCAATACTCCCTAATTGGGGAAGCTATCCTTGGGGACCACCTGAATGGGTGAATCAATTTTGGGGTAACCCTCAGTGGCCTAATCAGCCTCAACAATAGTGTTAACCTCAAAATCCCATTCCTTAATGGAATCAACCTTAGCATAAATTTAATACTGACCCTAGGAGGATGCCTGCTCAACAGCAAAATCTTCTACCACCACCTAGAATACTCAATAGAATGAACAAGTTAACCACCCATCACTTTCAGCACAACCAGTTATGAACCCAAAGAACAATCACCCAAATACTCTAGTGTATTCCACTAAACAAAACAATATCACTGGACTTAATGCCATACACTATGGAAACCTACAACTAAGGTCTAGAAAACCACTTTCACAACCAACTATTGAAGAAATCATAGATGAACCAATCAATAAATGTATTGAGTAAACCACAATAATGCCTACATCTGTAGAAGAAATCCCAAACACTACTCAACAAAAGCCCGACCCACCATCTTCAACTAAATCTTCTGACCTACCTCAAGAGGAGGGGGTGAATCTCCAACTGAAATTTTGAAGGATAGCATGGATAAGGACAAAATCAAAGCACCTTTTCTAGAGTGTCTAAAACCAATTCTCGTGAAAGATTCCCTAGAAATAACCTTATCCATTGAAACTACATTGATACAAGAAATTAAGCAATTGCAGATTGAAGTCCCCTATTTGCAAGTGATTGAGGAGATCCCTGAGTTAAACTAGTTGATTAAATAATTGTGTATCAAAACCCCTGGGAGAAAACCAAAATGAATCAACACCATCCACATAAATGGGTACCTAGTTAACTTGTTCACTAGGACAACCACTAATCCAAAATATGATGATCTAAGTAGTCTTCTTATAATAGTAATAGTTAATGAGGTAACAATACCTAATGCTTTGGTGGACCTTGGAGTAGCCATTGATGTGATGACTATTGATGTGATGGAAAAGTTGGGACTTACTGATCTACACCCCACAACTATAGTCTTACAAATGGTGAATCAATCCATAGTTATTCCTAAGGGAATCATTGAAAATGTTCTTGTTAAGGTGGATGGATGGGAATACCTAGTAAATTTTCAAATTATTGAGTCCCTGAAACCCAAAGAAAATTATCAAATAATTCTTGGATGAACATGGATGGCTAATTTTGTTGCAAAAATTTATTGTAGAGGAGGAATGACCATCTCACATGTATCCAATAGAAAAAAATTGTTTTGTATTCTCTTGCCAAGCCTGTCAAACATAATAAAGTATCAGTTGATGAACGGGAAATTCTCAATGACCAATAAAATTTGGCTTCACTGGCCATGGTAGTCATCAAACAACATGGTAAAGAATTAGAGTATGAATTGGAGAATGACCTAGAAATTCTTACTATCGATTCGAGCAGTGAAGAGATGATAGACGTAGAAGAAATCCTAGGAAACCTAATCAACATAGATCACATAGAATTTGATGATGCAAGTTTCATAGGATTACCTTGTCCTTTGATGAACTTAGTTCCAAAAAATCACCATTTCTTTTTAGATGTTGCTTGACTTCATAAAATTGTACCTCATAGGTGTCCTCTCAACACACAGATAAGGCCCATGTACACTATTACATCCAACCATCTGGGAGTTTAAACCATTATGTTGCTACTAGGAAAAACTTTGAACATTAACAGTTGGTTGACTGAGTTGGAAGAACACAAATTATTTGATACCCTGGTGAATAGATCTAAAGCATTCGCTTGTGACTATATAGATATGAGAAAAATACACCCTAGTGTGTGTATGCAACATATCTATACTTGTAACATCATGAAAATAGGAAAGATTAAAAGCTAAAACTCTAATGTAATATAAAGCTAAACAAAAAAGTACAAAGAAATCAAAAAACATAAACATGGAAAGATCTAACCTAGTATCTACATCCTTCCATGAATGACCTCAATTTTCCTTCTCCATTTCATCATGATGGTATTCTTTACCTTAGATTTTCAGTAAGTGTGAAAGTATAGCATTGATAGATGTGATTATAGCAAAATATCAAAGATTAACAAGTGCTCCAAAAGTCATAAAATTTTGGAGGGTAAAATGATGAAAGACAGATCAATTTATAAAAAATTGATCATTTGAATAACATACCAGGATGGAAAGATAAATGGACGATTGAGATCAAAGGATTCGACATGCATTATGATAACTATTAGTACTAACATGAGTGATAAAAACCAAGAATAGAGATAAAGATTAAATAATGATTTAATCTTCGAGTTTGGTGTTTGAAAATAGAAGAATAATGCTTGCATGACAAAGATAAAGATAGATTAAAAGCAACATTCTGTTCAAACACACACACATAATTTAATTAATTATATAAATATATTTAATTAATAAGTGTGCAAATGCATGCAAGTTAGAACTAGATAACTAACTAGTTATGACAAAGAGTTTATTCACGAAAGACACTCAAAAATTAAATTAGGATATAACTGATTGATTCGTATAAATCTTGAGTCAAGTAGAAATAAATACTTAGATAACTTAAACATTTATCTAAATATAGAGGAATGTGTTAAAAATAGACTTTTATGAATTAAATGATTATTCAATTAAAGATTCAACATTTTAAGGATTAATTAAATAAATAATATTTATTTAAGTAAGTGAAGAAAAGGTTAAATGAATAATTAAATAATTAAGATAATTCAATTAATAGAAGAATAAATATTAAAATGAACTAATTAAATAATTTAGTTTATATAATTAATAGAAGAGAAAAAACTTTAGAAAGTAATTAAATAATTAACATTATTTAATCATGACCATGATAATACAAATTATGAAGAAATTGAAGTTGTAGGCTTAGACAAAATTTCAGTGTTTACTTTTTCCCCTCTTTGATACATTGCCATTTCAAAATTGTGTCCAAGAAAATCTATCAAAAACATGCCCCAATCATGCCCCAATGTAAAATAGGTGAAGGTATGCCCCCTTGGGAAAATTGACAAATTTTTGAAAATTTTCAAAAAATTTGGAAATAGTGTCGATTAGTTAATTTGATAGCTAGAAATGTAGTGGAGTTGACATAAATGAATTTTGAGGTGCTAGGTAAGTGTATGGATCAATAGAAGTTGGAAGTTTACGTGGCCAATAGACAAGGTTGGAGGAAATGCCACCCAAAACCCTAGGTATAAATAGAAAAGGGGTGAAAATCCAATTCATTTTCACCCTCCTAGTTTTGAAAATTGATATGTTGCTCTGGACTCCTAGCAAAAATGTCTCTAATTCCACACTCACACCATTGCACCTATCACATCTGGATGTTCCAGCAACCTACAAACGTGGGCCCCTGGTATGTTGTCTAAAACTGGCTCTTGAAATTTTAATTTGCACATGTTTTTATGCATTTATTTCCTTTTTTTGTAATGCATCACTTTTGTAGAAACTCACATTTCGATGCATAATTAACACATATGTATGCGGAATTATGCATTTGATAATTCACATTATAGTGTAGCTTAGGATTTTTAAAACATGTATGCATCTGTATTTTATTTCAAAGCATTTGTTAATTTGCACAACATTTGCATTTTACATTTATACATATAGAATTATACTACGCATTTGAAAAATTTTTTGACGCATTTGCATTTTTGATAGCATGTCGAGTATGTGTGTTTGTATATATACACATTTGTATGGTAGAACACATTTGTATTCTAGATCAACGCATATGACAATTTGTGACACATTTACAAATTTAAGTAATGCATTTGATATTTTGTGACATATTTGCAAATAAAATGATGCATTTGACTAGCATGGAATTTTAAATTTTGACTAGGATAGGATGTTGATTCTGACATGAGGCATGCATAATGTCATTACAGGTTGTATTAGGTCCTATATATACCAAAGAGTCGAGACCATTGACTTTCAATTTCTGTGATAGTTCACAAAGTGGGGAGAAATGGTTTCTATGGCATTTGGGTTTACATCATGTGACATTCATGCCCACTATTTGGGAAAATTGAGAATTGTTGACTGCGTTATGCAAGCGGTGGCATTATGAGACATCGTCATTTCAACTACTAATAGGTGAGGTGACGGTTACATTAGAGGACATGTATAGGATATTGAGGCTACCAATTAGAGGATCCAGAGTGATGTATGATATGCAAAGGGGATTTGCAAAGATGTGGAGATACTATCACCCTGATGACATTAGATAGTTGTGGATTGACCATAATGAGGTTAGATGGCATGTGCTAGCAAAGAGATATGATAGGTTAGATTTTCTATTATGTACATTGGTAGGAGGTATAGTTCTTCCTAACTGTCGAGGTCATGGATTCCCTATAGGATGGGGGGAGATGCTTGTAGGCATGCTCGAGAGACAGGTGGTTTATGCCTAGGGTCCTTACTTATTAGCCATGTTATACTTTCATTTACATGATATAGCCTAAAAAGAGGCACAATCCATAAGTTGTGGTACCACACTCCTGATGGTATGGGCATGGGAATGCATAACTATTTTTTGTCCACTTGTCATAGTAGGGGTGCAACATGGATCAACGTATTCCTTCCGATATTTGGGGGAAAACATGAAAATGCATGTTGGTGATACTAGATACTATAGACATGCCATTTATACAAATGGTGCAATTAATTTGGAGGCCATATATGGATTTCCCATAATGGTCAGATGAGGATAGGAACTTGACATATTGTAGATAGACAGAGTCCTTGATTGGATGGGTTGTCTCACATGTGCACATCATTGAGAGGCACTTATAGGATAGGGTATTGAGACAGTTTGATGAGGTGAAGGATGAGCCTCGAGGTTGAGCAGAGTATGCCCGATCATCGAGAGATGTGACTCTATGGGATGCTGAGATTTCAGTTGCCACTACAAAGGAAAACATTGATGCATTGTAGCTAGTATAGTGGGGATGGAGAGGTGAAGCAGTTGATCTGGGCATAACAGTTGTGTATGATACATGGTGCGTGGATCACATGCCAATACCATTGATAGATCCAGATTAGGATTCACCTGTAGAGAGGCAAGGGATAGGGCCATGAGGTAGACATGGTAGAGGTAGAGGTCATGGTCGGAGAGGTGGTACGAGTGATGGTGGAGATGGAGGAGAAGTAGGTCAAAGAGGTGGTGGGAGGGGGAGACATGGTCATAGAGGATGAGGCCCACACTTATCGCCCTTTTGTGAGGAGGAGATAGAGGCAAAGGATGTTCCCATGCTCGGGGTTGGAAAAGGTGAGGAGGAGGTTGATGTTGGAGTTGGTGGTGAGGAGAATGCAATAGAGGAGTACATTTTGAAGGAGCATACAAAGGAGGTGGTTAGGGAGGAGACAAAGATAGATTCTCTTGGTCTTCTTGGTGTATATCAAGATGATGATGATGAGGAGGAGGAGGAGGATGATCAAGAGCATGAGCTTTGAGACATGATCCTAGAGGAGTTGGAGGATGATGGGATGGAGAGGCCATGATAGGATGATACAGGTCCTATTGATCAAGAGACAACATATTTGTGTGCTCAGGTTGCATCCCTAGAAGAGAGGATGAGGGTATTGATGTTAGACTGAGATGCCCTACAAATAAAGTGAGATAGAGCATACAAGGACATGGACCAAGCCATAGCTTAGAGATAGGAGACCATGTAGATATTTTTAGAGATTAGAGCTCTTTGGAATGGGCCAGCTGATGCATTTGCTCAAGAGTTAGTCAGATCTGGTGAGAGAGATTCCTATTACAGGGACCTATATGAGGTAGAGGTTACTCTAGAGAGACGGGATCCCAATTTTTCATAGGTATATAGTGGCAGGTCTTACAGTAGGACTCACCCCAGGATAGTGAGTACAGAGGGGGTTGACGAGCCTCACAGATCTGGACCATATGACAAACCTCCTTCTAGACATAGGTCATCAGGATTTTTCCATCATTCACCTTCACATTTTTCTCATGGGAGCAGTGGGAGTTCGGGGTAGAGACATGTTATGTTTTTTATTGATGTACATTGTATTCTAATCATAGAGCCTGTGGGCTTCATTGTTTATTGATACATTATGACATTGTGATGTGACACTTTTTGAGTGATATATTTATGATTATGGCAGCGATTCTCATGATATGCAATTCTATGTATTATTATGCAGTCTTTTATTTATACATCTTATGTCTATATGAGATGTCTATGTGATGGATGATCATATCTACTTTATGATGTGTTTATATAGTCGATGATGTGATGTTAATTCTATATGATGATGTATGAATTGATTTCTTATGGTATCAATGGATGTTATGGATACAACTTATGATTATGAGATGCACTGTGATGTTATATGTATAATGCTATCTACATGTGATGCTATACATTTCATGATGATGGATGTAGTGTGATGCATATATTTACACTTGTTATGTACATGTAATGCTTTTGTTATGTAATCGATGATGATGAATGCCTATTATGTCATGATTTCCTAGACATGATAGATACCTATGTTTCTATGTTTTCAAAATGAAAGATATATGTATGATTTATGATGTATGGTATTTACATGATGTTTCTAACATTAATGCATATGTAGGATGCATTATATTTTTGGTGTGTCATATGACTATCATAATGCAAAAAAGAATAAATTTTAGTGTGAAAAGAAGATGAATAATAAAAGACATGGTTGTTAGTATTAGTAATCTTCGATATTTTTCTAGATCACAAAAGGATTTACACTTTATCATCATTGGGAAGTAACTAGTACAAATGGAGACAAAAACCATGATATGACATAGATCAAGGTGGGCAAGGTCATCCACCTACTAACAATAGACAGTTATAGACAAGGATTGTCTTAACTCATACTCAGGGAACAATTGCCTTAGTCTTTTTGTCAAGAAAAACTATCGATAGTAAACAAATAAAAGACAGGTCATGAGATGTCATCGCTCCTCTAAATCCTTCATGGGAAATCCTTCAGGAAACTAGTAACATGACTCAAAATCTATAGTTAAAAGAAAGTTGACAAATATTAGTCAAAGAAAATGGAATACTATTACATCATTTCTTCTCTAAATCTTTCATGGGACATCCTTGACAAAGCTAGTAATAGGATTCCAATCATAAAGTCAAATGAAATGAGAAGATAAATAAGCCATAAATTCAAAAATCCAATAAAATATTTTCCAAAACTTGATCATTTTGTTTGATTGTTTTGATTGGTACTATGATTGATTGATAAGACCTAGTTTCAAGAGAGACAAAAACCAGATAAGACATTGAGTCTGGCTTCAATTTTATGACTATCTATACAATGCATGACAAAAGCATGGTTTCAAAAAGGAACATATCATATAAGACATTGAGTCTGATACCATTGATGTGGTAACCTATGTAAGGTCATGTTCATTGTTTGAAAATGTCTATATGTAGGAAGGACTCAACCTGTATAAGAAATAAGTTATTTTGCTGATATCTATATTCAAGGACTCATCTTGAAAAAGTTGTAGGTTGATTTTTCTGATAATGTTTTTTTTAGGAAGGCCACATCCTGTAGTAGACATAAGTTGATCGGTTTTGGTTGTAGCTTTGGAAATTTGTTTGGTTTGAATTAATGATAATATTGACTTGTTGATCTTGTTGATGCGTTACTTGATATGATGTGATGACAGTTGACTGTGTGTGAGAATAGATCCTAAAGGAATAACCTATTGTGGCCTTGGGGGATCATCAATTGATGGCCTTTCCTACATTGTACATGTAAAGACCTCAAAGTTTGACTAGACTTTGACTAACAAGACTGACTATAAAAAGCTTGAGTTGTATGAAGATACCTGACATGTGTGGTAGTGCGTGTGACAAACCCTAATGGACTAATCTAGTGTAGCCTTAGGGGCTCATTGATTGATGGCCTTTCCTACATTATACACATAGAAACCTTGTAATTTGACACAACCAATGACCTTGTCTTATAGATAGATGGATTGAATCATGATTTTCTAAAGAAAAACCTAAAAGGATTGACCTAATGCCTCAGGGGTGTTGGCATATGGCTGTGAGAGATCATTTTTGGCTACTTGTGTTCTCATTGATGGCAACCGGAGTTAGTAGTATGGTTTGCAGTGTTAGCATTGCTCCTACTAGTCAGAGAAGTAAGATTTTGTAATCTACCAATGAAAAAAATGAAGAACAAAACATTTGGTTGGTAAGTTGATCTGATCACTTCACTAGATCATTATTTTATGGTGTGCACCTCTATGAAAGCCTTCCTAGCATTTGTACTATTCTACTAGTGAGTTTTGTGGTGTTGGATTAGTCAGAGTTTGAGTTAAGAGGCTTGATAGTATGGTTCATGGTTTATTCTCTTATTTAGGCCAACATAAGTAAGAATATTATTTTTTGTTGAGAAGCCAACATACAATGAATTCCTAATTAGTGATTATATAAAGGAGATCGGAAAATAATTTTGAAGAGAAAGTAGTGATAGTGATGTAGTTGTGGTAGAGATAGAAGTGTATGTATATCAAGGAGAGAGAGTGAAAAAGGATAGATTAGTTACTTGAGGGTAGAAAAACTTTTATATGTAGAGTAGAGCAGAAGTGCGAACTGGTGGAAAGATCTAGAATCTAATTATGAAATTCACTGGAATTGAATCCAAGCATTTATAAACGTTGTACTATCAGTTCAAATTTTTGTTGTAATTTCAATTATACTTTGTAAGGAAGCGAGCCTTTCTCTCTTGAGTAGTGAGCTCTAGGCAGTGCCCCTGAATGCAAGTGCATTCCCCTCTTTTATCATAATTTTAATATAGTATATACTATGGATTAATCTCCACCATGTTTTTTCCCCTTATAGGATTTCCACGTAAAAATTTCCGGTGTTATCCTGTTCCTTAACATGATTGCATGTTTCCAGCTATTCGAATGCTATGGATATTGTTTTAAGTTCAATTATTATTGTTAATAGTTTTAGATCTGATTTGAAAGTCAAATATTATTGAATACTGATTCACCCCCCTCTTAGTGTTCCTAGTGTCCAACAATTGGTATCATAGTAGATTCCTCTTTTGGAGTATAACAACTTTAGGTGGATCTTGAATTATAATGGTGATGGTGTTCTTCAACAATAGATTTTGGTGTCACTTGATGATCTTGATCAGTCCAAAGCAGAGGTCATGGAACTAAAAGAAAATATTGTGGCTACCAAAAAAATCATTCAATCAGTGAAGCATAAGATAAATGAGTCAATGGAAAAATAGGAAGGGACTATGTGATCAATTGAAGCAAAAAGAAAGAAAAGGTCTGAATGATGTCCATCTGAATCAAACCCTAAGGGAAATAAAAGAGGAATGTGAAAAGCCTTCTAAGGAAAATACAACTCTAAAGCTTGAAATGGAATCTATGGTGATGAATTTTACCAGAGAGATTGAAGAGAGAAAGAAGAATGAGGAGAATTTGGCCCAGTCCCTGAAAGATAAATATGAAGAATGTATCAGAATTAATAGTGGATTCATTGAGTTGGAAATTAAACTACAACAATCTAGAAACAATGAACAAGAGCTTGAGAGATAGGTAGCTATCCTCATAAATGAGCTTGCTACTACAAATGAATTCAAGGAGAAATTTTGGATAAGCTCTGCTAGGCTTGATGAGATAACCAAAGGAAAAAAGCATACAAATGACAGGCGATGTATTGGATATGAGAAGGGTGAAAGTTATAAATTTGAACAAAAGAGCCTTGAAAAGAAGAACAAAGGTAGAAGACATCTCATAAGGCAACCCAATGCTAAAAAAATTAATGGATATTGCTTTGCTTTCAATAAATTTGGACATATGGCTTCTTAGTGTAGAATAAAGATAAACCCTAGTACTCCATCATTTTCTGGTAAGTGTTTTAAATGCAAAAAGTTTGGTCATAAGGCATTAGAATGTAGAAGTATGTCTATCAGTGCAAGTGACATTAAATTCTATACCTATGGAAGATTTGGACATGTTTCTAATCAATGCAGGTCAAGAGGAAATTAGTGGAATGGATGGTATAGACTGAAAAATCCGGTATGCTATAATTGTACCAATTTTGGTCACATTGCAAGATTTTGCATGAACAAAAACATGAACAAAAGAGGTATGGTTTATCAAGGAAGAAATTCATAGAACGAAAACAAAGGAAAAGAAAAGGAATCTATGGAAGAGATAAGATATTAGATGAAGAAAAAAGGTGTAAAGAAAAGTGAATTTGATGAAGGAAACAAGGTTGTACTAGAAGCTCCCTCTGATAACTCTTCCAAAAATTGACTTTAGGCCAATGGCCTCTGGGAGTTTTTCATGAAAATATCTTGTCCCCCTATGATATAGTTGGCATTGAATTACATGATGCCATCAACTATTGTGTTATTTATTAGTGAAATTATTAGTAATCATCTGTTGAGTTGGGAAAAATGATATGTTGCACATGGAATCTCATATAAGATCTTCTTCAGAAACCGAGAAGGATCAACCTCGGTAGGTGTTGTATATATCACTCATAAAATGATATTGACTACCAATTAAGGTTTGGAACCCTTGCAATATGCATTATGATGTATTTTATTATTTGCTTGCCTCTAAATGAAAATGTGGTTTGGAAATAAAATGTACGAGTTTTCAAGAAAGTCTTTGTGCATTACAAATCTTTTGAAAATGGGGAACGAGTTTATGAAAATTTCTTTAGAAAGGTGTTGGAAAAGTTTGGTGTGAATGATATCCCTCTTTTGGTAAAAATAATTGAAGTTGGATCATCCTCCAAAAAGATAGAGAAAAAGCATAAGAGAAAAAGAGATTTGGATGGTGTCACTCCTTCAACACCCAAGTCATCAAAATTTGATGAAAAAGAGAAAGGATAGTTGGTTGTCAATGTAGTGGATGAAGACTATGATGCATATAATCCAATAGATCAACCAAAACTAGGTGAACCACAAATAATAATAGCTAAAGAAAGTGATGAAAAAGGTTCTCTTTCAAATCAAAGATAATGTGAATTATTTAGGATGAAGATGGGAAGCAAAAGATATCTGACATATGGTTGAATGGACCATCTTATGACTAGGATCTCATTGAAGAAACTTTAGGAAGATAATTTGTTGATAACAATATTGAATTGGAGAGTTTGAAGGATGTTCTCCCAAATGAATTGATTGAGTGTGTTAAGGAGGCTATGGAATCTATGCCTTTGGATAAGAAAGAGGAAGAAATAATTTCCCATTTGAAGATGTAGTTTAGGCTATCTCTTGCTAAGCTGAAGAATAAAATGAATGTTCTAAGACAGTGCATTGATTTAGCCAATAAAGTCTTCAATTACTGTCTAAGGTGGCCTCATGTGGTTGGAAAGTACAAGGATAAGTTGGAGGAAATTGAAAAAGAGCTTGTCAAAGTTGGATAGGATTACAATGTGTTGTTGGATAAGGATGGAAAGGTTAAGAAAAAGGTTCATGATCTGTAGTCTGAGCATGCAAAGGTTCACTTTGAGCAAACGATTGAAATGCTAAAGATAGGAGAAAAGTTGGAAGAAGCAATCACCATTCCTAAATCCCTTGTCCATATTATCAATAGGACATTAGAGAATAACAACTTTATTATAGCCATTGGGATTGCAATGGATTCTTGGAATAAATTCCTTCCAGAAATTAAAGCTAAGTATAAAATAATCTTCTAATTTTTGTAGTAGTTTCTCAAGTATTCATCTAACTCTCTATTCTGCAAAGGGGAGAGAATAAGAAGAGAAGTATAGTAAAAAATTACAAGGAGAGTGGAAGAAATAGAAGCTTTTTCATTGATCTCAAAGGGGGAGAGAATGTAGTGAAAAATTCCTTGACATCAAAGGGGGAGCAGTAGTCTTGATTTTGTTGAGTTTTTTGTTTTGACACTTAGTCAATTTTTCACTAAGTGTTTCCATCAATGCCAAAGGGAGAGATTGTTGGAATATGGCTTTGAGAGATCATTTTTGGCTACTTGTGTTGTCATTGATGGCAACCAGAGTCAGTAGTGTTAGCATTTCTCCTACTGACAAGAGAAGTAAGATTTTGTAATCTACCAACAAAAAGAATGAAGAACAAAATGTCCAATTAGTAAGATGAACTAATAACTTCATGAAATCATTATTTTGTGGTGTGGACCTCCAAGAAATTCTTCCTAGCATGTGTACTATCCTACCAATAAGTTTTGTGGTGTTGGATTAGTCATAGTTCAAGTTAAGAGGTTTGGTAGTATGGTTCATGGTTTATTCTCTTATTTTGGCTGACATAAGCAAGAATATTATATTTTGTTCTAAAGCCAACATACAATGAATTCTTGATTAGTAGGTATATAAAGGAGATAAAAAAAATCATTTTTAAGAGAAAGTAGTGATAGTGATGTAGTTGTGGTAGAGATAGAAGTGTATGTGTATCAAGGAGAGAGACAAAAAAGGAAAAATTAGTTATTTGAGGGCAGAAAAAGTTTTGTATGCAGAGCAGACCAGAAGTACGAACTGGTGTAAAGATCTAGAATCTGATTATGAGCTTCATTGGAACTGAATCCAAGAATTTGTAGATGTTGTACACTTAGTTCAAATTTTTGTTGTAATTTCAATTATACTTTGTAAAGAAGTGAGCCTTTCTCTCTTGAGCAATGAGCTCTAGGTAGTGAGCCTAAATGCAAGTGAATTCCCCTCTTTTACCATACTTTTAAGAGAGTATACATTGTTTATTAATATCAACCATGGTTTTTCCCCTAACAGGGTTTCCACGTAAAAAAAATCTGGTGTTATGGTGTTCCTTAATGTGATTGCATGTTTTCATTTGTTTACGTGATGTGGATGATGTTTTAAGTTCAATTATTGTTGTTGATAGTTTTAGATCTGATTTGAAAGTCAAATATTATTGAACACTAATTCATCCCCCCCTCTCAGTGTTCCTAGTGTCCAACAGGGGGTACATCGATAGATGGCATTGCCTACGTCTAGTCACAGAGGCAACATAGTTTGAAAAATGACAAAGACTGACAAGTGTGACTGACCTTGACACTCTATTTTTGGATTTTTGACATGTTTTTTTTTTTTTCAAGTTTTCTAGTGTTTTTGGATTTTCTGAGGACATTTTGTAATATTTTTTGGATTTTTTTACGACATTTTATGCTATTGTTTGGATTTTTTTTAGGAAATTTTGTGATTTTTTTAGATTTATGAGGATCATGACAACTACATGTGAATGATTCCTATAAGAAAGTGAGAAAAAATGCACAAGAATCCAAGGACAACCATGATCTTTCCCCTAGTCAAGCTGAAAACTAGTTGACAGGTGATGAGGATGATGACGACATTGTTTGACGAGGGGAGGACACATCCCGAAACAATGTGAGGATGATGATAATGTGACTAAAGGATCAAGGTTTGCAACAAGGGTAGAAACAAAGCCAAGGAATGTTTTGAATGATGTGCTAGGATGCATAGCAAGATTGTATCAATTGGGCTTATTGCAATTAGAATGACTTTTTCAGGATTGGATGGGATGATGGAAGATCCTTAGACCATTGACAAGGGAAAAACTAAGGCATGTGATAGGTAAGAATAGATGATGGGTGACTTTGGTAAAAGGTAAGTGACATGATGATTTTTGGCTAGAAAAATTATCATATGGTCTCCAAGGACTATGTCATATAAGGATAACTCATTTTCTTCAAGGTATGGGTTTGAAAAATGCTATGAAGGCTATGACATTGTATTTCATGGATAGTGTATGACCAAAGGATAGACATGTCAAGAATTTTTCCAAAGTATTATTTATGTTTGTAGCCCAGTCCTTATCAAGATCAAAGTAGGTGGGAAAATGGACGTGAGTGGTAGGGCTTAGATGGATAGATGGAAATGTCATAACAAATGTCATATGAAGGGTATGGGAGATGAGACAACTTTCCCCAATGTGTAATGGTCCTCATAGATAATTTCTTACACATGACACCTATTTTCCAGGTTTTCATCATGGTACTTATCCAAAGCGCCATAAGCATAGTTTTCACTATTTTTTGATTTTTTATTAACTTTTTTGTAGTTTTGTATGTTTTGGATGGCCTTGATGCTTTAGATGATCACTGATTGTGTTGAATCCATTGATGGCGCTGATGTAGATACTGGTGTCATGATATTCCAATAATGACCTTGATGAAGTAGTTTCCTTGTCAGGATCATAGTGCTTGCATACAATTGATTGATGTTATTGTGATCCTTTTGATACTAGAGTTGGCCTTATTAGAATAGACACATTGTGATAGAGTGTCATGGGAATCCTTACAATAAAGAGTTCTTTCCAAGATGTGATGGATTTGTGACATAGTATTTTTAGACTTTAGGGAAGATGTAGGATTATGATGGATGATGGTAGATGTGTTTGGCAATTTAGATGTAGGAATCTTTATTTGCCAAACATGGAGTGATAGATGATGCATATTGGATTTTAGATTGGAATAATGTTTGGAACCATGAATTTTCTATGCCTTGCTTGATGACCATTTTAATAGAGGTGGACATTTATTATCTGTGGGAGTCCTCTTTTCCTTTGGCTCCACATTTTGATTGACTTTTACTTTTGAACTATTTTCTTTGCATGATCCATTTTAACTTTACTTGTCCACTTGGATTTTTGTTGATTCAATGGACTTTGATATTTTATTTTGAACTTGGAATTTGTAAGAATTTTGTTTTTGTTGGTTCCAAATGGAAAGTTTATTCATGTTGGAATGAAAATTTATGGTATGGATGGAAGGAGTGTTGGAAACAACCTTATGGTAAGAACTACTCATGGACCCAATTTTGATGTTTGTATTAGATAAATTTACTCTCGATATTAAGGAGGTACCATTAACATCATTAGATTTGCTGACTAAAGGATAACCAAGACCTTGATGGATTTTTCTAAAACTATACTAGTTTTAGAATTCCTTTCTCATGTATGCCTAGTCCTTTTCCTTGATACTGCATGCTCTCATAGATTCTATTTGCAATGTGGTATTCTTTGTTTTGAAAGAAAGATGCTAACCCATCATTCTGTATGTGGAAACTGTTACTTGGAATATTCTCACCTATAGGAAAGCTTGATTTGATAAAAGTGGATGATCCTAGTTGATAGGATGTCTTAGCTTCAATGATATGTTGGATATCTTTGGTGTGATTTTTTGACATATCAGATTCTACTAGTGCTTCCAAGTCGATGTTGAAACCCTCTTTATGGTCATTGTCATAGATTCCAATGAACTTAGTTATAGCTTGATCATTTGCAAATATCTCTAGAGTAGAAGACTCTTGTTCTGGAGGAATATCATCTATGTGTCCAAAGGAGGCAAGTATCTCATTTTGGGAAATGGATGTGTTTGGTACTTGGATAGGGTTGTCTTCAATTGTTTGATCATGAATGGCATAAAGGTCAAGGAGTGGATCATTTTGGACTTATTGATCAATAGTAGTGTCTTGATCAAAGATGGGTTTGTCTTGAATGATATGGTTGGGAATGAAATCTTGATCAAGGATAGGTGTATTTTGGATGGCACGATTATCTAGAAGGACTTCTTGGATGGACTTAAAGATAGGATCGTGGGATGGAATGCTTTGATCTTGACATGAAGTTGAATCCATGATGCCATGCTTTGGACTTTCCATTTGACATGTATCCTCAAGTTTAGTAGATGGGATGTGACTTTGGAGACCATGACTAGATGTATTTTTATGACTAGATGTAGATTGAGATGGAATGGATTGGAAGGGATTAGTGGATGAAGGACTAGGATAGGACATGGAGGCTTGGAAGGTATAAGTAAAAGGTTTGTTTTCATTGTCAAGGTTAGGATAAGGGTGAAAATTGGACTTTTTTGTGGATTAATGGCATGGATTATGCTAAGGGACTCTTGATAATAAGGGTAGATGGATGGAGGACAAGGAATTATGGATTATTGGTAGGAAGGGTATGTGGGTAGTTGCCAATGGGTTGATGTTTTTGAAAGAGGAAAAAATAGGTTTTATAGGGACCTGAAACCACAAAGTTTACAAACTAAAGATAAGATCCTTAAATACACCAAAATAAGAAAGGATGTAAAAACAACAACAAGAAAAGTCCACAGCCACCAAAAATGCTAGTGAAGGCCACAACCAATAAACCAAACAAAATGCTAGCAACAACTAGATTTGGGTCTTTAATAAATTTGTAGTCTCAGCTTGCAACTCGTTCATATCTTGAACCCCCCTCTTTAGAATCTAAACCATCTAGGTAGTAGGAGGCGATTTAATTTTAAGGTTGGCATGGGTCCTTTACGAAATACCTTGGTCCTCATTCTTTCTTTTATCCTTGTTCTCTTCTAGATCAACGACCAACAAACCCTGTTGCATTTTTTCTAGCTTTTTAGACATAACATTGATGATGATGGCATTGTGCCTTGCCATTTTATGGTTTTTTTCCATGACAATTTTCATGTTATTTTTAATTTTGACCATTTTAGCTTCTACATACTTTTACTTATCCTCAATGTTACCTTCTCTTGTTCCAGTGCTATTCTTTTTTTGTTTTCCTTCTTCATTGGTAAGAGCGGCTAGCTTCAATTCCAACTCCTCTGACTTGCTATACAAAGCCCTATTTCTTTGATTATGATCATTAATTTCTTGATAGGCCCATTTCAAAACCCAAAAAATGTCACCAATGCCATTTCTTGTAGAGCCAAGAATATCACTAGACTGAACCCAATCTAATATGAGGTTAACATCATTTGGGTTGTGGGAGCTAGGAAAACTGGTACCATCAACTCTAAAAGAGGCAAGAGGGGAGGGCACATAAATTCTGTTAGCTTCAAGGTTCTCATATTTGTCTTCCAAGGAGTCTACAAAGTAGGAGACCAACTTATTGGCAAGGGAACCCTTGAGAACAAGATTCTTTAAAGGGATAGGGTAGTCGGGGTAGGTCTTAGGGTTAGCCTTAGCAAGCTAGGGTTTTTTAGGCTAGGTTCTCTTACCATACATCTCAGAGGACAGGTGGGCTTCAATAATTCTCTCCTAGTAAGGCTTATTTTCTAAACCCCCACTATCCATGTCATAGTCCTCAGACGTCATGGAGGCAACAGGTTTGGAAAAAGCTGACATACTTTGATAGTGTTCACATATTAACCTTATGGCAGAAGTGGTTAAGAATGGAAAAATGATGACCATACACTTTGGTGAATCTCTCGTCTAGGGTGATATACTCCATTATAACACAAAGAACCTTTCTCCACAACACCTTAATGGTGTCAATTTTGAAATAGCTATTGGAAATTTTAACCAATTTAAATTTCTCCTTATCCTTCTTAGGAAATTTGACAACTGACTCATCAAAAAACCTGCTATCGCAATAAAACTTCACACCCTCAGTGGATATTCCAATAACCTCCCCTATAATTTTCTCATCCAGCTCCACCTCTCTGGGTATGTGCAAGATCATGATGGGCCAAAAAGTGGCAATATGATGGGTGTGTGGCTGACGACTATTTTTTTACCCAAAATTGATGAAACAAAAAGGGTTTTAAAAGGAGATTCTCAGCTTTCTACCAATATAAATTATGCTTTAATTTGAATTTAATGAGTCATTATTATTTATTTTCTATTCAAATTATGACTAATGTCTTGATTGATAAGCTGATTGAAAAACATTTATAGATTTCAAACGGTATCACATTTTTTGAATCCAAAACATGTGTCACATTCTATTCTTCACATACTATAGGATTAAAAAAAGAAAATATTGAATTTCATGAAGTTTTGACCAAGTTAAGGTGGTCAGACATACGATTTTTTATATTTTTTAAAATGTTGTTATAAAAAATTCATAATTAATTATTTACTTGGAAAAAAAATACCAAAAAATATGCATCACATAATGGCATGAGTCCTCTAGTTATATCTAAAATATTATAGAAAAATATTATCATTTTATTGTGGTTATGGTGGTCAGACAGACAACTACTTATTTTTTCCCTGAAATTTAAGTACCATTGCATTGAAATTTCAAATTTTCACCAAATAGATTTTATTTTCTCTTAAAAAAACCTAGTAATTTAGAAACTAAATTCAATTTTCTACATATTCTATTCTTACATATTTTTGAAATAATATAGATAACTTATTCAAATTTTTACGTCAAGTTTCCTAACTCTGATTTTTTTGAATTTTTTGCCACTTAAGGGCCTATTTTTTCCATGATGATCTTGCACATACCCCTCTCCTAAAGAGAATTATTTTTCCATTGTTCTAGTTCTTCTCAAAGTAGTTTGTGGCCATAGTATAAGGCCCATGAATTTTTTCTAGAAATGGAACCAGCCCACCACTTTCAATCTACTTCCAGACCTTATCATTCCTCATGTACACCTCATAGCTTTTTGGTTCACCTCTTTTCCTGTCCCCCCCATTTTCATTTGCACCTTACTACAAATACTACCAATGCAACCATTCCAATGCAACCACAAAGCATGTCACTTTTTCTTCCGAGCTAAGTAATATGACGTGGCCCCATCAAATCTATTGATTTTGATGTACTTATCCCCTTTCCCTTTAATCTTTAAATGTATTTACCTCTTTCCCATGTGTAACATCATAATCTAGTAAGGCCTTGAGTTCATTTCTCAAGTCCCTACAATTCTGCCATGTGTTCAATCCTTGCTTCCTTACCCCTTCATTCACAAAGTTATCCACCACGCTGTTAGCTTCCCTATAGACATGTGAAACTTTTACTTTTTCAAACTTGTCTAGAGTATAATTTGCTTCATCAATCCAATTCTTTATCGACCAAGAGGGTGGAGTCCTTCCTAAGATACAATCAATGATATTTTTAGAATGCCCTTCTAGCCATAAATTTTTTATATTCAAAGTATCAACTAACTTTAAAACTTGAAAAGATCCTATGGCCTCCACCACATGGTTGGTTTGATGACCTAGGGATATGGCCACAACTGCCATAAAATTACCATTTGAATCCATTAACACACCTCCACTTTTGGCCATGCCTAGGTTTCCCTTCGTGGCCCCATTGAAGTTGGCCTTATAGCAACCATTGGGAGGAAAGGTCCAACACACAACCTCCCTACTTTTCTTGGCTGGCTTGGAAGCTAAAGAAACAGACTATGGGTTGATGTTGATTGGCATTTTGATTGGATAAATTATCTTTCAAAGTTTATGGCTTGTTGGAATTGACCATTATGGAGTAACTGGTATTCAACTTGACTACCAAGCATATCAAGGTAAATTTATAACATGGTCATGAGATTATGATGAAAGATGGAGTATGGCTAAGGTATGTGATATGAGGTCTAAGGTATGACAATGCAAAGAGTGACTTAAGTATAAGGTATGCAACCTAAGCTATGTTATTGGATTTTTCTCTACAAATAAGGTATGTCTATGAATGATGTTATTCTAGGATGACAGTGTTTAAATATGCAAAGACTAAGTGACCAAATTGGAAGATTCTAAAAGAGGTTATCTATCAGCTAAAGCTTAACCCAGGTTTTAGTTTAGTTTTGCCAAGGAACCCTCATAGGACTAGGACTAAAAGATAAGGGGAAATCCAAAACTTGACTAATGAGCTAGAAGGATTCACATGTAGACAAAAGATATGATGACTAGGTTCAATGAAAATGTTTGTTGAATCAAGGGTTTATCCAAAGCGTGAAAGGTTCCTATCCGAAAATCTGCAAAAGATTCTCTCTAAAGGAAATTAAGACTCCGAAGATGAAAGTAAGATCTATAACTAGGGTACCTATCGCTAAGATTGAATGATTCCTAAAGGATGTAAATGTGAAAATATTGAGGAAAATTTCTAGTTTTGTCCAAGAATCAATGAAAAAGGATAAGTTAGATACTAGTTTGACTGTTTGTTCTCAGTTTGTGACAATAAACTTTTGTTTATTGATACTTAGGAAAATGCATTGCAGAATCTAATAGTTGCAGTTTTCTTTCTTAGTTGTGGTTTTCAAGTAAATTCAGTTTTAGGTGTTAGACACATGAAATTTTGTTTTCAGCAAATGTGACTCAAGGTATCAATTGTGACTCTAGACTAGTCAAATGCGGTTTTCAAGACTCTGGTTGTGTACTAGTAAAAGTAGATTTGTTCTGTGATAGGGGCATATGCGTCATTCTAAACTGAAAATGTGGATCACCTATTTAGATGCACCATAGAATATGACAATTGTAGGTTTCCAGTAATAGAGTTAATAATAGATGTGACTAAAATATCAAATGTAGTTTTATACTAAATAAATGCGAGCTTTTCTAACAGATGAGACTCAAATTCTAGGACATACAAATTGGACTTTCTGATAGATACGACAAACTCTGTAACATATGTGACTCTAGTAATTAGATATATTTTTCTAGTGAATAATTTTGACTTTGTTTGATAATTGTGTTTTTCCAATGAATTGTAGTGTAAACTACCTTTGTTTTATGATCAATTTTTGACAAAAAAAGACAATCAGAAGAGAATGTGTTTTCAGTTTGATGATCACGAACATGTGTATTTCCATAAAATAAGTACAATCCTAATGCTGTGAAGGAAAGTATTTATTGAGTTCTCACTTGGGATTTAACCCAACTATGCTTATTCAAGGTGGATGACTAGTAGCTTGACCCCACTAGCTCCCCCTCATATCTCAACACTTCATTCAGGGTAGCCAAGCTACAGTACCCATGAAACACCCTTGGAATACTTCTCATCTCTACAATGAATCATAAAAATGTGAGATGGATTCATAGGTATGACCTATTGCACCAGTAAATAGAGGGTTTTGGGCCACTAAAAACAAGGGTTTTTAATTCAAGAATTTCATTTGTGGGGTATCATCCATGCGGCCAGAGACCATTGTCACCCTTCTCAATGGAACAATACTTGTGATTCTTTAGCTTTCCTGAAGAACCCACTTTTATATACTAGCTAGAAGTTACTCAGGTTCAACGTGTGACCAGTTTGAGTTGTCTTGGGGTGAGTACCTTTTTCCCACCAAGATAGGCCCAATTTATAGAGTCGGTAATCAGTTCTCTTGCACCCAGGATCACACGAATGTGCAAGGGAGAGGATACTTCAATATACCAAATCATGAGGGTAATAATAGAGCATGATTTTACACCAAACATAGTAGATAGTAGTAAATTTTAAACCCAAATGACAATTTTCTAATCTACCAAACAATTTGTTTCAAAAAATAAAGTCTTCAACACATGTCCTATAGGAAAATTCATTAGTAGTTTTTAGATTAATCTTCGACGATCATCCTATAGAAAGGGTTTGAAAAACTTGTATTCTATGATACATCCTACAAACACTATGTTAACTCCTCAAAAATACACACTACAAGACAAACAATGAGCTAAAATAAAAAAACAATGAAAGACTAAAAATGAGAAAATGAACTCAGAAATTTCACCAGTCAGATGCATCATTCAGAGTGGTAGATGCATCACATATTTTCACTAGTTAGATGTGGTTTGATAAGTCATGGATGTGTTGAAATTTTTCAGATGTGTCATTGTATTTGTTAGATGCAGTTCATAATATCAATTGTGTTTTATTTCTTTCTGTCAGATGCGTTAGGCCTTACTATACCTGCAAAAATCAAATAAAATGTCTACGGATTTGTGAAGAATGTGTCTTCATGTCAGGTTCACCAATGTAACATCATGAAAAAGGAAAGATTAAAAGAAAACAACAATGGTAATTAAACTCTAATGTAATCTAAATCTAAACAACAAAGTACAAAGAAAGCATAAAACATAAACACAGAATGATCTCACCCCAGTATCTACATCCTTCCATGAATGACCTCGATTGTCCTCCATTTTTCCATGATGGTATTCTTTCCATCATATTTTTAGTAAGTGTGCAAGTATAGCCTTTATAGATGTGATTATAGAAAAATATCAAAGATTAACAAGTGCTCCAAAAGTCATAAGACATCGGGAGGGTAAAATGATGAAAGATAGATCAATTTATAGAACATTGGTCATTCAAATGACATGCTAGGATTGAAAGATAAGCATACGATTGAGATCAAAGGATTCATGCATTATGATAACTGTTAGTACTAACATGAGTGATAAAAAACAAGAATAGAGATAAAGATTAAATAATAATTTAATCTTTGAGTTTGGTATTCAAAAATAGAAGAATAATGTTTGCATGAAAAAGATAAAGATAGATTAAAAGCAACGTTTTGTTTGAATGCACACACAAAATTTAATTAATTAAATAAAGATATTTAATTAATTAACATGTACATGCATACGAGTTAGAACTAGATAACTGACTAGTTATGATAGAGAGTTTATTCGTGAAAGACACCAAGACATTAAATCAGGAGATAACTGATTGATTCAAATAAATCTTGAGTCAAGTAGAATTGAATACTTAGATAACTTAAACATTTATCGAAATATAGAGGAATGTGTTAAAAATAGACTTTTATGAATTAGATGATTATTTAATTCAAGATTCAACATTTTAAGGATTAATTAAATATATAAGATTTATTTAATTAAGTGAAGAAAAGGTTAAATGAATAATTAAATAATTAAAGTATTTATTTAATTATAGTTGAAAATACGGTAAAAGGTAAATTAAATAATACTTTATTTAATTTAAGAAGACATGTAATGTTAATTAATGACGTAATTAAAATAAAAAGTGTTTATTTAATTAATCAAAATAGAATAAAGAAAATGTGAATTAATTAAATAATTAAGATTATTCAATTAATAGAAGAATAAATATTAAAATGAATTAATTAAATAATTTAGTTTATTTAATTAATAGAAGAGAAAGAACTTTAGAAAGTAATTAAATAATTAACATTATTTAATCATGACCATGACAATACAAATTATGAAGAAATTGAAGTTGTAGGCTTAGACCAAATTTCAATGTCTACAATACTAAGGATGTTCAACCTATTTTCCAACCACAATGAAGATTGAATCCTGCTCTGAAAGATATCATTAAAATCAAGATTGAAAAACTCTTACAAGTAGGATTTATGTACCCAATTTCTAATAGCAAGTGGGTGTCACCCTTGGTTGTAGTTCGAAAGAAGAATGGGAAGTGGAGAGTGTGTGCAGACTATAGGGAACTTAAAAAGGAAAAACAAAAAGATTATTTCCCTTTGTCATTCATGGACCAGGTGTTGGATAACTTGGTTGGGAGGAAATATTTTTAATTTTTGGATGGATTTAGTGGATACAACTATATACATGTAACAACATAAGACTAGGATAAGACGACATTCACCTTCCCTTGGGGAAAATTTTCATATCAGGTTCTCCCCTTCAAGCTATGTAATGCTCCTGCAACATTTCAAATGGTCATCCTGGCTATATTTGCTGAGTTGGCCAATGTGTGTGTGGAAGTTTATATGGATGAACTCACTATATATGGTTCAACCTTTGATTAAGCCCTTAAGAATATAGATAAGGTGTTAAAGTGATGTGAGGATCATTGTTTGTCCCTAAGCCATGAGATATATCTAGTCATGGTGGAACAAGGAATAGTATTGGGAAATTATATTTCAGTTGAAGGGATTAAGGTTGATCCTAAGAAAATTAAAGTAATAGAACAAATTGAGATTTTGAAAACCCAAACTAATGTCAAGATTTTCTGAGGGAATGTTGGATACTATCGATGATTCATATAAAAAACTAGTAAAATTGCAGCCCCTATGTTTTCTCTCCTTCAGAAGAATGTAGAGTTCATCTGGATGCCTAAATGTTAGTTATCATTTGAAATTATCAAGGATAAACTCATCTTTTTTCTTGTCCTTCAAGGACCTAATTAGAGCCTTCCATTCCATATTTATGTTGACACATTTGATGACTCCATTAGAGTGGTTCTAGGGCAAGAAGGTGAAAATGGGGGAAAATATTCCATATACTTTATCAACAAGAATTTGATGCCAACAAAAAAGAATTATACCATAATAGAGAATGAATTCTTGGTTGTAGTTAATGCAATCAAGAAATTTTGATGTTATGTCACATGATACAAAGTCACTATGCATACAAATCATTCAACCATAAAGTACCTCATGAATAAACCTATGGTAAATGCAAGGATAATTAGGTGGTTACTTCTCTAGGAATTCAACGTAAGAATTGTTGAAAAACTAGGGAAGTCCAATGTAGTCGCAAATTTCTTATCCTAGATTAAATATGATGGTGACTATGCTCTGGTACAAGATGAATTTCTAGATGAAAATTTGTTTTTCATCTCCATTAAAACCCCTTGGTTTTCCAATATTGCGAATTATTTGGCCACCATAGAAGTACCACCTCATTTTTCACAAAATAGAAGAAACACCTCGTTAGAGAAAGTGACCCTTTCAAATGGATCAATGGGATCTTGTTTCGATAAGAACTTGATATATTTTTATGACAATGTGTTAGAGTAGACACGACCTATAGTATACTTAGAGCATGTCATGATGATCCTTGAGGAGGGTATTATTCTACTAAGAGGACAACTCACGAGATTTTGGGAGTAGGATACTATTGGCCCTCAATGCATAAGGACATTAAGAAAAATACATCTGTAGATGTGATGAATGCCAAAGGGTAGGAAGTCCAACTACCTCTAATGAAATTCCCTTGCACCCTCAGGTAGTCCTTGAACCATTTGAAAAATGGGGATTGGATTTTATTGGCCCTATAGACCTTCCTTCACAAGGAAAAGAGTACATTCTAGTATGTATCGACTACCTGACTAAGTGGGTAGTAGTGAAAACCCTATGTGTTGCTAGGGAGGAATAGGTAGCTGGTTTCCTCTACAACAAAATTTTCCTTAGATTCAGAGCTCCAAGGACAATTGTCATAGAGCAGGGCCCCCAGTTTATGTCTAAAGTTTTGTTAGCAATCACAAATCATTTCCAAGTAAGTCGCAAGAAGTCTTCGCCCTACCACCCACAAGAAAATGAACAAGTTGAAGTCACTAATAGGGAATTGGAAAACATTTTAACAAAAATAGTCTCATTAGGAAGGAAAGACTAGGCTAGGAAACTATTGAAAGCTATCTATGCATACAACACCACTTGGAAATCAACTACTGGCTATAGTCCATAAGAGTTAGTCTTTAGGATGAATCCCCTCTTGCCTATTAAATTTAAACTTCAAATCCCTATAAAAGCCATGGAGTTGGGTATGGATCTTAAATGAGCCCAAATAGAGAGAGTTTTATAGCTTAGTGAACTGGATGAACTCCATTTGGAAGTTTTCCATCAAACTGAACTAGTCCAATAACAATGCAAGGTGTGGCATGATAAACATATCAAGGATAAATAATTCCATACTAGGGATTGGGATTTATTGTTTGATTATAGATACAAGGATCATCAAGGGAAACTTAGAATGCGCTGGATTGGACCATAGAAAATTTCTAAAGTATTTTCCAATGGTTTGGTCTAGCTAAAACCTACTGATGGTGATACTCGTACTCTTCTAGTTAATGGACACCGATTACACACCTACCATAATCTTGTTAATAAAGAAGAGTTTACAAAAATGGTAGAAATGCAAGGATAAATTCAATGAATTGACTATGCTGAGGCAGAGTCAATATAGTTTTTCTAAATAAATAATAAGATAAAAAAAATTAGAATGTTTCTTCAATTTCATCAACTTCATAATTTGGAATTGGTTGAATTTTATCTATATTTTGTAGGACTTCATCTTTTAGGAAAACACAATTCTAGTGAACTTTTCTATGATGCTCCAAAACTTGTTAGCATAATTGTTGCAATGCTCTAGAACTTATTGTTGTGATGCTTCAAAATCTATACAATAGACTTGTCCTGCTCCTTAAGTTGATCTCACATTCTGATGCATCACTCAATGACACTTTGGGAAGCCGAAGGAAAAAATGTCACATCTTTATTCCTTTCGGTGGCATGTTCTAGTGATGCTTTAGAATTTTTCTATTTATTCCTTCCATTGGCATCTTTCAGCGATGCTTTGAAATTATGCTTGGGTGCTCCAAAAATTTGTTTGGTTTCTCTAGGAATTTTGGTTTTTGCTCTGGCTGCATCTTTCAATGATGCTCCAGAAATTTTGGTTGCTACTTTGGTTGCATCTTTCGATGATGCTTTGGAAATTTTTGTTGCTACTCTGGTTGCATCTTTCGACGATGCTCCAAAAATTTTGGTTGTTGCTCCGACTACATCTTTTGACAATGCTCCAGAAATTTTGGCTATTGTCTCAGCGGCATTTTTTGGCAATGCTCTAGAATCTTCAATCTTGTTGCTACATTCTAACAACATCTCTCCACAATATTCTAGAAATTTCTTTTCCTCAACTTTGGTTGCATTTTTTGGCAATGCTCCAAATTTTCATAAGCTTTTTCTCTTTCAGTCTTTTGATTTTTCTTAAGTTGTGCGCATGCCCATCATTTTATTTTTTGGTTCCTTGAGATCTGCTCCCTAATGATCATTCCATCATTTCATACCAAGTATTTACATAACAAATAAAATTATTATGACACCCTTTTCTATCATAATAATTTATGCTACCATTTCAACAATCCCATCCATGTCAAATGTTATTATCCACCACTAGTCACCATCACCAAATCATATGACTATCTAATTACATCAACACAGGTAAGTGAAATTTGATCCAGTTATAGGATGTAAGGTGCATACAAATTTATTTATTTAAAATTTAGTACTTATTTTGAATAAAGGCTAATTAATTGGCATGCACTATTCATTCTTGCAATTTTGAAACTTGTCCCTTTGCATATTGCTAAACGTATGAAAATGGTTGTATGATTCCCCATGAAAAGTCATCAAAATTACTCAGTAAGGTAATAAGAAAGGTGATTAATTCCTCCTCCATTGGGTCTATCAACACATAATTCCTTTTCCATTTGTAATTTAGCAAGGAAAGAATTGAAAATTTTTGAAAAAAATTGTTGAATAGAAAAGAAATAAAGCAAATGGGAGGAGCCAAGAAATTTTTTGATCCAACTTCTACAACTCGATTGTTGGTGTTGTGAAATACTACATCTCTATTTTAGAAAGTCAGGTGGCTAGAATTCATGAAACAATTTGAAGGGTATATAGAGCAGCTCGTACAATAATTTGTTGAGAATTTTGTAGATGGGAAGACCTTGGTGCGCGGAAAGAAATTTTGGGTAAGTACAGAAACCATTTCTCACCTTTCTGGTCTAAAAAATAAGGGAATTGATTTTAATGAAAATGCCAATGCCGCCTATCAAAAATTGATAGAAGTATTTCTTAGGGAAGGGGAGCCCCAACCTATAATGACCATAAGTATTAGGGGATAAAATAAAGGTTTCCACAGAATGTCTCTTCCAGAACTTTGGAGGAATGTTGTGGCCTAGGTAATTAATTATTTCGCCTCTGAAGGAAAAATAACTATAGTAGTGGGAACCCCTTTTTTCTTGTTAATTCATTTGCACCATGACATTGAGGACCCTTCTCTTAGGGTTAATTTGCTAACCTTCCTTTGTCATACAGTCACCTCTATGATAGAAAAGTACAAAGTTGGGATAGAGCCCATCAAACATCATGGTCTCATATAGTCAATATTTAAATATCATTTTTGTAAAAATCCAAAGAAGAAGTGGCAAAAGTTCCTGCAAAAATTCAAAAAAAGTAGAATTTGAAAGACCGCTTGAGGGAGATTCCTTTAGGAAAAATAATAGTTTTTAGAAGAACCCTCCTTTGAGGCATTAGGTGCTCCTTAATCCTAATATACCTCAACATCTCCTAGCAGTGATGTGCCAAAAACTTTGCTAGATGAGCTAGAAACCCTAGGAAAAATAGGGGATATGGAAATTGTGCACTATAGAGATGAAGAAGAACCTCCTCGTAAGAGGAAGAAATGAATTAAAGTTACTTTTCAAACAACTCCTCTATGGAGAAGTAAAAGGTTATCTTTAGGATCCAATGAAACTGAGCTACAGGACAAAGGAAGTACTTCCAAAATGAAGAAGACCAAGACTCAAACAAAGGTAGTGTAAATTGAAAGCCCACCTAGTAGTGAGGAAATAAATGAAATAGAAAAGCAGGGTGATCAATTCCCTAAGGAAGAGGACAAGAAAACCCTGTCACCCAAAGAGTAGGAGGAGAAGAAAATATAGTTGCCACATTCTATGCAGATTGAAAATGAACCTATGGGGGGACTTTCTCCTTTTCTTGATAGAATGGGAAGCATACCTGAAATTGAGGAAAATGCACCCCATACTAATTTGGGAATTCCTCACTCATTCATCTCTATGGACATAGGGGATACAAAATCAATCAAAATAGAAGAGAAATTAGAAAAATTAAAAGCGCAAATTGTGGAATTAAAAACCCAGTTGCGGAATAATGAAGCACAAATAAACTAGAAATAAGAAGAGATGGAAAAAAAGCTACAATTGTGAGATTAGGAAATTGCGAGACTAATAGTGCAAATGGAGGACAAAGATAGACTCATTGAGCAGATACAGTACCAAATTCAGCAATGGAATCAACAAGATAAGTAGCACAAGGTTGCTCTATCTAATAGAGATAAACATATTCAATATTTGAAAAATAATTTTATGTAATTATTTAGTGCTTTTGAAGAGGAAAGAAATAGACAGGACAATGAATTGGATGCTTCTATGAGTAAGATTATGGAATTAGAGCAAGATTTGCAAGAGAGTGACACTAAACCTATAATGGAATCAAAGGAGACACAAACTCCACCTTCACACAAACCCCAAATTCAAAAAAAACCCAAAATTATCCTTTACCCCTGAAGAATAATGTTTCATAGCAATCAAATCATAATACCATTACTTATACACATAACACTAGAAAAAATCCACAACCAAGACAAACACCTTCAACATCCCTCACATTTCCAAATCTTATCTTACTAGGTCCTCCTCATTTTCTTTCATAAAGTGGAAAGGAGTATGATCTTGTTGAACAACTTAAGAACACTCTTTCTAAGATAGCATTATGGGACCTCATTCAAGCACCCTCTCATTATCATAACATGATTCAAAGTGCTCTACAACAAGTTCCTATCCCTTCTAGTGTGCAACCGAATGACATAGTAGTCCTAATTCAAGGAATGAATTTTGACATTAGTTTCCACCAAAGTGAGCTCCCTCCTTTTCAAGTACAAAAACAAAATGATCCTCTTGCGATAATAGCTATAGATAATAGGTAGGGAGTAAAAAGAATAATCTTTGACAAAAACTCCACCCTTAATGTGTGTATTTTATCCCTTTTGGATAAGCTTGGAATGGATAAACCAAAAATTTAACCTGAATCTTTGTCTATTAAGGGATTTGACAATGTAGGAAAACAACCACTTGGTGTGATCACCTTACCTATTACAGCTAGAAATGCCACATTAGTAAAACTGATCCATGTTATGTCTCATCATCTTTCATATAATCTCCTTTTAGTAATTCCATGTATTCATGCAATGAATGGGGTGCCTTCTACTCTTCATCTTGTAATGAAGTATATTTACAACAATAAAGTGTACACACTCAAAGCTAACCCTCTACCAAACAGTTGTTTGAACATTGAGAAAGGTAAGGAAAATCCTTTGAAAACATTAACACTAACTACACAAGTAGAAACTGTGCAATAGAAAGACAAAGAAAAACATATTGAGGAAATCACAAATCTATTAGAAGATGATTGGGGTTCCTTAGTTTTCGAATCAACATTCATGGGAGAATACAATATCATAAACAAAGATTATAAAAAGGGAAAAGACAAGTGGTAATGTCAACACAAAAATCAGAATACTCTTCAAAACTATCCACTTCAACCACTTTAGAAGAAGAATCAAATTATATGACAAAATTTGATGAGATAGACTATCAACAACTGCCAAATCCCAAAGAAATGAAAAAGATTTATGAAAGAGGTTATGAGCTTATGAAATAACCTGGATATAGTGGAACAGGATGTGGTGCTAGAGAAAAAGGTATCTGTAACCCTATAGAGCCTCACATGTAAGAAAAAACCAATGGTCTTGGTTATTGTCCCTCAAAAGAAATAGACAAGGCTTCACTCAATATCAACACTCTTAAAAAAGGATTCTTCTAAGCCAACTTTAATAGTAGTTCATCCTAAGTTGATAAACACTACTAGTCTTGATTGTTATCCTTTGAAAGAAATAGAGAAGTCATTGCTTAACATTCATGTCATCATAAAAAAACTTATTATTCAAATTAGATATATTTTACACACTCTTATAAAGGAGAGTACAAAATCTTGCAATCTCAAGAGTATTGTATAAGTATGACATCTAATACTAAGCAAAAGATATCTTTTCCACAAAATAAAAGAGTATATTCTACTTTTGATCAAGAGAATATCTTGTCAAGAATCCTCCAAGATCATTTGATATCTCTCCCTTCAAGAACACAAAATAAATTTTACTACAAGAGTTCATTTTGTGCATATCATAGAGTTAATGGTCATTCTACTAATGAATGCAAGGCTTTAGTAATTTAATTCAACATCTTAAGGAGTGTAGTGCTCTTCTTTGTGTTGAAGCACATAGTTCCGATAATTTATATTTATTTTCATCCTATTTGGCTTATCCTTGTCCTATACTAAGTTGGGACAAGGTGTTAGTTAGCCTTGTCCGCATATGTCACTTAGCAGTCTCCTTTGGCTAGTTGACAACCTTCCATGTATATATATAAGAGCTACAAGCTCGGGATGTGGACAACATTCTTTAAGTTGGCTCACATGTGATATGCTTATTCATGGTGTACCTTATTGGAAACATATGACTTGGCATAAGGCTTTTTGAGTAAGCTCTCATGTCTTCTTCTACTTTAAAGAAATTTTTCACAATAATGATATTAGAAACCACTTTAAAGTGGGAGAATACATCGACACTCATGTTTCATTGTGAATTTTCCTTTCTTCTTTTGATGCATTATTTTCTTGGTGGTATCATTGGGTTTGATTTCCTCCAATAGCATGTTGTTTATTTGACTTGTCCTCTCTTGGAAACATTAAGCATGATGTTCCCTAAGAAGATAACTTGCATGAAATAAGAAAAATCCCTTTTAATATGTTTCTTACACTATTTTTCATAACACACTTTTCTTTCCTGTGGTGCCATCTTGTTTGTTCATAAATTTCAAGCATACAAAGCTTTTCTTGCCTCATGAAGCTTGAAGTTCATTGTTTTGTGGTTCCTTGTCAAAGTTATCAAGACGTATAGCTTTGGTATGGTTAACATATGATGAGAAGCCTAAATGTGAGCATGAATTTCTCATTATATGATGAGAAGCTGATACAAAGGCATGAATTTCTTACTTAGCCATCCTCTTTGGATACTCACCTAGTGGATGGCCTGAAGTTTCATTTCCTCATAGTGAGCATGCATTTATTGGAAAAAAAAATTAGATGTGATCTATGTGTTGGAAAAAATTGTACAGGCTTAATTCAACTCTTTTTATTTTTCACTTGTTTTTATTTTACTTTTTCTTCCTTTTAGTCTTTCACATTGCATGTTTGTGTATCTTGATGTTGCATATCATACACCTTGTGCATGTCCTTTTGTGATTATGTCAGTTTTCCATAGGATCTAGCATCATGGGGGCTTGGCCATCCCTTTAATATTTTTCATCCTAGAACATCCACATTGGTGCAATTGGACCCCTCTTGAATATCTTCATTTGTGTGAGTTTGAAGCAAGTTCCTCTCACTAAAGTGCAAGATAAATGTAGTGTCAAAAAAATCATCATTCACATTTTTCACTTAATTATCAGATGATTAATATTAAAATGAACTTAAGGTTTCCTTGATATAGTGTTGTGAGGTGTTTTACATATCCATATTAGGTCTTGGGCCCCTTTTCAAACTAATTGAACCTAAATTTTCCTTAATTTAATGTTGTAAAGTGTATTCATTTACACCTTCACATTAAATTTAGAACCCTTGGACCTAATGTTTCCTTAATCTTGTGTTATAATGTTTTGTACACATTCACATTAGATTTATGTCCCTTTTAAGCCAAATAGACCTCATTATTGGGTATGTGCAGGATCATCATGGAAAAAGTAGGCCCTTAAGTGGCAAAAAAATCAGAAAAATCAAAGTTTGGCAACTTGACGTAAAAATTTGAATAAGATATCTATATTATTTCAAAAATATGTAAGAATAGAATTTGTAGAAAATTGAGTGTAGTTTCTAAACCACTAGGTTTGTTTAAAAAAAAAATCTATTTGGTGAAAATTTGAAACTTCAATGTAGTAGTACTCAAATTTCAGGGAAAAAATAAGTAGGTGTCTGTCTGACCACCCTAACCACAATATAATGATAATAATTTTTTATAAAATATTAGATATAAGTAGAGGACTCATGTCTCGATGTGATGCATTATCTTTTGTAAATTTTTTCCAAGTAAATAATTAATTATGAATTTTTTTATTACAACTTTTAAAAAATATAGAAAACTCGTCTCTCTAACCACCTTAACTTGGTCAAAACTTCATGAAATTAAATTTTTTATTTTTTTTAATGTTATAGTATATGAATCATAGAATGGGACACATGTTTTGGATTAAACAAGTGTGATACCATTTGAAAGCTATAGATGTTTTTCAATTAGTCTATCAATCAGGACTTTAGTCATAATTTGAATAGAAAATGAATATTAATTACTTATTAAGTTCAAAGTAAAGCATAATTTATATTGGTGGAAAGTTGAGAATATCCTTTAAAAACCCTTTTCGTTTCATCAGTTTTGGGTTAAAAAAATTTGTCAGCTACATACCCATCATATTGCCACTTTTTGGCCCATCATGATCCTGCACATATCCTATCCTTAATTTTATGTTGTAAAGTATAATTTTTTACACTTTCACATTGAATTTTGGGCCCTCTTGCATCTATGACCATTATATCAACATTAATAGGCCCCTAAGACCCTATATTATGCATCTTGAGGCTTATTTCAACCAAAATCTTGACAAGATCAACAAATAGACTTAATTTCTTAACTCCCCAAACCTTTCTCTCTTAAAATGTCTTGTGGGACCCATATGCTATCTTGGGTGTATGATTCCCACCCAGGTGGGACCCATACACCAGGTGTGGCATGGGTGTTGGCAAGAAGTTGAGTCCACTTTTTGGCCAAAAAGTGGAAGTGATTTCACTAATTTTTAGAATTTGACATATTTGACCTTAAAATTTGAAGCACCTAGAGATGGAATCTTCAAAAAAATCACTAATTATAAAATTTAGTACTCAAAGTCTAGTTTCCAAATATGTAATTTATTTCAATACCTAGATGGTACAAATTGAGTTTCAATAGGTGTTTCTAAAAACCACTATTTAAAAGTCACTTTTTTTTACCATACCATGCACGTGTACGTCATCCATATTTTGACCTAAATTATTGTATTTTTCTAAATCCTTTCGAGAAAATATTTGGAACTCACTGAAGCACATTTTTGATATATTTTTTTAAATTTTTATTGAATATATATTTTTTAAAAAAATTAGTAGCCATATTTATCATTTTGAAAAGTTGTCGTGTATGTCACGCATAAGATGACCTAAACTTATCATTTTTTTATTTATTTTTAAATTGAAAGAATTTTTTGAATTATGTTCTTATGCAATCCATTCGTGTAAATGTTATGTTGATAAAATATTATTAAAATAGTAAAAAATATTGATATTTAAAGTTTATGGACTAGTTTCATCATAAATTAATTGAAAAAGAGAAAAAATAATCCAATTGTAAAAAAATTACATATTTGGAATATGCATTGTCTCATATAAAATGGGTTTTAATTTCGTCGAAAGATTCTACAAAAAAAGTTGTTAGACATATGCCCAAACTCAATATTTTTCTTTAACATTGTTAGGACCTTCAACTTGTAGGTCAAACTAGGTTGAAGGCCTAGGCTCACATTCCCAATGCTTTTCCCAAACTAGAATACAAACCAAAAACTTGACAACAAAGAAAATGAAATTTCATTTTTTTAGAAATGGGATCTCGTTTCTTCATATTAAATGTGGTGACCATTGATAGGGAAATGTGATCCTTTTTTATAAACACAATCACATTCCTTTGTCAATGGTCCCCAAATTTAATATTGGGGAACGAGATCCCGATTATAAAACGAGATCCCATTTGTTTTTAACCATTTTTAAAATTTTATGGCAGAGTTTGTTGTGAAGTCTGCAACTTCACAAGTACACCTGACTGCGACATATTGGGCTATTTTTCATCAATTTTTTTCTTTACAGGAGGTGAACATACATTTTGGATTGATTTTTTCAAAGGAAGAATCATGTAAACCATTTTTGAAGTGGAATTATCTTAGTTTTGTACTTGTTTGGAGGAACAAAAGGTCTTCAACTTGCAATATGGATTGAATTTTTGAAAGGAGGCATGAAGAAAATAGTTTTTTAAGTGGAATTGTCCTAGTTTTCTACTTGTTTTGAGGAACACAAGAGGAAGAATTTTTTCCTTACAGGTTTTCAACTTGCAATTTGGATTGAATTTTTTGAAGAATTTCACTATTGACATTTATTTGTGCTTGAGAATTTTATAGTCATGGGTTCACAAGCTCATAATAAGAGGAAATATAGGAAGACATTGACTCCTAAAGAAATTGAAGCAAAGAGAGAGAAAGAGAAACAAAGACAAAGAGAAAAAATAATGATAATTAAATAAATGAATGATGGTGGAGCATCCAATTCCACAACTATTGAAGATGAAAACATTGAGGAGACCACGGTAGTAGATGAAGCTAATTTGCAAGAAGTCAATTTGGAAAAGAATATGATTATATAAGCAAGTCCTACTATGTCTTCAAATCCCTCTTTCAATGCTATGGATAATGTTTCAATATGCACAAATCCAGGTACATCTTCAAATCCACATGTTAGTGAAATGGTAAATTTGTATGTAGAAGTTTTACAAGATGTTGGACTTAATGATGTTGAAATTTATAATATTTAGAGAGATGAAACTTTTATAGAATTTGTTGAAGATGAAAAAGGAAAATATTTTGTTGAAAATGAAAATGAGAATGAAAAATCTATTTTTGAAAATGAAAATGAAAAATCTTTTGTTGAAAATGAAATGAGAATGATCCTTTTGTTGAAAATGAAAACGAAAACCATTTCGTTGATGAAAATGAAAATGAAAACCATTTTGTTGATGTAAATGAAGATGAAAATGTAAATCATTTTGAAGTTGAAAATGAAAATGAAAATGAAAATATAGAATGTGATGTTGAATTTAATGAAAATACTTTTTTTAAAAATTGAAAGTGATGTTTTGGATAATCTTCCTGGTCAGATGTCCTTGAGGAAAATAAGAACACATGCGAATAGAATATACAAAAATTCTTTTATCATAAAAAAAATCCATTTCAATGTCAACTAATGATGCAATTGATGAGAATGAAAAAAAGGAGGAAAATAATGAAAAGGTTAGGATATTTTGTTAAACCAAAAAGAAAATATCAATCATTAAAACATGTTATGTCTACTATTGCTAGTGCCATTCAATCTATTGGGAAAACTAGTTGATCTAAAGATAAAAATGTAGCAATAAGAGCTATAACAAATGCTATAGTTAATAAATCAACTTTGAATAAAATAATGCTAAGCAATATTAGGGTATGTGCAGGATCATGATGGGCCAAAATGTGGTGATATGATGGGTATTTGTAGGGTATGTGGCTGACAACTTTTTTTTACCCAAAATTGATGAAAAAAGGGTTTTTAAAGGAAATTCTTAACTTTCCACCAATATAAATTATGTTTTACATTGAATTTAATAAATAATTATTATTCATTTTCTATTTGAATTATGACTAAAGTCCTGATTGATAGGCTAATTGAAAAAAATTATAGCTTTCAAATAGTATCACACTTTTTGAATCTGAAACATGTGTCACATTCTATGCTTCGCATACTATAGGATTAAAAAAATTTTGAATTTCATGAATTTTTGACCAAATTAATTGGTCAGACATACAAGGTTTTATATTTTTTAAAAGTTGTAATAAAAAAATCATAATTAAATATTTACTTGGAAAAGAACTATAAAAAAATATGCATCACATCTAGATATGAGTCCTCTACTTATATCTAAAATATTAGAAAAAATAATTATCATTTTATTGTGGTTAGGGTGGTCAGACAGACACCTACTTATTTTTTCCCTAAAATTTAAGTACTATTGCATTGAAATTTCAAATTTTCACCGAATAGATTTTTTTATTTCTAAAATAAACCTAGTAGTTTAGAAACTACATTCAATTTTCTACAGATTCTATTCTTAGATATTTTTGAAATAATATAGATAACTTATTCAATTTTTTACGTCAAGTTGCCTAACTCTGATTTTTCTAAATTTTTTGCCACTTAAGGGCCTATTTTTTCCATGATGATCCTACACATACCTATTAGTGAAGTTTTAAAAATACATCCTAAAACATTCATAAAAGCAGCAAAAAGAAGAGAAAGTATAAAAAATGATCCTATCAACCAATGTTAGAGTTTTTGTGGTCGACTCTTGAGATCTAATATGAAAATGAATGTTGAAATTAGATCTTTGAACGAAAAAATATTGGCATGATAATACTAGGGTTTCATCTAATGCTTGAGATGTTTTAAAATTAAGGGTGGGGTCCAAAGTTCATGATCCTCACACAAAACACCTATTAGCTACAACACAAACTAAATTTTATAGAAAGTTTTGTGGTGATTTAGTGTTACCTAGTAATATTAAAATAAGTCAAAGGTCTTTTGAAAAATGTAAACCCTAGTATGTTAAAGAAAATAAGCAACAAATATCTTGTTGTTGTAAAACATATACATGTTCAATTTCATTATATATATATATATATATTTTATATATGTGTTGTACCTTGCATACTAACATGCGGTATTAATATGCCACCTAAAGCCACCTAAAGCAATAAGGGAGTTTATATCAGGTTTGTTTTGTGAAAGATCCAATGGTCAATTGTTCTATTTAAGTTTTTGTATTTATGTACAATGCAATAGGTGCGGAAATATTTCATTCTTCAGAATTTGTATGCATGAAAGTGTTGATAATGATTTTGGACAACAATTAGTAGATGTTAAAAGATTTAAGAATGTTCACTATTCCTTAAAAGATGGAAAAATAGGAAATCTTTGTGATTTAGTTATAGAAAAAGTTAGTGTACATGAATTAATGAGTGAATTTAAGAATAAGATTGTACAAAAATATGGCATGCACTCTCAACATCCTCAATGGTTTGATGGCCAATTTCGTGCATATAGAAACACATTTCCAATTGGTACTATACTTTCAGTGGTTGATTTTGTGGAAATTATACTCTAGCTCTGCAAGAGGAAATTCAATTGCAGTATTATAATTCAATGCAAGTAGCTATGTTTGTCCATATTGTTTATAGACATGCAAATTATAGCACTGAGGATGATAGAAAGGTTTTGAGGGAGTATCATTTTTATTTTAGTGACAATCAGTTACACTCATCAGTGTTTGTTCAATATTGTTTCAATATATTTTATGGAAATTTAAGAGAGGAATCTAGATGACAAAACACCTCATATGGTCAGATAATTGTATAGGGTAGTTCAAGAATGCTTGAATGTTATATTGGTTAAGTAGGGTTCACAAGGAACTTCATGTCCAACCTATATGGAGTTTTTTTGAAGCTAGGCATGGTAAAGGAGAACGTGATGGAGCTGGTGCATGTGTCAAAAGAATTCTTACTAGAGAACAATTAAAATTTTAGGATGAATTAAAATTTAAAGATGTATGTGGGATTGTGGATTGGTGCAATACAAAATTATCTGCACCTCATTTGAGTGAGTACTCTATAGTTCATTGATTCTTATGGTTGGTTGAAGAAGAGAACATTGCACCTAGAGTTGACTGTGAAACAATCAGTGGATCTACTAAATGGAATTCATTTAGGAGTTTGACGAAAAGCACCATGGACTATCTAGACAAGGGAGATTGCATGTTTTTGTCAAATTTTTATCTCAGGATATTGGGAATCATGTGAAAATAAAAAATGGGTTGAATAATGGGAGGAAAGATTGTTGACACCTTCACAAGCACACGATCAATATGAAAGAACTATTGAAGAAAATGATCAAGTGTTTGCATCTGAAGAAAATGATGGTGTTTCAAACCTTGTACAAGAAGGTAATTTAATTCAATTTATTTCATTTTATTTCACTTTATTAAGTTATTTTGTAATACTAAATTATTTATATGGATATGCGCAAGTTATTAAATCAAAATTTGTTTGTAGGGCATGTGTATGTTGGTGTTGCACCTAAGGGGTATGAAGAGGAAACAAAATATTGGTTGGCTCAATTTGTGGAAACCCAACATAAGTTAATAGAACCTCGAGAAGATGATTATGGATATCATTATCCAATAGGTACGGTGATCCCCTTAAGCAAATATTGATAACAAGTTTTTGATCCCCTTAAACAAATTTTTAGAACAAGTCTTTGATCCCCTTAAGAAAATTTTGAGAACTTATTTGATGATGGTTTTCATGTTTTCCAATAGGATCAATGGTGGTTCTTGGCACTTGGCTATGAAAATACTTGGCAAGAAAGAATGGTCTACTTGCATACGAATAATATGAAACACATAAAAAGATTATACAATATTCACATTTGTTGGTGGAAACAAATATAAAATTAGATCGGTATTGTGGAAGACCTACAAATAAAGTGCTATGGATAATTTCTATGGAAGAGTATGAGACAATCATAGATGAATTGCAAAAAAGAGAGGATGTAGATGGTACAATGAAATAAGTAAATATAGGTATATATAGTTTTTGTTTTATATTGTCCTTTTAAATAGATTAAATACATGTTTCAACATTGGGAAAGTATGGTATTAGTTGAAATTGATTTAAATTGTCCTTTTATAGATCCTTAAGCCATAATCGGAAAAAGTATCTAGTCCATGCAGATTCAACCTAGACAACATGGAATACTTGGTAAAAACTGGTAATTATTAGTTAAATTATATTTAAATAAATTTTTTGATTATATATTGATATTTCTTGTACATTAATAGTTAAAGTTGATTTATTATCCCTTTTTGTATCCCTAAGCCATCATTGCATTGATCTCATACTTTGAAACAAAAAGGAGAGGATGCCTGGATTCAACCTACACACATGTGTGGAATTCTTTTAAATGCATGTACTTGAGTTTTGTACATATAGATAGTTTTATATAAATTAAAATATGTATGTTTTGATGATTTCATTGATATTGCTTGTACCTTTTTGATATTAGGTGGTGTGAAGACCTACTAAATTATGGGCACGAGTTTGAGAAGTTCTTGAGATGACATATATGTACATACATACTTACACAATTAAACATTTTGTACATATAAAAAATACATGTAGATACACAATTATGTACTCTATGTACTTTTATGTATCAAAATCAATATTCTATATATATATATATATATATTAATTAAAATGTGCATATTTTCCTTCTTTGAAACTTTATATTTGACTGTATAATCACTAAATATCATTCTTAAATTATTGTTAAATCAATTATATACTTAAGACGTTGTATTACGACCCCTAAAGACATCCCCTTAAGATGTGGAGGTGAATTCACATATCCTAAATATTACACTTAATTATATCATTTGTTATGATGACTCACCCTAAAACTTATAATACTTGTTTATATCACTTAATATTTATAGTTAGTTATACTCTTCTTTGATCCCCTTAAGACATGTCATATTAGCACATATCCTAAATATTATATTTAATTATATCATTTGTTATGATGACTCACCCTAAAGTATAATACTTGTTTATATAAGTTAATATTTATACTTAATTATACTCTCCTTTGATCCCCTTAAGACAACCAATAAATTAGTGTTGGATGGTACTATTTGTTTTGATAGCTAATAATTTAGTATTGGATGTTATTATTTGTTTTGACAACTTATAAATTAGTATTGGATGCTATTATTTGTTTTGAAAGCTTATAAATTAGTATTGGATTTCATTATTTATTTTGACATCTTATAAGTTAGTATTGGATGTTATTATTTGTTTTGATAGGTTATAAATTAGTATTGGATGCTATTATTTGTTTTGATAACTTATACATTAGTGTTGGATGTTATTATTTATAGAATTTATTAATGCTTTTGTTCTCTAATCTTGTATGGTATTGTTTATTTCTTAAAATTCCATCCTTTGTGGTACATAAACATATTGCTTTTGTTTGTTTATTATGATTTATTGACTAATTATTGATTGACATGAATTGAATAAGTATATTGACTAATTATCACTAATTATTGAATGTACATATCATGTATATCATGTATGGGATCACTAAATTTGTAAAGTACAAATATTAAAGTGTCCTATTAATTTCAACTTTATTTTCATATTTATATTTAAATTCACATTAATGTCCTATATTAATGTCTTGAATATGAACATAAAAAGCATAAATGTACATGTGTAAATTAAAATTTAAAACAATAATAAAATCCATAATTTACAACATATTAAGTGCATGAAACCGATATATTAAGTGCATGAAACCAATATATTAAGTGCATGAAATAAAATCCATCAAAGTACAACCCATGAACTAATGTCTAACTAAGTACTTGAGCCATGAAATATAAAGTCCAATAGAGTACTTGAGAAACCAAATATGTAGTCCATGAAATAAAAAAATATAACCCATAAATCATGTTTAGGTCATGTATTGTCTCTATAATCAAGAGACCTCTTCACACCATGTGAACTATGTGGATGACCTATAACACTCTATATAAGAGAAAGATGAAATCAGATGTAAGACAATGAAAAATGATTTAATGACAATTTAATTTATAATTCATCATAAAAATAAATTACCATCATATCTATGTTTGGATGCTTTGGTGCACCTAAACCAACCTCTAAATTATTTGAATCAATCTACATTAACGAGACAAAGAGAGTTGAAATTAGATGTAAGTATATGATTAAAAATGATTTAATTCAATTCAATTTATAATTTATCATATTTTAATTGTATAGTATTATGAGGTTGTGCAACCTCTTCTCTAAGACCTATTTGTACATGCTCAACTACAAGAAGTTTCTCATGCTATAAAAGAAAAAGAATTTGAAACATGTATTAGCTCATATTATATATATATATATATATATATTCAATTTAAAATTTAAAATTAATGCTATTCAGAATATATAATTTGTAATTAACTTTAAATATAATAAAAAAATTAAATTACCATGATATCTAGAGCCTACTCTGCATGTCCTCCTAGAGGTGTAACTATGATTGGGTCATGGAAGAAAGTCACACTAACAAAGTATTACAAGATCAAATTTAAAGCATGTATACTTGAATTAGGTTAAAATATATATATATTGTTGGAATCAAGGAACACTGAGAGGGGGGTGAATTAGTGTTCTACAATTTTTAACTTTATTAATGTGATCATTAAAGTAATAATAACATTCAATCAAAAGAAAGATGCATGAGCATGAAGCAAACAACCATAACACCAATATTTTTTTACATGGGAACCCTATTAGGGGAAAACCCATAGTGGAGGTCAATCCACAATATTATCTGAGTATACTCAAAATGAAATTTCACAAAATGGGAATGCACTTACATTTAGGCACACTGTCTAGAGCTCACTGCTCAAAGAATAAAGGCTCACTTCCTTACAATAGATTTGGATTACATCCAAAAGATTGAATTGATAAAGTAGCATCTAAAAATTCCTGGTTATAGTTCTAGTTAGGCTCATCAATCAAATTTTGGACCTTCTTTCTGATTGTGCACTTTTGATCTATTTGGCCTCACCTCACATCACAAATCCTTTATTGCACAAGTGAAACTATGTATAATCACTCTACATATCTTCCAACATTTGAAATACTCACCAACAACCTTCATGCATATCTCAAAATGATATAATTGATCACTTGTAGATATTTGTGACTAAAGATTTCATTGCATCATGTTGGCTCCAATGAAACATAAAATATTTACAAATTGTTAGCTCAAATTATGAATAATATTCAATGCTCATCCACCAATGTCAGAAAAGACATGGTGAGGACCCAAATACAAATGCACAAACATGAAAACACTTAAATAATTACTCCTTGAATATTCGTGATACGCTACATCTACCAAGTTTTCCTTCTTGCACTGATATATACAGAATTAATCAATCAAATATTCTAACTTGCACACAAAATGATACGAGGTACTATGATTCATAGATAACATATATTATATGTCAAACATTATTCCCTAAGATCCACAACTCAAAATATTAAAAAAAAAAATTCTTATATATCAAAAAACACAAAATTGTCGAATGCTCTATTCTAGCTTGACTGTCTTCAATCTGTTTGCCAGTATGATCGAATGATGATGTGTGGATGAAATAAATAAAAAGGGTTTCCATCAATGACAACACCGAAAAACATTTGTAGTGTCTCTTTCCAACAATCTCCCCCTTTGGCATTGATGGCAACACTTAGTGAAAAATGACTAAGTGTCGGATCAATACCAACATAAATTACACTTCCATCTCCAAAATTTCAAAAATATCTTCAATCATGGTTCAAAAATACAAATCCCCTTGAGATGAATATACATTTTTCACTATTCTATTCTCCCCCTTTGAAATCAATGGAAAAGATGAGGAATTTGCATACAAAATTTCTATAAAAAAATTGCATATGTACAAACTTGTTTCAACAACTTACACAAACTTGAAAAGATCTACAAAAAATTTCTTCAATAGGTTCAAAATTGTGTTCCAACCCTTCTTGAGATTCTCCAAGATAGTCATGTGACCACAAAATAGATAAGATTTCATCTCTGTAGACACAAGGTTCAGTGGATCACTGACTGCCAAAGCATCTTGTGCTTCCTTCAATACACTCAACATTGTTTCCATCTTCATACCAATTAAACCTCTAAGTCACATGCTCTTCCTACAATTCTGTCATTATCAAGCTTCAAACTCTTTATCTTTTCAAGTAGGGATATTACTTGACCTTCTTTATTTCCAATAGAAATAGTTAAAGGATCAAAAGCATAAAAAATAGTAACCAACTATTTCTCAAGATCCTTAATCTTATTTTCATTGTCCTCAATAGATTTTCACAAAGACAAACATGAATTATAGATCTTTCCACCTTCAGATAGTTCACTTTGAACATTCTTCACATAGGTAGCTAATAAATATGTATCATTAGAAATCATGCAACTAACTTATTGAACCTTTAATCATCAAATTATTTTTGTACCTTGTCCTCAGCTAACTTCTCAAGGGGCTCAAAATGAGTACTTATAGAATTAATAAGCTTCTTCAACCACTAGAGGGAGAAACAAATGGTTCCTTAACGTGAGTAGGCATGATTCTCTCTAGAATACCATATGCAAGACTCAATAGCTCACTATCCTGAATGTGAGACTTCAACAGTTCTTCTCTAGTCTTAGCCTATGCAAACGATGCAACTTCCAATTTCTGAATTAGAGAAAAAGTAGAAAAATTAATAGAACCTTCAACTAATTTAAGATTAAAATCTTCCTATTATTCTTCTAGAAATTTATTTACTGGCTTTTTAGTGTCTCTTGCTTCCACAGGAATTTCCTTAACTTCTACCTTCTTTTCTTCAACCACTATTTCCTTAGCTACAAATGCTTTCTTGTCTTTAGTAATCTCAACTTCTTCACTTGGCATCTCCTTTTCTTCAACCAACACAACTTCAGAAGTTTCAGTCTCCATAGGTATTTCAGTGTCATGCACATCAAGAGGAATCTGATTTTCCTCAACTATATCTTCCTTTACCTCTTCATCCACTAGACTAGATGAAATATCTTTAGCATGCACTTCCTCAAAGACAAGATTGATTATGTTATTTAACAATACTTCTTTTAGAATTCTTTTAGTTTCTTTTGCTACCTCTTCATTTTGACCAATCATAAGCTTGTTTACTCTTGTTAGTCTCTTGAAATCCCTTTTTGCTTCATTCAGGATTGACTTCATTTCCTCAATAGACATTACCAAACATAAATCTACAAGAATACACTCTCTCATTTTCTCTTCTTCAGTTCTTGCACTCACTATCCTCATTTCCAAAATTGCATATAGTTCCTTAGGCAACTGAGACATGATCTCATGGAGAGTCATATTGAAATTGTTCAAATACTTTATTGTAGCCTCCTCAAGAACTCTTTGGCCAACACTATCAACGATATCATACCATTCAGATAGAGGCTTAAGATTACCATCCTTAATTATACCTCCCTCAACTTCCTCTACAAACATACCTGGTTTTTTAGTCTTCACCTTCTTCTTTGCTTTCTCTTCTTCACTAGAGGGCTTTTCCTTAGTGACTTTTGTTTCCTAGGTGCCTATATGCTTTATTTCTCTCACTTCTTCATCAGATTTTGTCTCTTCATCTTCTAAAATAACTTCATAGACTCTTGTACTCTTGTCTTTCTTCCTCTTACCATATGCTTTAACTTGAGCTTTCACAGGGGTTGACTTCTTTGTAGGACTGGATAGGGGTGAAAAGCTCCTTGTTGATCTAGTTTGAGTAGAGGATGCTAACGAACTAGTAGATTTAGTTATAGCAGGCTCTTTTCCAGCTTGATCTCTCTTCCTTTTGGCTTCTCTCAAAGCTTTTGCAGATATACCCATACTCTCAGAAAATTCTTCAACTTCTTTCCTTACTCTTTGGACTATCATAGGTTTCTTCAACTTCTCATGTACTTGCATATTCTTTTATACATAGGTTCAAAACCTCTCTTTAGTCAGATCTAGAGGCTTACTCAACAAACATTGTACATATAGTTCCAATATATTCTCCTCAACTTCATAATCCATTGACATAATCTAGACCATTCTAGGATCTGCAGCTTCCATCAAGTATTGATTAATGTCTACCATAAAATGGACAATATCTTTGTATTTCTCAATAATAGAAGTAGGAATCCTTTCCCTAGCTTGCATTTCATTCTAAAAATTCTTGAAATATCCCTAGATAATAGTTTTCCTTGTTTTACTATCACCAACTCCATACAAGATATCTCTAATCTAAACAACTACAGGATTATCACCTTTCCAATGCACTTTTCCAACTCCCAGAACTTCATTCATGAAATAAAAGAACAAAAACAACAACGGGTTACCATATTTAAAATAATTCTTCTTATCTTTCATGATTTTACCAAGATCCTCCATTAACTGACTTCTAAGCAACTCACATAAATCATACTCTTCATTCTCCTTCACCATCTGATATGCTACATATATAGTTGTACTGGACACAAAATTATCCTGACTGGAATGATATATCTTGTAACCAATGACCATTGAGGAAAATTTCATATCCATATCAACAATATCATCAATTGTCATCGCTCTTTTATCAAATACTAAACTAATTGCATCAGTAATTGTCTGATTCTTCACGGACTTCAAGATCGACAACCCACCAGAGGAATTTAAATGAGTAACATTGCTTATGGATTCTTTTGTAATCTTGAAAGGTTGAATCAACCACATAAGTTTAGCATGAGGTTGTCTCAAAATATATTGGACCCACTCACTTTAATCAAACACTAGGAATTTTACAATCTGTGAAAATTTCTTCTTGTCTGGGGTTTTGAATTCAAGCTTAACACAAAACTCTTCTCCAACAAGGTGATTGAAATAAAAAGTCAACAATTGTGAGATCTATAACTCCTCAATATTTTCATGAATGTATGCCCTAATGTCTTCAATATGCAAGTTGTCATATGAAACAAACAAAAATCACAAGTTCAACTACAAATGAAGTAGCCATTTTCACAAATTAACAAATTCACAAGTTTTCTTGATAAATACCTTTTCACCGGATTAGGGTTTGATTGTCGAATCACCTTCACACTTGAATTTTCACAAAATTTCACCAAAGTTTTCCTCAGAGCTCTCCAAACTTCTTCTCAAAGTGAAAAGTGAAAAATGATGAATACAAATGACCTTTTATCATTTGCACACCTAGTTTTTGATGCAATAATTTTTTTTCCCTAACTCATCAAGATACCTTGTTTCCATACACTATGAAAGATAACTCTTCTTCGAACATTCAATTCTACATGAATACTCTCTCAAACTAATTTAACATCTGTAGATCATCAATGCAATCACTGCACTCATCCACATCATAGTATCAACTACCAATAGGGGGTTTGAAGAATTTTCTTGACAACTCCCCCTTCGCTAGAGGCCTTAATCTAATTCCTGGAGGAATTACCAAAAGTTGGTTCTAGTGTGGAACAATTTCCTACAAGTGAGGACTCTTCTTCACCCATATCTTCTTCATTTTCTTCTTGATCTCATCTATAGTGACTTTTCCTTTTCCCTTTTCATCCTTTTGCATGTTTCTCTTTTGATTTACCATACCTCTTCTACAAAATCTAGCAGTGTGATTGAATTTATTGCAATTAAAGCACTAACCAAAAAATGATGGACCACTTGAATTCATTCTACTCCTACATTGTGCCACCATATGACCAAAATTAATAGCGAACAAAATAGTAACCATTAAATCTTTAAGCATTCAATTGTCTTACTGAATACTGTAGAAGTTGAAAAACCAACTTCACAGTCTCCAAGAATCACCTGCAAGCAATCACTTATCACACACAATAGATATTCAGAACAAAAATGAAAGATCTTCTATAAACCCTCAGAGCAAGTTTGTCCAAGCCAAAATCAGCATTCTGATATTGAACAAAATTTGTTTTACAAATAATGCAAAAGCCTTTAAAATGGAAATCATGCAAAAAAGCAAGACATGCACAACCCTAATCCTATTTTGAGCAAAAGGATAGCTCAATAAGATAAGGATAATAATAACCTAGGAAAAAGAATATTCCTAAGTAAACTTATGCCAAAGTGTTATTAAATAATTAATTACACCAACACCCCCCCATAAATGCAACCTAGGGAGAAGCAAATTATTACGCAAGAGATGAATCATGAGAACAAGGCCTGGTCAGGTACTTATTTACATATACAAAGATGAGCTAGAGAAGGAAAACCTAATGGGATGAAACCCCCCCTACAATGAGATGAATTTTGCAAACAAGCACTGGAAGAACACTGTGGAGTAACACTGAAACTGCAATCTGACAAGCAAGGAAATATACTTCTATCTACAAGAAACCAATAACAGAATCATAATGTGACAGCAGACCTGATGCAATGGAACACTGGAAAACTCACAAATTGGAACGACCCTAGAATCTATGAAGCAACATTAGATGAAATGATGATAAAATCTAGAAACTGTGTATCTCGATGGCAATGCCAAACTGTGACTAAAAATCCTCCATGGGAAGGAGTACCATGAAGACTCTAGAACATTAACCATAAAAACATGGCCTTCAAACTGAGAAGAATCTGAACCAATGAGGATCAAGAAACATAATCTCTCAACTAAAGTGTGAACCAATGAATCTGATATGTGTCAAGCAAGAGCAAAAAAGTGGCCAAAAGAAATTAGGAAACCAGAAAACCCATGCGAGCTACCATCAAATCAAGATGAAAATGAGGATCAAAGTGCATGCACACTCTAATCATATTATTATGCAAGAAACCCCCTGGTGGAACTTTATCTCGGTTCATTTATAACAATAACCAATGATTGTAAAAGGAGAGAATGCAAAACATGCATGAACTACAGAGAAAATGTAAACCTAGAGCATGAAAACAAAACTGAGTGCATGCACAAACCAATATTCAAATCTGCCTCCATGATTAAAAAGGATCTCAAATCTATGTAGAGGCTAGAACTAGCTTTCTGATGATATCTCGTTTGCGAAAATCTAACACCGTGGCCAAAATTTATGATTTTTTCAAAAAACTAAATTTAGCCTACAAGAAATGGGTTTTATAGCAAAAAAAAAGTTTACTTTTGATTTAATTTCTGCAAAATTTGTTCACAATGAGTGGACAAAAATAGAAACCTAGAAATATTTTGAAGTTAAGAACAAAACCCAAAAATCATTTTTTGATCCAGCAAGAAGAAGATGAAAAAATAAAAATTTTAAACCTTCAACCAAGAGAAAAATGACGCACGCTGATTTTTGTACAGCTATTTTCTCTAGATCCGTACAAAACTTCAAAAATATAAAAGATACCCAATTTCGATTTCAACTCTGGCTACAAAACCCAGAAATCGTTTTTCCTACAACTGAGTGGAAGCTAGATTTCTGAAGCAAAACTGAAAAATAGCTTCAATCCCTTACACAAAAAAATGCTATGAGAGAATATCTTCAAAACACGAACAGGTAGCAACAGGTCTAGAGCTCTGATACCATGTAGAAGTTGAAAAACCAACTTCACAGTCCCCAAGAATCACCTGCAAGCAATCACCTATCACATGCAACGGATATTCAGAACAAAAATGAAAGATGTTCTGTAAACCCTCAAAGCAAGCTTGTGCAATCCAAAATCAACATTCTAATATTGAATGAAATTTGTCTTACAAATAATGCAAAATCCTTCAAAAAGGTAATCATGCAAAAATGCAAGACATGCACAACCCTAATCCTATTTTGAGCAAAATGACAGCTCAATAAGATAAGGATAATAATAACCTAGGAAAAGGAATATTCCTAAGTAAACTTATGCCAAAGTGTAATGAAATAATTAATTACACCAACAAATACCTTCTAGCTTTGTTCATTTGATTTCCTTGCCTTAATCTTCTTTGTCTAGATCTAGAACATTCTCCTTCTTCATATCCAAAACCTCACTTGTCACCTTTAGTCCTTTGACTTTTAATCAGTTCATAAAGCTTAGCTAAGCTAATCTTGAACTTCTCCTTGAATTCATTTGTAGTAGCAAGTCCATCTCTGAGATCATCAATCTAATTTTCAAGCTCTTCCTCATTATGTCTAGATTGTTCCAATTCAAGCTCTAACTAATTGAATGCATCAATCATTTGGTTGCATTCTTTATATTTCTCTTTCAAGGATTGTGCAAGATTCTCTTCATTCTTCTTTCTATCTTCAATCTCCCTGGCCATCCTCATCATAATAGTTTACATCTCATGCTTTATGACTACATTATCTTTGGAAAAAATTTCACATTCTTCTATCTTTTCCTTCAAGGCTTGACTCAATTTTTCATATACAATGTGTTTACTGTCTTCCTGCTTGATATTATCATAGACTTCCCTTCTCTTCTCCTTGGAATTATTGATTTTGTCTTTCAATGACTAAATGAATCTCTCAGCATTCAAGAGATTTTCTTGTAATTCCCAGACTTTAGATTTTGATTGATCAAGATCATCTAGGGCCACTAAAAGTTGTTGTTAAAGACTTCTTAAATCCATTGAAAAACTTTCCAAGATCTTCCCCAAGCTGTTAAAATTCTTCCAAGGAACTAGGCTCTAATACCAAATGTTAGAATCAAGAAACATTGAGAGGGGGGGTGAATCAATGTTCTGCAATTTTTAACTTTATTAATTTGATCATTAAAGTACTAATAGCATTCAATCAAAAGAAAGATGCATGAGCATGAAGCAAACAACCATAACACGTTAACACCAATATTTTTTTATGTGGAAAACTTGTTAGGGGAAGAACCATGGTGGAGGTCAATCCACAATATTATCTGAGTATACTCAACATGAAAGTTCACAAAATGGGAATTCACTTTCCTTCAAGCACATGCCTAAAGCTCACTACTCAAAACAGAAAGGCTCACTTCCTCACAAAAGATTTGGATTACATCCGAAAGATTGAACTGGTAAAGTAGCATCTAAAAATGCCTGGTTACAATTTCAGTTAGGCTCATTAATCGAATTTTGGACCTTCTTTCTTATTTTGTACTTCTACTATGTTCTGCTTCAACTCACATCACAAATCCTTTATTGCATAAGTGAAACTATGCATAATCTCTCTACGTACCTTCTGACATTTGCAATACTCACCAACAAACTTCATACATATCTTAAAATTCTATAATAAATCACTTATATATATCCACGATTAAAGATTTAATCGCATCATGTCAGCTCCAATAAAATATAAAATATTTACAAGCTGTTAGCTCAAATCATGAATAATATTCAATGCTCATCCACCAAAGTTGGCCACAACATGGTGAGGACCCAAATTGAAATGCTTGAATAGAAAAAAAACTTAAACAGTTACTCCTTGAATATCCGCGACACGCTACATCTACCAAGTCGGCCTTCTTGCACCGATGAGTAGGAAATTAATCAATCAGATATTCTAACTTGCACACAAAATGATATGAGTACTAAGATTCACAAATAACATAGATTATATGTCGAATAATTTTCCCTAAGATCCACAACTCAAAATATTAATAGAAAATCTGCATATGAATTGAAGAACACAAAACTCTAGGATGCTTTGTTCTAGCTTGATTGTCTGCAATCTATCTTTCGGTATAATTGAATGATGATGTGTGGATCAAATAACTAATTTGGTTTGCCATCAATGAAAACACCAAAATTTTTTTCGCAGTGTCTCTTTCCATCATATTCAAGTCTACACATTTTGTGTAGATTTTTTTTTTAAATAACCTAAAAATCAGAGGCCTCATGAGTAGCTACAACATCTAATGTTTGATGGATTACCATTCTCATTTTCATCAACCTAAGCTTATAATATTTACAAGTGTACATGCACATTTGAAATATAGTGAATTCAAAATTCATAATTGTAACTATACTAATGTAAGTTAAACAATTTACAATATCAATGTACCTGGCCTTGATCTAGGATGCCCTATAGTGGAGGAGTGCTCAACAACCCCTCCGGTGGAATCGACGTGGATGTCGATTGACTCCCATAAACCAACATAAATATTTTAAAATATATGTTTCAATTATAAATTAAAAACTAAAGTTAAAAATTATTTCATATATAATCTAAAAAATTGAAATCAAAATATCCCATTAGCATTGCCAACTAGGACTAGTGTTGATTTATGTACTCATGGAGTGGATGATTGCCCCATCATCATGTCATCTATACACCAAATATTTTGATTGATAAAATTTATTGAAATTTTTTCTTTGATATATACATTCATTAAAATTCTTTTAAAATGGACATGTAGATGCATATTTATACCTATGTCATAGTGTCCTTGGTGCGATGGTCTGTTGTAGGAAATTCTATAAATAAACTGAGGAAACTAGATGAACCACAAAAAATATCCATGTCCACATGAACTAGGTGTGGTCTGGTCAGTTCCATAGCATAACTGATGGAAACTAGTACATACATGTGGGACCCTCGACACTCCTAGAGTGGTTCTCCCTACTCACTATTGCAGAAGCATGCTGATCAAGGTCTCCTATGAGCATACTAAGGGATCCTAATGTTGATACCATTGCACGTTAATGCATAGGTGTTAGAATGGGAGGACCAAGAGGAGAAAAAAGGGGTTTCACACATAGAGGGCATTGGGGATCAACCCTTTCCCCTAACCTTTGTTGTGGCATGTCACCACCAACACCCTAAAATGATTTAAAATAAAAATAATTGGGGTTTTTCTCTATAACAAACTCTACATATAGTTTCCTCAACAAATACAATGGGACCTCCCAATTAGCATGTGGTGGACTATCAAATACCATATACCATCAATATCAAAAAATTTCACTCATTTGTAGATGTATACACCACCTCATGGATATTCTAAATTCATTGGGAGGAATGGGATGCTGAGTAACAGGGTCTAGAAAGTAAGGGGCTAGGTGGGATTTTGTTTAGGAGAGATTGTCTACATAAAATTGTCTCATCTACTCTCGCTCTCATCAATTCCTATCTAGATCAGATTCAATAGTTTTGATGGCATCCACAACGTTTTGCATCGAAGATACAAAAAATTTCATGTGTGGTTGAATCAATGCTTGATTTTTAATGGATACAACTTGATCATTTATGTGTGCGTGCAAGCAAGCCTCAATAGATGCAACAAATGTTGGAGATGAGATATTAGGTTAAGGGGATGGAGGGGGAGGTGGCGGGGGAGGTGGACATGGTGGGGGAGGTGGAGGGGGAGGTGGAGGTGGCTGAGGTGTTGGATTGATGATATCATCAATGTTAAAGTGATCCATGATATCATATATAAGTGCACCTACATTAAATTATACAAAATTAACATACAAATTTACAAAATTATAAGAAATAATTAAATTTGAAACCCACATGCAAATTTGTTTAAATAGGATGTGCATACATATACATACACATACATATACATTGATTGAACTTGAGCATGTGCATAAAAAATTCAAAATTTAACATGTACATAGATTTAAAATAAAAAATACGATGCATAATTTGCATGCATATATCATTCAACTAAACTATTTACATTTATTACATTTTTCCAACAAGAGAAATCATGATCTAGTAGATAGTCATAAAATATATACTATTATAAATTCATCATTATAAGTTCATAAATTTAACCAAATTCATAAATTCATGTCACTAAAAATATCCATCCAATCAAGTTCATAAATTCATCACACAAAATATCCATCAAACCAAATTCATAAATTCATAATTATAAGATCATTGTCTTAATTTAGAAATTGTTGTGGCTCTCTATTGCATCTCTTCATTTTTCTGTGTTTTCCTTTTTAGAATTGGAAGTTCTCCTCTCTGCTAGCCATTGTTGATGCTCATATAAGATCTCATCCATAGCCCCAACAACATCAACAAAAATTTGCATCCTAGGTCATGCAAACATCCTCACAAGTGGTGCAATACATTCTTCATTTTGAATAATGTTGATTTGATCTTGGATGGTTATAACATTGGCATTGATTTGTTCTTGCAAACAAGCACCATCAATTTTAGGTGGTGGAGGTAAGGGGTTATGAGGTGGAGTGGGTGGAGGTTGAGGTGAAGGTGGTGGATATGGATGTCGTGGAGGTGGATTGCAAATATTATTGAATCGATCCATGTGATATCTAAGATATAAGTGAACTTGCATTAGATTTGCAATTTCAAAATGTAAGATACTATATAAGCATGAATTTGCACCCCATGTGCAATTCCCCTTTTTCCCTTTACCCACCTTAGAAAACCAAGTTTGGAGGCTTAATACCACCTAATCCCGCTGCTTGCATCACACTTGGCACCTATTTTGAATGTCAATGGAGGAGATCCTATCAAGGTCAATTGCGTGACGCGAAAATGTCTGTGTGATGCACTTATGTCCCTGATAGATTCCTACATCTGGAGCCTATAGAGGCATTACACTTCCCATTGGGGGTCGACTTGTGATGCCCTCTTTAGCCAACCAACCTAAATATGGCCATTTTCTTCATCTCCCCTTTAAATTAACCCCTTACATATGCATTTCATCTTCTACTATCTTCTTCCATCTTCTACACAACTTCTTCTAAGATTCTACCATCTCTTCACAACTTCTTCACTTCATTCACTAGCTTCACAATCTCTCCACAAGCTCTAAGTAGATTCTTCACCATCTCTTCAATCTCCAAACACTTTACACCTCATAGCAACAACATCAACACTCCACCACTTTAGTAGAGCAAGTGTGGAAAAAACACCATTGCAGCAGAAGCTTGAGTTCCTCTCATTTTTCTCCCCCATTAGCCTTGAATGCTCTTGATGGAGGTGGTAAGCTTTCAATCCTCTCCTCTATTACTTGGTTGAGTAGCATAACACTATTTTGTAGTGCTTTAGTTCTCTTTACTTCCTTTCTACTTTTCTCTCTATCTATCTGGCTATCCTTAGAGGTGGGAACACCCAAAATAGGGTTTGACTGAGGCAAGCCCCTATACAACCACCCAACAATTTTTCTCTCCCTCTTGTGTGAAGGTATTGAATACACCCACGAGCTAGAGGCTTCATCACTCGCATATTTGTAATTATTCATTTTCTTTATTCTCCTTATCCCCATCATTATTTCTTTACTCTATCTCTATTTTATCACTTTTTGTTCTTCTCTTGTATTCTATGTTTTTTAGAATTCAATGTAGAAGTTGTCATTTAGGCATTTTTTGAGATAAACTCACCTTTTGGTCTATAGGAGACACCAATGTGCCTCTGGGACACCAACACACTACATTGTCATCCTTTGGTCAAGAGCTTGACAGTTTGTCCAAAAAATCTATGTGACCTACTCTTTCAAATTCTAAGACTTTCGTTGTCGTTCCATTGAGGTAGTATAGAGCAGTTTTCCCCATGAGGCTCTCTAAGTGAAGAGAACTCATGAGTAGTGAATCCCCCTATATTATAGATACATGTTTAGGAAATACCCTTAAACCATTCAATAGAAATGACCTAATTGAATAGAAATGATAAAATATGTAAGCCTCATTTATGTCTAAGGCATGTTACTTGAATGAAAAATTAATTAACTATTAATATAGAACAATTTATGAATGGTAGATAGTGTTTATAGTTTAGAGTTTAGGATTTAGGTTTTAGGGTAATAGCATGGCTTAAGGGGATCTATGTAGTAAGGTCCTAGTACACATGACATGAATTTTAATTGAATAGAATTTTGTGAAGATTCCCAAGGAAATCAAATTTCATTAAGGTCTAAGGCAACATCACCAAATTTTATTCACTTGAGCCATGCCATTTTTCCCTAGGGACTTACTAGTTGTAGATCCCCTTAAGCCATCCTATCACCCTAAACCATAAATTGATCAACCTAGATCATGAAATCTCATTCATATTATAATCTTGCATGATCTTATTATTGTTAAATTTGGTTGCCTTGGGAAACTTCACCAAATTTTGAGAATTTATTTCATCCCCTTAAGAAATGTCATATTAGGACCCCTTAAGACATCCTAAAGTATGGCTTAAGGGGATTTATGTAGTAAGGTCCTAGTAAAAAATTCCATGAGTTAAGCGAATAAAATTTGGTGAAGATGCCTAAGGAAACCAAATTTCATTAAGGTCTTATGCAACTTCAACAAATCTCACTCACTTGAGCCATGTCAGTTTGTCCTAGGACCTTACTAGACATAGATCCCCTTAAGCCATCCTATCACCCTAAACCGTAAATCGATCAACCTAGATCATGATTTATCTCATTCATATTATAATCTTGCATGATCTTATTATTGTTAAATTTGGTTTCCTTGGGCAACTTCACCAAATTTTGAGAACTTATTTGATTCCCTTAAGAAATTTCATATTAGGACCCCTTAAGACATCAATTTATGATTTAGGGTGATAGGATGGCTTAAGGGTATCTATGTCTAGTGAGGTCCTAGGACAAAATGACATGGCTCAGGTGAATAAAATTTGGTGAAGTTTCCCAAGGTAACCAAATTTCATTAAGGGCCCAAGAAAAAATGATGGCTTTAGGGTGTAGGGTTTAGGGTTTAGAGTTTAGGGTTTAGGGTAATAAGATGGCTTAATGGGATCTATGTAGTAAGGTTCTATGACAAAATTACATGGCTTAAGGGAATAAAATTTCGTGGAGTTTCCTAAGGCAACCAAATTTCATTTTAAGGCCCTAGGACAAAATGAATGCTTTAGTGTTTAGAGTTTAGATTTTAGAGTTTAGGGTTTAGGGAAATTAGGGTGAAGTTTTGGTGTCACTTGGAAGTTAGTCACTAGTGAATTTGACACCAATTTCTGATGGATGTTTATCGGTGGTTTGAAAAATATTTTTTGGTGTAGAGATAAAATGATGAAAACATTTTCGTTGTTGTTTCTTCATCACACGTCCGACGATGAATTAAACATCGAAATAACGATGCAATTTTGTTGGTCATCGACATCATAAAATTGCTCAGATGTTTGTCGAAATATTGATGAAATGCACATCGAAAGAACACCAAAAGTTCATCTCTAGTTCAATGAAATGGGAAAGTATTTATGACAAATCCTTCATCATAGCTAAGCAACTTCGTTGCACCTTTTATGTGGTTTGTCAGTGATGTTCGTTGACATTGTGACGAAAAGGGCAAGGAGTTACAACAAAGTCTTCATCATAGCTAAGCAACTTCATCGGACCTTTTATGTGGTTTGTCAGTGATGTTCGTCAAAATTGTGATGAAAAGGGTAAGGAGTTACGACGAAGTCTTCGTCACAACTAAGCAACTTCGTCAGACCTTTTCTATGATTCGTCGGTATAATTCATCACAATTATGATGAAATTGACAAGGAGTTATGATGAAGTCTTCGTCGCAACTATAGCAACTTTTTCAGACATTTTCAGTGATTCATCTATTGTGTTTGTCAAAAATTCAACGAAACAATGTAATTTTTTTAAAAAAAATATATTCATTGAAATATACCATCGGTGAGAGATCAAGCAAGTCGCGTCCCTTTGTATTCAAATCTTGGGAAATTATTTTATTTGGTCATTTTCCATGTTTATTTTATTATTGATGTAGAGTGGCAGGGGAAGACAATCTCTTAAGATCTTCTGTCAAATACTCTTAGATAGACTCCTTAATACACCATACAACTAACAAATTAAGCACTATTTTAACTCCACACACCCAAATGCAATCAGGAGGCTTGGAAATGACTCTGAATCTCTTAAAATGGCTAAACTAAGCCAACAAACAAGACTTCTCACTTGGGAACACTCTTTCATTTATCAGTCCCATATTAGGCCTTGTAGCACTTGTAGCCCTGTCTAATGGGACAGTCAACATAAAATCCTTCTAATGACTGAAACTAGACCAAACTCATTGGTTTTTGACACTTGATACTATCCTCCAAAAACCCTCAAAACCACAAGTTTTTACTCCAACACAAAAGGAAACAAATGACCTATTTTCTAATGCTACAAGGAGGCTAAAAGACACTTTTCAATCCATCATCTTTTGCATAGCTTTATTCACTCCTAGCGCTTAAGATAAATTTGTGTAAATGAAACAAAAATGTGAATCTTTTATGACAAAGAAAATTCTTAAAATGAGGGGGGATAGAGCAAAGGGTAGGGGGCAAGAGAATGCTTGAATGTATAGCAAAGGATAACATTTTGATCATTATAACAATGAAACTAATCTTAAGTTTGAAGCATTAATATCATTTACAACATTTATGATCAAGAATGAATGTAAGTAGAGAAAATTTTGCATAAGATGGTATAAAATTTCATGGTTAAGTCGAAGCCTCCCATCAACAACAAGATCCAAATATTCATGTGTATCTATCTCAATCGAGCCTCTAAACCCTTCAGAGTTGTCAATTTTTCCACTAACTTGTTATGCACAAAAGTCAAATTTTAGAGTTATGTCACCACTAAAAATAGAAGAAACAAAGCTTTGAAACCAGATCCACACACAACACAATGTGGTATTCATACAAAGCCATATAAACAAACTTAACTCAGAACATTGAATGGAAAAAACTTAAAATTATGTTGCAGAGCATGGATTTAGGGTATAAAGAATCATTTTTCTGCCACCATAGTGAAAACTTAGCACATTCTTTCATCTTTGCATATTGGTTTGATGCTTCAAATGATGCATTTCTTATATTGAAAAGTGCATTACCTTATTGAGCTTCTCTTTGTTTCGAGAATAGTTTAATATTTTCTACTTAACAGGGCCAACCACGTGATCGTGGAAGATCATTTGGCCCCTGCCCCCCCTTCACATCACTCTCAATTCCCCATACCCAATCATATAACATTAATCATTCATTCATCCATTAATAACATATAACATTCATTCATTCATCCACTAATAACATATAACATTCATCCATTCATCCATTAATAACATATAACATTCATTCATCCATTAATAACATATAAAATTTATCCATTAACATATAACATTCATTAATTAACATATTAACATTCATTCATTAACATATAATATTCATTCTTTCAGTTTTTACATATTATCAAAAATATGGTTGTCATGATATGATTACAATCACTTTTGTTTTGTTTCTTTCTTAAAGCTACATAAATATGAAGTGGAGTATCATTTTCTAAATCAATATATGTCCCCCCTTTTGTTGTTCTGCCCTCTTATGATCTTAATGTACGCTTAGTTGTCTGCTCATGACATGGACACTGCCTCAAGGAGGGGTCTACTGCAATAAGAAAGAAATGTTAAACTGATATGTTTTATTATTATTATTAAAAGTATTTCATTAATTAAAAGAACATTAGAGTGGTTCTCTTTATCTGATGGGTCCACAACATGTTCCTGAAATTTTGTTATAGACTCATGCTCAACATGCTGAACACACTCTAACTCTTGATCTGTAGTTGAAACATGAAAGGTTACATTAATTAATACACCAATTGAAATTAAATATGTTTAAGAGAACATGAGAGTGGTCCTCTTTACCTGATGGGGCCACATCATGTTCGTGATCTTCTCTAGCCTAACATGCTCAACATGTTGATGAAAATATACATGCTCTAAAGTTGAAACACGAAAGGTTACATTAATTAATACACCAATTGCAATTAAATATGTTTAAAAGAACTTTAGAGTGGTCTTCTTTATCTGATGGGGCCACATCATGTTCCTAATATTCTCTAGCCTGATCATGCTCAACATGTTGATCACACTCTACATGCTCTAAAGTACCAAGATGCACACCATGACCTTCATCTACAAGTTGTGCTCCACCCTCACCAGGCTGCATTCCAATGTCATGTGCAGTATTATCATTGCTTGAATGTTTAAAACAAATAGGCATGTACTTAATTTATGGTGGAAATTAATATTGAATAGATTGCATAAGTATTCAATTTTAAATAAACTTTATTGATTTTATTTACCTACGTGTTGGATGTAGTGGAAGGTTGTGTTTTCCTAGTGAAGACTCTTAGGCATTCAGCCATGACTCCATAGCCTTATTGGAAGGCAATCTTTAGGTCATCTTCTGTGGGAACTCTGTTGAATTCAGACCCCTACATTTTTGCATAAGATCATGAATTTTTCTTCTATGGTGTGATAAAACCAAAAAAAATTCAATTTATTATTTGGATACTATATTTCATTTATTGATACTTACAATTCGTGCAACTAATTTCATATAACTACTAGAGCCAAGTTTGTGCTGCCCATGTTTTTCTAGTCTATCCTTTGTTTCCTTCGATGTGTCGGGTAGCCCATGAAAATTTTGAAATATGTTAGATTATGTAAAAATAAAGACTAATCAGTATATAATTATATTATTGATAGTATCACATACCTTCCTTTGGCTTAGTGGTGTCTTTTCTTTTTTATTTTCAGCCTTCTCCTTTCCATATGACACCAGGTCCTTCCACTCCCTCTCTGGAATCATGGGGGGATGCATGTACTTTTTGTTCTCTAAATGTGACCTATATTGGTCCCTTGCATACTTTAGATAGGTACCATCTTTTTGAAGGACCTCGGTTCGGTTGAATTTTTTATCACCGAACAACACAACTAAATAGTTAATGAGCTCATCTTTTAAATCTTGATTTTGGGCATTCCACTGTATACGTATGGTGGGCCCAAAGAGCTCCAATGTAATATCACTTAGATGTTTATTAAAAATATCATTTCCTAAAAAATGATCATCAGATCAATAGTATAAAAAGAGCGATCAATAAGTAAATTTCAATTGGATTATATATAATAATAATTAAAACATTTTAAAGTACTTGGGACCCTCTCTATCTTTATAGGAACAAAATCTTCAGTCACCACAAGTGTGACCGGAAATGTTCCCGTACTAGTAATACGGGAAGATCCAGGAAATGCTGCTAAAACATCACTAGTACTAGTGGCCTCTGCATCCCCAGGTACATGTCCTGACACATGTTGTAGAATGTGTTCATTGCCAGAGGGTGAATTAACAGATGTCTGCATGTTATGTGTTGCTGACATTTCAGATGACAATATAGGCACGGATGATGGGGTTAGATGATGTGATGTATGCATAGGAAGATGAAGATGGAAATTTGTACCAACCCCTACTCCTTGGGCAGCACTTTGCAGTACCCTGATCATGGCTCGGAGCATCATGAGGAGGCAAATAACCCTGTAAAAAAAACACATATTTTAGTTCATGACATAAAAGAGTACAAAATATAAAACCATGAATGAACTTATGTTATAATTAAAGACCTCATGAAAACTTACTTGCAAGTTTTGTAATCTCTCATTCAATATTTTAACCATCTCCTTTATCTCATCTGTTTGAGGCACTATGAACATCAACTTAAACATTTCTTCATTGCATTTTTTTCAACCTTCTTTATCGTATCGAGAGGGTTTGCTAAATAAGCGATGTTATCATCACAAAATATTGACTGCACCTCACTATGGATGCTCTCCTCTACTGCTGGTGCCTTTCCCCAATCAGTTGACTGCAACAAGAATATTAAAAACATTATTGAAATTAACCCAAAAAACTTATGAAAAAAACATAATAATAAAATATTTTGCACTTATCTAATTTGTACAATTACAATGAGGTAAACCTATTAGGTAGAAGTGCCTGAAGATACATTGTGATTTGTGCTCTGGGCCAGAGCCTTCTCCGTACGATCAATGTCTCACTGTGACAAAAATTAAATATAAAAAAAACATTACCAAAATGAAACTAATAGACTTACGAAAAAAATAAGAATAAAATGGTATATTGGAGTCATTAATTGGAGATAGGGTAAAATGGTATATAGTACATACCACCCCCATAGTAACTATGTTTGTAACTAATCAATTCAAATTGTAATCGATTAGCAACTCTTCCCCTATAGTTATTGATTTTATCGCACATACGAATACATAGTTTCCCTCGCACGCCTCAAACATGCAATTGAGTTGCTTATTTTTTGACCTAGGCTGTCTACTATTTATAAACCCTACAATATTCCCCAATTCTTTTGGCCTTCCATCAATGTACATAGCCACTCCTTTATTTTGATCCTTATATTATAGTTGTATATAATTTTTTGATAGTGCATACCTACGCATACTTCGTGTATATTGAACAAGTTGCATCCAATCTTTGTAACTATAACAGGGTCTGACATACACCATCAATTCAGTAAATTTTTCATAATAGACCTTTATTCTGTCAATGCAAAATAGGCCCAAACCATGTAATGATGATGGTGCTATGCGATATATCCTCTCGTTGACACAAAAATCAGTGTTTATTGGAGGATGTTCCTTGGGTACCCATTGTTTCTGTAGATGTTTGTACCGCAAGGGACATTGCCTATGCTCTCATCATCATAAGAACACAACCCCACTTTAGCAAGAAAAAATTCCATGCGTTTACAAAATTTTTTTCTAATCTTTTGACCTCTAGTTGATCTCCCTCTTTTATACATACTACATGTCTCGCTTTCCTCTTCTCTTCCTGAGTTTCCCTCGCTTGAGGAAGACAGATCTGAAAAAATACCTATTTGGTGGTACTTGCACTCATAAGGATGTTGGGTGAAGTTCTTTCATGGTGATGTGACCCAAGGTGACATTATGATTAATCTATCATTTCATCGCTAGAATTTCACAGGTTATAAGGTAATCAAGTCTTGATAGATTGCAAGCTATTGTTACTACCATCCAAATGTGTCCATCACAAATCAAATCTACTTAATTTTTTAACTCCCAAACTTTGTAACAAGTGTTAAATGTGACTATGGTCCACCAGTTGCACAAACCAAGGTCTCAAATGTATTCTCTAATTGATTCAAAGGACTTTTTCTTCATTCAAGCAAATAAACTTGAAGGGAAACACCACCAAGTGGTTTATTGGACACCTACATGACTAAAAATAGTAGCAAATTTACATTTAATTCCATATGTCTAAGTGGTTAATGTGGAGGGAGTGTGTACTAGGCCTGGTTAAGTCATCATAAGTTTATGCTTTGGCAATAATTTTTTTTTAAGTCATATTAAATCTTCCTATGTCTAATTGCTAGGAGATTTTGGTATGTTTTAAGGTAACATGACTGATGAAAGAGCCAAAATACTTCAGCCTTTCTCCATGGTATCAAGGTACACATAGTAGCGGTCTTCTTTTATATGGTTCGACATGATTTAAACAACTTAGCTAGGAATTATTCATTTAACCTAGGGTTTTCATAATGCCATCATTGAAAAGTATGATCAAATTATTCTATTATGAAGAATTAGTCTATGTGCCTCTAGTAATCACTATAAATGTTTGTAAGGATAAAATGACTAATTGCATCAGGTAGGAGAGAATCAACTTTGAGTTCTTCAAAGATTATATTCCTCTATTCATAATTTTTAAGGGTTGTGTGTGGAGGAGGTTATCACTACCAAGAAGGGAGGAGACCTTTCCTTGTATTCTTTTATAATTTTCATTATTCTTATTTATTTTACACCTACATTTACAAATACACATACATATGCATTTACTGTTTTCATTTATTTCTCATGTAGTTTAATAGTTTGATCGATTTCATATTATATGTGTTGAAGACTTTAGAATTTCAATTACATTAATTTATGGATATGTTGTATCTATAACACTACAAAACCATATGCTCTTTGCATTTACACTTGCATTTAGAAATACACATTTATACACATAGATATAGATTTCTTTAATGATATGTTGCATTTATTGTTCTAAGAGAGCATCTAGTAATTGCATTTACATTTACATTTAAAAATAGATATACATACATACATATACATATACATATACATATACATATATATATGTACGCGGGTGTGTGTGTATGCATATCATTTATATTTAGTGTTCAGAAACAACCCATTAGGTCTATACGTGGATAAAAAATCATAAAATCAGATCTCCCATACATTTTTTGTTGAAACCTAGGCTTGAACCTCTCATTTCACATGCTTTATATATATATATATGTATATATATATATATATGTGCGCGCATGTGTGTGTATGTATATCATTTATATTCAGTGTTCAAAAACAACCCATTAGATATGTACATAGATAAAAAAATCATAAAATCAGATCTCCCATACATGTTTTGTTGAAACCTAGGCTTGAACCTCTCATTTCACATGCTTTTCTTGACAAAACTATTGAGGACAACAGCTATACCTTCTTTATTTCTCATCCTACACCCTATTCATGCATCCAAAAATTACAACAGTATCCATGGGGCCTCTTACACAAGCTACAGTAATAAAAAAAAGTGTCAAAGCCCCTTTATATCATGTTTGGACTACAAAGCCGTGAAAAACAAGGTAACTCCGATTATGATTTGTTGGTGAGCTGTATGGAAAAAATCATTAGCACTAGCTCATTCTTGGAGTCTTTTGAAAGAGAAGCGAATTAGGTGGTAGTTAAGTACAAACCTTATGGTGTCAAGGTGAATGAGGTGATCAATTTTGATTGGCCAACTGATGAAGAGTACCAGAAATGGGTAAATGCATATTTAACTGAGGAAGAGTGAAAAGAAGTAGGCTACTAACGGTTGACAAATCAGCTGTTGCAATTACAATAGATTCCAGTTTTGTTTTTTGGTGATAGTGTAGGCACAAAATTCTTGAAGTTTTTTGTTTCTACATCAACCATTCTTAGTGGGCATGATGAACAAGAAGATTCTCTGGGGAGATTGTTGTTGTAACAATTTTTTGGAATATCACAAGGTATTCCAATTGGTTGGTGACACGTGTGCTTTCTAGCCTGATCCATGTTTGCTCCTTTTTCTATAAGAAGGATTTCAAGGCCAGAAGTACAGGTTAGTAAGTTAGATATTTTTGGTCAAGTCTAGATGAAGTTGTAGAGCAAATTGTAAAGTCTGATGGTTTTAGGGAAAATACAATTTAGGTTTTGAGTCATTCTATAGTAGGTTTTTAATTCATGGGGATTTGATGTTTTATGAAACTACTGGTATTTGAATTGATATGATTAATTCAAACTCATGTCTCTCCATTGCACAAGCATATCTGAATTTTGAATAAAATGATCAAGGGTTGTTTCGTTCATCTCACTGTTGTGGTGTGTATGATTCTTGTTTTAGGTTTAATTCAAGAAAATTATCTTATACCATTTTAAGGAGAATGGGGCGCCAATGTACGGTGAAGATATTTGGAAACTAGGCATGAAAATTGAAGGTCAAAGTGAATGGGGGTGCCAAACTTATAGTACTCACGTCTCCTTGGTCGTTCGCACTTCAACCTTCATCCCCTGCTGACCTGAGCCACTCAAACTTCTTTGCACTCGAGTTGACTTTCACCTCCAAACTTCGCCAGCGTTTGTTGACCTTTAACTCCGGCAAACTTCGGGCCTGTTGACCTTTTGTTTTCACTCTCCTACTTTTCCTGCCATGATATTTCGACCTTTGTTTTCTTTCACCCTCCAAACTTTCGCACTGGTTGATCTTTGTTGCGACTCCAAACTCTTTCCTGGCACCGGCATTGGACCTTGTTTTCACTACTCCAAACTCTTCCTAAGTGTCGGGCATTGACCTTTGTTTTCATCACTACTCCAAATCTCTCTTCATCGACACTAGTATTGACCTTTCACTTCTCCAATTTGACAAGCTACAACCTGGTTTCATTAGGTTTTATAGTATGTGAATTAAGTTGAAAATTTTGGCTCCATTTAGCTAGGTTTTAATATTCTACAATATAGTTAAGTATATATTAGCTATATTTTACATAATAAAATAATATAATTATTCAACTTATTATAATTATATATTATATTCTTAACAAAAATTATTAAATACATATAAAATTATTATAATTAATAATTAATAATAAGTATATTTCTTTTATATAATACAAAAATATAGTTAATATAATATATATTTAATATAATAGGGTATGTGCAGGATCATGATGGGCCAAAAAGTGGCAATATGATCGGTATGTGGCTGACGATGATTTTTTTACCCAAAATTGATGAAATGAAAAGGGTTTTTAAAGGATATTCTCAGCTTTCCACTTATATAAATTATCTTTTACTTTGAATTTAATAAGTAATTATTATTCATTTTCTATTCAAATTATGACTAAAGTCCCATTTACACAAGCTGATTGAAAAACATCTATAGCTTTCAAATTTGGTATCACATTTTAGTCCAAAAGCATTTACTCACATTCTATGTTTTGCATACTATAGGATTAAACAAAGAAAAATTGATTTTCATGATGTTTTGACCAAGTTAGTGGTCGACGCATGCTTTTATATTTTTTGAAAAAGCCGTAAATAAAAATTCATAATTAATTATTTACTTCAAAAATACAAAAGTATGCATCACATTGGGGCATGAGTCCTCTACTTATATCTAAAATATTATAAAAAATATTATCATTTTATTGTGGTTAGGTGGTCGATGACACCTACTTCTTATTTTTTCCCTAAAATTTAAGTACTATTGCATTGAAATTTCACCAAATAGAATTTTTTAAACAAACCTAGTAGTTTAAAAAATACATTCAATTTTCTACAGATTCTATTCTTACATATTTTTAAAATAATATAGATAACTTATTCAAAATTTTATGTCAATTTTCCTAACTCTAATTTTTTTAAATTTTTTGCCACTTAAGGGCCTATTTTTTCCATGATGATCCTGCACCTACCCAATAGTAATATATATAAATATGAGAGAGAGAAACTAAATTTTGATTGGTTGTGTCATGTCAACAATTCGAGGATGGAATGTGTCTTTGGGGAGTTATGCTCAAGGTAGCATGCCATTTGATTAAAGATATGATAATTCTCCTTTAAGACCTCTTTAATGTACCAATTCCACACCTAAGGAGACAAAGATAAATATAGAGAAGAAAATAGAGAGAGAGAGGGAGATAATGACAAGCATACAAATAGAAATGGAGACAAAGAGATAGAGAGGGGTAGAGAGATAAAGAGATAAGGATATATAGATAGATATATAGGGAGGGTGATTGATATATCTCTCCCTATCGCTCTCTATATCTCTATATCTCCGACTATCTATGTCACTCCTGCCTCTTCCCCCCTCTATCTATTGAGCTATCTCTCCCTCTCCCCCCTTTCTCTCCCATTCACTCCATGTCTCCTACTCTATATCTTTATCTCTATTTCTATTTTTATCTCCCTCTCACTCCTCTCTCTATCTCTTTCTCATCTATATCCCTTCTCTCCTCCCCTCTCTATCTCCCCTTCAGATTCTCACTATCTCTCGCTCCCTCTCCCCCCTATCCATTGACTCTATCTCCACCTATCTTCCTTTCTCTTCCCATATATCTCCATCTCTCTTTCTCTTCCCATATATCTCTATCTCTCTCTCTTTCTCTCCCCATCTATCTCTATCTCCCCATATATTAACTAAGAAGCCATACAAGCATACAATAGTATATGTTGGTAAGACTATAATAGTGTTTTATTAAACTATAAGTAACACTTATCTTTCTAATGTCAAGCCTTCTTATAAAAATAGTGTTTTATTAAACTATAAGTAGATTATTGTCACCACTATTCATTCAACATGAAATTCCAAATGTAGCAATTGTTTTGTTGCTTTTGTCAAGTTTCATTAACCAAGCTATTTACTGGGTTGAATAAAGTTGTGTTATGACCCTTCATCTCTTTAAAATAATTCGACAATATTAGCGAGATCAGGAAGGGGAGAAAACTAAACTCCTTCAAAATAGTATAGTTGTGGGTTTTGTTGGTTTTCTTTGTATACTATATACTTAGTCTCCAGGATAACAAGGCAACTTTAGATCATTTTCTTTAGTTTTGTATCCTAACTAATATTATAGAGTGTTTCTTTTCATTTTAACTGACTACTACATAATAGTTTATGTGTTGAAAGAATTGTTTCATTTTGTAGTTTTACATTGAATGTAAATCACATTTAATTTCAAGGACATATACTTCTTTCATAAAGATATTTGTACTTTAAATAAGTTTCAAAACTCCATCTAATCAAATCATAATTAACCTATCAAAGGCAATAGGAATTTTCTAATGAAAAGAACACTTGACCCAATCATAAGTGTATGACCTTCAAAGAAAGGAGTGATCCACCTTAGCAATAACAACTACCTAATTTAGACTTGGGTATGTGCAGGATCATGATGGGCCAAAAAGTGGCAACATGAAAAAAGTAGCATTTTCAACTCGCCAAAAAATGCAAAAATCTTGAGTTGACTTTTTTTTGAGTTGTCTATTAGTACATTGCTCCATAGCAATGCCCAAGAAAAAGTATGACAATTCGGATATCTGATTTGTTTTGGATATCCAATTCATGTCTAACGTCTAATTTGAAAAAAAAATTAAAATGTAATATTTTTGTGCTATAAATCGGATATCCAATCTAAATCAGATATCTGATTTTTGCACACATATACCCAAGAGTAATTAAGAGGTGGAGGGTGAGAGAGAGAGAGAGAGAGAGAGAGGGAGAGAGAGAGGGAAGGGAGAGAGTGAGAGGGAGAGAGAGAGATAGAGAGAGAGGGAGAGAGAGATAGAAAGAGAGCAAGAGAGAGAGAGCGAGTGAGAGACAAAGAGAGGGGGAGAGAGAGAATTAGGAGGGGGAAGGGAGAGAGAGAGAGGGTGAAAGGGAGAGGTAAAATGAGAGATATGGGGGGAAAGGGAGAGATAGAGATATATAGAGAAATAATTAGGAGGGGAATGAGAGGAAGAGGGAAGAAGGAGAGGTAGAGAGAGAGAGATAATCAGAGGGGAAGGAGAGGGAAGAGGTTGAGGGTAGAGGACAGAAGGTTTAAGGGTTTAGGGTTTAAGGGTTTATGGTTGAGGGTTTAGGGATGAGGAGGTAGGAGGGGGAAGGGAGAGAGAGATAGAGAGAGAGAGGGGGAAAGGGAGAGGGAAAATGAGAGAGAGAGGGGGGGAAAGGGAGAGATAGATATATATAGAGAAATAATTAGGAGGGGAAGGGAGAGGGGAAGAGGGGAAAAAGGGGAGAGGTAGAGAGAGAGAATTAGGAGGGGGAAGGGAGAGGTGATGAGTGTTGAGGGTAAAGGATAGAAGGTTTAAGGGTTTAGGGTTTAAGGGTTTATGGTTGAGGGTTTAGGGATGAGGGAGTAGGAGGGAGAGACTTGAAAGACTTGAGTAATATTTTTGTGCTATAAATCGGATATCCAATCTAAATCAGATATCTGATTTTTGCACACATATACCCAAGAGTAATTAAGAGGTGGAGGGTGAGAGAGAGAGAGAGAGAGAGAGAGAGAGAGAGAGAGAGAGAGAGAGAGAGAGAGAGGAAAGGATAGTTACAAGTGGCAGAGGGTTTGGCGTTAAGGGGTTTGGTGAGAGGGAGAGGGGTGGTGGATATTGAAGATTTGAGAGAGAGAGGAGGAGGAGAGAGAGACCTAGAGAGGGGATTGGAAAGCAGAGGAGAGCACTGAGAGAGAGAGAAGTAAAGGAAGGAGGGTCTGTGGTAGAGGATAGAGGTTTAGGTTTCTAGGGCTTTCTAGGTTGGAGGAGAGAGCTAGAGGGAGGAGGAGAGAGAGAGAGACCCAAGAGAGGAGAGGGGTAGACATTGAAGATAATTGAGAGAGTGAGTGTGAGAGAGACCCCGAGGAGCAGCAGGAGGGAGAGACTTGAGAGAGATAAAGAAGGAGGGTAGAGGGTAGAGGGTTTAGGATTTAGGTTTAGATATATGACAGAGATAGAGGGAGGAAAGGAGGAGAGAGACCTAAGAGAGGAGTAAGGCAGGAGGAGACTTGAGATTGAGGAGTTTCAGAGTGGAGAGAGAGACCTCAGAGAGGGAGTAGTGCTAGGAGGGAGAGACTAGAGAGAGAGAGACAAAGGAAAAGGAGGCAAGGGTAGAGGGCAGAGGGTTTAAGGGCCTTAGGTTTAGGCAGAGGGAAGAGAGATAGGAGGAGTGGAGTGAGAGAGAGACCTAAGAGAGGGAGAGGGGCAGGAGGGACAGGTTGGGAGCAAGTGGTAGAGGGTTTAAGGGTTTAGGTTAAGGCCATGGGTCAACGTTTGCCATGGCTAGGAGGGGAGAGATGAGAGAGAGAGACCTGAGAGAGGAGAGAGGGGCAGGAGGGTGAGACTTGAGGAGAGGAAGGAGGAGGAGAGAGATATAAGGAGGGTTTTAAGGCTCTAGAGCTTGGCTACTTTGGTTAAGTGGGTTTAGGCTTTGTGGTTTAGGGTAGAGGGGAGAGATAGAGGGAGTGAGAGAGAGAGAGAGAGCAGGGGAGAGAGAGGGAGAGGGGGTAGGAGGGAGAGACTTGAGAGAGAGAGAGAGGGTAGAGGGTTTAAGGGTTTGGGGTTTAAGGGTTAAGGGTTTAGGGTTATGGGTAGTGATGGAACTTCAAATTTTTGTTCTTTGTGTTCTATTTTATCTTGCATTGTGTCTCTAGTCATCTATGGTGTTTGGGAAAAGCCTAAGGATCGGGTTTTACCTTTGTCTTCATGTGAAACCATAGTGTTCATCTTACACCTTGGATGGGATCTATTTTGATGTTACTTTTTAGGAAGGCTTTAAAATGACTTAAGCCCCATCACTTCATATGTCTAGGTTGGGCCCCCTTTTGTTTTATTGTTTTATTTCTTTCATCTGATTTAATTTTTCCTAAGTCTTTTGTTGGTCCCGTCTTCCCTCGTTAAGAAAACTTATGTCATTGTTTGTTATCGACCTAGTGATGTCCCCTTATTCCTTTAGGGGAGAGGTCCTAGTAGTCACGTAGGCTAACTTTCTTAGCATGTAGCAATTGACTGGAATATCATAGAACCTTCATTTTTTAAAAAATGTAGACTGGTCTCTTATTTATCTATAACTAAGGTTTGGAGGCACGACTCATCATGCAACTTGCCACATCGGCAGATCTTTTGAGAAGTGTCTAAATTTTGACTTTTTAAAGGTTCGACCAAAACTTAATCATGGAACCCCCAATAGTTGAACCAAAAATAATATCATTTGTTGCTTGTAGAATATGATATTTTTATTTAAATTAAAATTAATATACAACCTAAGTGGACCAAATACTTATTGATAACCATAAATCTTTGATATCTCTACCTTTTATATTCAACACATATGGACTAATAGTTGAACACAAAAAATCTATTTGTTGTTATAAAAACAACACATAATGATTTAAAATACAACTTATATTGAACAAAATGGACCAATAGTTGAACACTAAAACTTTTTGAAAATCCTTCACATTTAATGGGAAAATACATGTTATTTATTGTGCTCACCTTTTATATTTGTGATAGGAAAAACTATTAATATAAAATTATCCAATGCTTGTACTGATGGAACTTTAAATTTTGTTCCTAATGTTTCAATCATGCCTTGCCTTATGTCATTGGTCTTTCATGGTGTTGGAAAATTTCTTAGGACTGGGGTTTTAGCTTTGTCTTCATCTTAAACCCTTATGTTTACCTAATGCCTTGGTCGGGATCTATTTCACCGTTACCTTTTTTGAAGGGTTTTAAAAACATCTTATGCCCCATCATTTTATCTAGGCCTAGTCCCTTTGGTCTTAATATTTTATTTCCTCCGTGGGTTTTATTTTCCTAAGTCCTAGATGGCCCTGTGCTGAATGGTTTTAAAAAAACTTGTCATTATTTTCCATTTTCCTAGTAATGTCCCCTTGCCCTTTAATGAATGTTTTATTTTTTAGAAGGATGAAATTCATGCGATTGTTGATCAAAATGCATTCAAGATCAACGGTTGCCCACCATCCCATGATCGTGAATTGTTGGATGGCGATATCGCGGGTAGGCAACATGTGTCCCAGCTGGGGGATCAAATTTGCATGACTATTCATCAACTATCCTTTGATCTAAGCCATTCCCCACAATCCCACGATGGTGCTTTGTTTGATTGTGAAGTCATGGGCGGGTTCCATGTGGACTGTACAAGGTGGGGCCCGAGGAAATTTTTGTGTGATATATTTTAAATGTTTCATTGCTTCCAAAGAAAAACATTTAAAATGAAATATTTGACAAGGCTAGGGTGAAATTCATTATAAATGAGAAAAAGCAGAGAAATTAGGGCAACTAGTCTAGTGAGGAGTAGGCTACGCAACATACAAAATGCTATACCCATCCATGGCCTACCTACCTCTAATGGTCTATTAGCTGTCAGAATGATAGGACCCATCCCGTGCCATCGCCAACAACCTGCCTTCCGTGCAGAAAATAACCTAATTTGTTACCCTCACATTTTTTATTTTTGAGCCCACATACAATGGCTAAACTTCTATATATGTTTTGTTTAATATATTTAAAAAATATTTTATAAATTATTTATTAAATATTTATAATATAAAATATTTTTTTAATATATTAAAAATAAATATATAAACTCTTTAATATTTTTTATTAGTGATTTTAATGGTATATTAAAAAAAATCATATTTTGATAGTTGAATACATTCGAAATATTTCTAATATATTTCTAATTTAAAAAATATATCGTTTAATTTTTTTAATATATATATTTTTTTCAAAAATATATTTTTTATTTTTTTAAAAAGTATATTATACATACAAAATTACATAATCAATAATAGAGAATAGATTTTGGTGAATATATATCTAGGTATGTTAATATAATACACTGAAAAGTACATGCATTATAGCTAGCGCCTAGGTGGGCTCCCTCTACCTCCTTTCTTTTCTCATCCCCACATTGACGTGCTAGGAGAGCCAGCTAGGAGTTGAGATGGCGAAAAGGAAGGGGCTATGCCGGACGTAGGTGGGTGTGACTAGGAGGCTGGTCACGTGATGGAGGCAAAAAATTTCTTCACAGAGCTCAAGGATGCTATAGGCATCATTCCCTGAAGGAAATTTCATGCAAATTAAACATGGCATGTGTGGAGGGAAGTCATTTGGGTTGCATAGGCTTCTTTGGCCTTGTGGAAGTCATTAAAACTTTTCATTTCATTCCATTTAATATCGGTTGGTGGCAACTTTAGTGGTAAAAATTTGCAGCAAAATTTATTTGTTTTGGTGGTGGCATTCATGGCGAAGCGATCTCTCTCTATCATTGAAGTCTCCATGGATGGCCTAGTGAAGTTTGGTGTGAAAACGCCAATCTCTCTGAAATCTTTGGCTAGACAAGCCTCCTTCAGAGAAAAGACCAATGACTGAAGCAAATTCTCTTAAACAAGGACCCGTTAGTTCTGGTGGTGACCAAAATGATCCTGGGAGTTGGTCATTTGGCTAACAAGGAGTTCGACAAGGACAATCTACACATCTCCTCCTAATTTTTGGCATCTCTTCTGGACAACGGTGAGTCCAAGGCTGTGGCTAAACTATTGTTGGTTAAGATGTTTCACAAGGATCTGGTTAGAGGGGTAAATGAAGCATTGAGTTTTTTGGTGGAGGGCAGAGGCGTCCCAAAACCAAGTGACTTTATAGCTATTCAAGGTTCAGACGAGGTCATAAATATTTTCCCATTCCTTCTTGACTTGAGCGGTCTAGCATTGAGTAGACATAGAATGGTGGCGACGGTGGCCATTGAATTCTTAAAGAAATTCTTCAGCCTGATGGCTGTGGCTGATGTCGAGTGGGTAAAAGTCTTTGAAGATTTTTTTGTTTTAAATAATTTCCTGTGAATACCTTGTATAGTTGTTGGTTCTGATAGTTTTTAGAGTTTATCTTTATGGTCCAATGGCATCTTTCAGTCTCAAAGTTTATAAATTTGATCTCTAATGGCTAGTTTGGGAGTTTTGGGTGACTAGGGATTCGTATGTTTAGGGTCGGGGCTGAAACCTTATGGCATTTTGGGTTGGTAGTTGGCTTGGATGGCGGGGTGGTGGTGTCTGGATGGAGGGGTCTCCTTGTCTTTGACTAGTTGGGTCTTGTTTTGACCATCTTCACAGTGGTTTCTGGTAGTGGTGGTTGGGATGGGTTTGCTGGTAATCAATGGTGGAAGCTTTCTTGCATTTGTAGATGGTTGTACCTTTTTTAATCTAATATATAAATCAATCTTGTGAATCAAAAAAAAAAATCAATTTTTAATCAATTTTTTAGTTTAAATTCTATAAAATATTCAATTAATTAGTTGTATTGTTTGTTATTGTTTAAATTATGATATAATTGTTTTTTATTTTACGATTATAAATAAGGTTTTTTATTTTAGGTAATTCGTAAACAATAATGTGATCATCTTAGATCTAAAACATAAATCAAATGGTATAGATATATAATTTTCAAGATTACATCTATATTTGATCTTTAATAAAAACATAAACTAATATAATTTAATTAACCACAATCTAAATCCCAACCCTACTATTAACCGCAATTTTAAGCCTAACAATAACACTAAGTGAACGCTTATCCTAATTGAACCTTAACCCTAATTTAGCCCAAACCCTAACCTTAACCCTAACCCTAATTGAACCCTATCCCTAATTAAACTCTAGCCCTGATTGAAATCTAACCCTAATTAAACTCTAGCCCTAATTGAACCCCAACCCTAACCTAAACCCTAGTATCTCACAAATACAGGATCGAGACCTTGCCAAAACTGGTAAACATTATTGGATATGATAAAAGCTACCTTATCTTTCATTAAGGTAGAAAATTTTTGTTATACAACATGCCCCTTGAAAATTGGAGATAGGAATTGCAAAAAGAATGTAAACACTAATGAAATGTTTAGTGGTATTGTGGAATATGTGATAAAAATTTCCCTAAATGTGATTATAAATATATACTTCAATGCAAAGTACAAGACCATACTTCATTCACGTGGATTACAACTTTTGAAGAAGTGGCAGAAGAAATTATGGGTGTTACAATAAAAGAATTGAACATTTTGAAGCATGAAAAACAAGATGATGTTAATTTTTCACACTTTATATGAAAGGTCCTTTTCAACAGATACATATTTAAACTTCAAGTGAAAAAAGAGACTTCTAATGATGAACAAAGGATTAAATGCATAGTCATAAAAACAAAAAAGTTTGATTATTCATCTAAGAGCAAAGATTTATTAGACTCAATTACAAAGCTATAGGTTTCATAACATTCAAATGCTTGAATGTATATAATGTTAACAATGTATTCAAACATTTGAAAAAAAAATAGTGGATATATCTAAGTTAGTTAATGCAATTTTATCATGATATACTTCTTTGATGTTGTCAATACTAAATCTAATGATTGATGAGCATTTCTGCTTGTAAATTTATTATTCTTGGTTGATTGTTGTAATAGAAAATTTGGTATGATTTCAAATTTGAATGTGTACCCTTGTATATGGGAATTGAGATAAAGAGTGACACAAACAATAATGAAATCAAATTGATTGCTTTCCAAATTCATATTCATGAAAATGTAAGCATTTTTTCAAGTCAATAGGCATCTTGATAAAGATAACTCTCGGCGTGTTTTACATATATTATTAATTAATATAGGTATGATAGTTAATTAAATTATTAACTATATTTTATTTGTATTATATATTGAATTGTTAAAAGATGTAAAAATCTTAATACTAAATATATAGGAAAATGGTTAAAAATTTACATATTTTTCAAAAAATAAAATATAGTGTGTAATTTAAAATACAAATTATATAATTCTTATAATATTTATATTATTATTTATTGAATATTTTATAGAATTTAAACCAAAATTAGCCTCCCCTCTCTCCCTCTCTCCCCCTCTCTACATATATCTCCCTCTTCCCCATCTTCTATCTCTCCCTCCTCTACATATCTCTCTCCCTTTCTCCCTCCCTCTCTCTATCTCTCCCCATCTCTCCCTGATCTCTTGCTCCCTCCCTATACCCCTATCTATCTTCATATCTCAACCTATTTGTCCCTTTATCTTCCCATATATCTCTATATCTATGTCTTTCTCTTCCCATTTATCTCTCTCCCTCTCTTCTCTCTCTCTATCTCCCCCTATTTCTATCTCCCTCTCCATCTCTATTTGTCTTTCTCTACTTATCTCTGTCTCTATCTCCCCTCTCTCCATATCTCTTTATATATCTATCTTTCCTTCTCTCTCTCTCTCTATATATATATATATCCCCCCTCTATCTCCCTGTCTCTCTATATATTTATTTCTCCCTCCATCTCTCTCTATATCTCTTTCTATTTTTATCGCTTTTCCTCTCATTCTATATTCATCTCTACCTCTATCTATAGGGAGAGATACAAAGGTGAAGCATTGGACATTCTTAAAGATCCACCAATCTCAACACTACTCCCAACTATTTTGAGCATTTAAGTACATATTGTACGCTAGATCAAGAGGCATGTGTCAAAGCTCATATTTATTGATGCAAAATAGGTCCAAAGTCATAAATTTGACGTAGAGTTAGTTATAGTTTTGTACAAAATTTCAAGTGCCACATAGAGCAAAGATATTCTAGTTTTTTTATATCATGTCATCAAATTTGGCACTTCATCAAGATTTGTATCTTCATCAACATTAACAAAAGCAAAGGTATGTACTTGAATCCCTTGCATTTAAATTTTTCTATATATATAAATATTTTAATATTTTCCCTCAAATACATAATATATATATATTAGTGTGTATTTATTTATTGCAATAAAGAATTAACCTAGGTAACACATTAAGAGTTCTAAGGATTTGTATTTGGAAAAAATGCATGACAATTTTTTTTGTTGGATGTCGTGTTGTATAATTTAGAAAAGCTCAAAATATGAATAGGATTGTAAGGCCATATATTATTGTAGCTTACAATGCAAAAGAAGGAAGTAAATCTATTATCAATTTTAATCTACAATTTAATACCATATGAAAAATCACATGTAGTATTATCTAAAATTAACTCTTGACATATTAATTTTATAAAATACACTTACCATTCAATAAACTTCTCTCAAGAAAGAAACCCTAAGTGAACATTATGTCATGGGTTATATTTATTAATGTCTTAATATTAGTTTATAAATTGAACATTAATTATAAATATTTTAAAATCAATTAAGTATTTCAATCTAAAATTTTAATATTTGACATTACAAATAAAATTAAACTAAATTCTAATTTTTAAAATCCATAAAATATTTATTATCACTTTAGTTTTACTAATTATCTAATACAATACAATTAAATTATATTAAATACTCATTTTATATTAATTAGAATTTTAGAATAATTAACAAATAAGATCTATATAAAATCAACTTTTCTATTTTTTTCTTTGTGTCCAAATCATTTCATTTTCAAAAATTATACTAAGTTCTAGATATCATAATTAAACACAAAAAATTATTCTGTTCTAATCCTAACCCTAGTTAAACCCTAACCCTATTTGGACTCTAACCCTTACCCTAATTGAACACTAAGTCTAATTGTAATCGACCACTAAGCATAATTGAATTCTACCCCTAACCCTAACCCTAACTCTAACTAAACCCTAAACCTAACTCTAATGAAACCCTAACCCAAACCTACTTGATTGATAATCCCAACCCTAACCAAAACCCTAATTGAACTTTAAAACTAACCTTAATTAAGTATTAACCCTAATTGAACATTTATTAAACAATAGTCCTAATTGTACCATAACCCTAACTTTGAACTACAGTTGAACTCTAATCCTAACCCTAACACTAATTATTATCCTAATTGAACCTTAACCCCAACCCTGACCTTATCCTTGACCCTATTTGAACTCTTATTGAATTCATAACCTTAATTAAACCCCAACCTCATCCTCAATCCTAACCCAAATTGAACATTAATTGAACCCTAAACCTAACCCTAAGTGAACAATAATACTAATTGAACTCTAACTTTTTAGTTGAAAATATTAAAGTGCCTTAGATTTTCCCATTCATCTTCATTTATCATTCAATTCCTAATAGAACTCCAAAAATTTATACTTTTATAATGTTTTAATACACACCTAATATTAAGGGTTTAGAGTTTAAGGGTTAAGGGGAGAGAGATAGAGGGAGTGAGTGAGCGACCCATTTACATTTTATTCTTTTATTCTTTGTGAGTTAAATATTTAGTTACCCATTTACCATTAGCCGAAATGACCCAAGAATTTAATAGAATGGACTACTCATATAATACCTTGCATTATGGAGTTCAATTCTTTGATATATTACTACTTATCAAATCATTTGTAAATAATTGTAAACTTATGACTCCATTTAAGCATTTAATTGATTTTCTTGAATCAAAGAAAAAACATAGACACACAATTGAACAAATTCTCAAAATAATAATGACATCATTAAAATTTCATTCAAAATTCACTCAAATCCACATAAGAAGAGAAAATATATTAGAATTATACGTTTATTCATGCTTATAAGTCATATCTACATACAATTTAAGATAATTTTCATATATTCATCTAAAAATCAAAACAGGCTATCTATTCTATTCCATCCACTTGGGGTTTTAATAGCCAATGGCACCACATATATCACTTCCTCATCAGAGGATAGATATCTTTCTACCCATATATTCAACTCAAAACCTAGCTAGAGCTTTCATCAGTTCTCTCCATACAAATGAGCCTTGAATTCCCTTTTATATGACAAGGGAGCAACAAGCTTCGGGCTCAAATGTAATTTAACCACAAATTTTCATTTGAACAAAATCTCCATTGCATTTGACTTTCATTTCAAAACTTCCCACATGTTGAATCTATACACAAAACATAGTGCATGAACTAGGGAAAGCTAAAAGAAAAGGGAACACAAATTTTCATCAAAATCCCCTTTGTTGTTATCCACGCAAAAATATAGGCAACCAAATTGCCACGAAGGAACCACAACAACTTCTTATTTACTTGCCACCCTGCCCTTACCAACACTCAGACCCTAGTATACATGATCACTTCTAGTTGTTGCCCAATACGGTAGACCCTCAGCCTCCTCTTATTTATTGTCCTTTCCCAATATGGTTCTAGTCTGTCTGCTTGGGGTTTTAATAGCCAATGGCACTACAGATATCACTTCCTCATCAAAGGGAAAACCATGATTGAAGCGAGCTAAATACCGACAATAGTCATAGTCAGAGTTAGTCTCGGTTACATCATCAAAAGTGTTGCTCGTAAGGTCAATGGGCAAGTTTTGGCATCTAAAGGAGCCATACCCATACCTTATTTTCCTACCAACACTAGTAATAGAGCACACCGACTACTTGCCTTTGTCATCTACCAGTTGACCAGCAACGTCCTGGAATTGAAACCTTCTACTAGATCTAGTGGGCACAAGCCTGGGCTTGTCAACCAAAGCACCTTCCTGAATAGCAGGACCGAGCTTTTGTGAGCTCAAATGAACAAACCTCCTTACTAACTTACTCATTTTCTCTTATTAGTCAATCACTCAAACTTGATTAGACTTAGCCCACAAAGTGCTCTAACTCCTACAAGAATGACATTATTAGTAGTCAATTCCTCTTGTATTTATTATGTGAGGTAATGGCAACCTTCATCAATGCTTAGTAAAAATGCATGTGCAAACATGGAAATTTGGCAGCATATGTACTGTCATCGTTTAACTAGAGCTGCATGAGAATCCACAGATCACCCTTCATGATTGCCAAAAACATCTTCACATAGATTGAGATCGACGTGAATAAAAAAGCATGGAATAATTCAATAATGCTTCACCAGTTGTATGATAAAACAACCACCATGTGCCATTTTCCAACTTTGAATACTGCCCGCTAATCTCCTAAAGAGTTGGCAGATCAAATGGTTTATCTTGGGCTAACTCAGTTTGACATCCAACAAAGCATCATTCACCTTCCTCATGACCAATAACTTTAATCCATCTTGGTAGGTCCTATGCACTTTGTAAACTAAACAGCTGGAGCTATGCATCGCAATCTCATTGACCTCGTGACTTTTAACCAACCTTCATCTTCCTCCTGTGAGCTAGTAGGAAACAACAGAGAATTACATTAGCTTTTGATCTTGGTTGTCAATCTAAAACCACGGGTTATGAGATCAATAGTGGAGATTGGGCCCCACATTCCATATAGGACACACATCTGCCTTTTGTTGACCTCACGCCAAATATCAGGGTGACACCTTAGGTCTGTGAGTTGGTGAGGTACGATTGAGATCTTCTCCCATATCTTCAAATCTAAAAAACCTAAACATTGTATGATTAGTATTTAATGAAAGGATTTGGCTAAGACGTCGGCGACATGACCATTGGGGTTAATGGCTTAGCCTTACGTCACTAGATTAAAATTAAAACCCAACTTTAATTTTAAAACTTTATTTCCTCTTCAGGGTTTTATTTCCTAAGTCTCGGTTGGCCCCGTGTTTCATCTTAAAAAAAAAAACTTGTGTTTTTGTTTGTCATCCGCCTAGTAATGCCCACTTCTCCTTTTAATGAGTGTTTTATTTTGTAAGGGTTGATTTAGTGTTGTTGTTGATCTATTTCCTGTAGATATCAATGGTTCCCACCATCCCATGATTAGGAATTGAAGGATTATGAAATCACGGGTGGGCGCCATGTGTCCTATCTGGGGGATCAAATTTGCACTATTGTTGACCAACTACCACTTGATCTGAGTCATTCCCCACCATGCCATGATGGTGCTTGGTTTGATTGTGAAATCACGGGCGGGTGTCATGTGTCTCATCCGATAAATCCTAAAGAGTAAAGGAAACACTAGCCAACTTTAAATGTATTAAGGGGAAGATTACTAAAGTGTTCTCAAGATGCACATATTCTAAATCAACGGATATGTTATAATCTCACTGGAAAAGCTGCTCGAAGGTTAATGACATGGCTAGAGACTATGTTAAAGGAACAAGATCATTGATGCTCAGGATCAACAGTTGCCCGCCATCACGCGATCAAAAGTTTTAGGATTGCAATATCACAGGAAACTGCCACGTGGACTTCCTTCATAGTGTATGGTAAGGTGGGCTCCTTATCGCCGTGTTGGAAATTGTGTTACCTTGTTTTGAAGGTGGCCATCAATGATTTGATCAAGCTAAAGAATTGATAGCTCAAATTTAAATTTTCATCAAATATGGTTGGAGCCATTCATGCAGTACGAAATTAAGCTTTAATGGCAGATGAGACACTTGCTGGCATAATTTGATTGACAATAAAATCAATTTTCCTGCTTGGTCTATATCACAAAGCATTCAACTATTTTTGTGGAGTAGTTTTAGAACCAAAGGTAGAATTGCAAGTTTTTGCAGCCAAAATTTGGGAGTTCTATGAACAAAGCTGTGAGTTTATTTTCTGTGCCTCCTAGTCATTTTGCATTTGGATTTGGGAAAGGATTAGCTGGATGTGTTGTGAGCTTTTTGATGAATGTGTAAGGGCTATAGTTTAATTATAGTTGTGAGAAATTGCAATGTTTTGTCCTATAATTTTCTATATCTAGTTAGTCCTAGCTATTTGAATTATAATGTTGTAAAGAAGCTCTAGTTTGTCCGAGATGGCACCACCCAAGCAACATTTTGGCCAAAATGAATATTTGAAGTGAAACCCGTATGATGATTTCTTGGATCAATTTCCCTTGTCAACAAATGATAGGAGGAAGGGATTGCTCCTAATGCGAAGGAAAATCCTAGGGGAAGGGTTAGTGTATAATTGCTCCAACATTGTCGATGCTAGGGTTCCCCTCATTGGCTTGGAATTGCTCAGATTGTGGTATGGATAGAGGAATTTTCCTCACCCTTTTTAAAATGGATGGATGTATGATATGGGGAAGCTGGTGGTACCAAATGTATTCCCTGATGTAGACCTGCTTAGGACAATGGCTACAAGATATGACCCTATTACACAGATAATCAGGGACAATGATGGAAAGGTTCTATTGAGCATTAATAGAGAAGAGGTCCAACATATTTTTGACTTGAGTGAACCGAGCGAAGACTTGGTTCCTATCAACCTTGAGGAAATGAAGCAAGAGTATGCAAAGTTGAAATCTCTTTTTAGAGCAAGGTTGCTTCCACCTCATTTGGCCAGGATAAGAGGTTCAAAATTTCATATCAGCCCTAGTGACCAAGAACCTTTCAAATTAAATTATTGTCCAAACCATTTCCTGGCCACTTTCTATTCTTTATGTCCTATTTTGGGTTTCAATCCTAGTACAGTAATGCCCATTGCTTATATGTTCATGGGGGTGCAAATACAACACCCTAACTTCTCTGTGACCTATGACTTCACTTCTTTCTTGGCTGAGAGGATGCATGAAGGGTTGTCAAAGCTGCAAAACAATGATACCAACACTCAATTATTTTGGTATTCTATGCTAATGCATATGTTTTTGTTTAAGAATGCTAACTTTTTCTCTGAGCGAATGAAATTAAGGAAATGAGTTGATGGAGAAAGATTGCCAGTACAAATATGGGCTGTAGATTTATCTTGTAATAAGGAAAGCACTAGTTATGTACAATTTGATAATTGTTTTTCTTCTAGATTAAGGGCTAGATTAATGGTGAATATACCTAGAATCCCTGAGGAATTACATGATTTCCTCAGGCCAAAGGAGAGGAAGCTAGAATTGAAGGTTTACCATAACTGGGGTGACATTATCCCATACCCAGTCAACACTGTCTTGAGAGTATATGGTTTTTAGGGAGCCCCTCATATGCTGCCATACAATGTGCCACCAAGAGTGGGATTTGTAAAAGTTATGTGGCAGATAGGTTGTATTCATGAGGACAACCTCACTGGAAGGGGTAAGGGAATATTTTTCCAAGATTATACAGTGTTGTTTGATTTTGTATTTTCAATGAGAGGTTGGATGCATTTTGATAATTTCTTTAATGATTACCATTTGAGGTGTGGACCAAAGCGACAACATGATCCTAAGGTTTTCTTTTCTCTTTTCAGAAAAAGCATAAAAGGTGGAAAATTTGTGCATGAGTTCAATTTCCCTAAAGACTTGATTAAAAATGAATTTGATTTGAATAGATAGGAGTTGAACAAGGAGAAATGGATAGCTTATGGTAAGCTACTAGATGTTGTCCACAAAATGGATCCAAAATATGATCCACTATTGGAGTTCAGTCCCCACCATAAGAAAATTGATTTTCTAATGGGAAACTTCAAGGAAATTATGGGCACATTGAGGAGAAAAAAGGTAAATTTAAAATTGAGTCTGGGTGTACAAGAGCAAGGTGCTAAACCAATTAAAAAAATTCTAGCATACCAGCCTATGGAAAGGTGGCCCATTTACAGGAGGAAAAAGGATAGTAGTAGTGATGAAGAAGAAGTGGACAATAAAGGAAAACAGATTATGAAAGTGCCTCCACAACCAAGTCCAAAATTCAAAGTTCCTAGGGAAATCAAAATTATTGATTTAGAATCATTAGCAGAAGACAATCCCTCATCACCACCATCTGAGCAAAGCCCTAAAAGGAAAAGAATTGATCAACCATAGGAGGATCTGATGGATGAGATTATTGTTACTGATGAAGACATGGAAGTTGGCATGCCTTCCCCTCTTAGGCCATCTGAATTAGTTTTATCCGATTTAGATATGAAAAGTAAAAGTGTACAAGATGCAAGAATGGAGGCATGCAAGGAGTTTCTAGATGAAAATACATTTGTAAAAACTCCTCTATTCTTGAAATTGGTATGGAGGATGAAGTTTGAAGAGTATCAAGATAAATGTAGGAAGATAAGAGAACTAAGGCCTAACAGATCATACTAGGAGAATGATGAGGAGGTAAAAGCTGAATTAATGGAAGAATTCAAGAAAATAACTCTTGAGGAAGGAAGAAAACTAGTGAGTCAGGATGGTGTATTAATTCTTCTTGAATGGGACATTGCAGATGTAGTAGCCTTTAATGCTATTATGAAGTCTAAGAATCACTTTCAAGACTCTGAAGAAGAGGTCAAGGCAGCATTACAAAACTCTACTTTCAGTGAGGAATATGAAACTATGGTAATTTGGGCATTGGCCCCACAAGGAAGAAAACCAGATGTTTCTGATATTAATCCAAATTTTAAGGGAGGATTGATAATAAAGAGAGCTTCAGAGACCTCAACCACTGAGGCCACTAATTTGACTATGAATGTGGCCAAATTGGCCCAAAAGACTGTTGAAAGGGAGGAAGTTGAAAGGAAGAGCTTAATGGAAAAATATAACCTTTTGATGGAGAAGTACAACAAGATGCAGCAGAAAAATGTTGAGTTGTAAATTGAAGTGGAGAGGTTTAGGTATAAGCAGATTGGGGAGATATCAAGTGCTCCAGGAACCAGTACATTACCTTCCACAGTAGGGTCAATGCCTCCTGCTTCTCCAATTGTTTCCACACCAGAATCTCCCAGTTAGAATTTTGTCCTCACCCTTTCTTTAGACAAAGTTGAAGAAGAAACAAAGTGATTTGTCGATCTACGAAGAAGTAGCTCTTGCAAAAAATTGATGAATTGTAGGCATCATTTAAAAAAAGATACGAGGGATCTCTCTTAAAGCAAAAGGAAATTGTTACTACTATTTTGAGGCATTTAAATGAAAAAGGTTGATAGAAAATTGCTATCTATACATTCTTTATATTCTTTTTTGTTAGTAGCAATAAAGAATATTGATAGGGATCAAGAAGTAGCGATACCGATAATTGAAAATTGGATCCCTAGGGCCAGTGATCTAGATATCATGTATAAGGCCTCAAGGTTTGATATAAATAATTGGCCCCAATCATTAAAGCCTACTCATGTGTTAGTAAAATCATTTCAAGGTTTTCAAACCTTACCAGATGACTTGAGTAGGAAGATTAGGGAGCTGATGAAGAATTTCAATGATTGGGGTAACACATTGTTACCTGATATAATTGATGAGTAGGGAAAAATAAGGTCATTTTAGGAAATGGCAAGATCAAGCAATTGAGGCCATCAATGATCAAATCAATTCAATTTGTGATCACTTATACGATAATTTTTTGGTGAGCTATATGGACAAAATCATTAGTACCAGCTCATTTTTGGAATCTTTTGAAAGGGATGCAAATCAGATAGCGGTAAAATACACACCTTATAATACCAAGGTGGATGAGGTAATTAATTTTGACTGGCCGAATGATGATGAGTACCAAAATTGGGTAACTAAATATTTGAATGAGGAGGAGTAAATGGAGTGAACTACTAACATGTGGTAGATCAGATGTTGTAGTTGCAACGGTTCCAGTTTTGTGTTGACAGCTTTCTCGGTGTGGTTTTCTTGTGGTTTTTTGCATCAACGTTCCTCAGCTAATATGATGAAAAAGAATATTTTTCAAGGTGGTGGCTATTGTAAATTTTTTTGGAATATCACCAAGTTCTCCAATTGACTGGTGATAGGTGTACTTTCTGGCCCAGTGCTTGTTTGCTCCTTCATTTTCTATAAGAAGGATTTAAAGCCCAGAAGTATGGGTTAGCAAGTTAGATAATTTTTGTCGAGTCTAGGTGAAGTTACAGAACGAATTGTAAAGTCTGATGGTTTTAGAGAAATGCAATTTAGGATTTGATTTCATAGAGATTTAATGTTGTATAATGGTACTAGCATTTGAGTTGAAATAAAAATTTGAGCTCATGTCTCTCCATTGTACATGCATATCTGAACTTTGAATGAAATAACTAAGGGTTGTTTTATCCATCTCAATGTTGTGGTGTGTATGATTCTATTTTATATTTAATTCAAGGAATTAATCAAAATGCTTGAATGGGATTATAGGTGGATATGTGTTGTATAAAAATTTGATAAGTAGTCCTGGGTTAGAATGCATACTGATAAAATTGTAATGAAATATTGTCAGGGATCTTATATGTGATGCATTAAATCTATTATAAACCTCTAGATGCTTATGGATTTGACTCCTACAATGGATATATGGCAGTAATCTAAGTTGTAATTATTAGTGTAGTTCATTATTTGTTTGTCTTTTCCTAGAGCTTGCTACAAATTCCAAATCATTGACTATCTTATACAATGGATTGTGTTTAGTTATCTCACGCTCCAAAGAGTTGATATTGTCTATGAACAACCAATTCTAGTTGATATTATCTTATCATGTTGAGCTATTAAGTGAAATCACTTGCTATTGTTAATATTTTTATAATAATGGTGTAGAGGTTGTAAACACATTAAGGGATCACCCCCCGGGTCTTGTAGAGCCCAAAATGTAGAAGGCTTTTAAAGTCCTCGTTAGTTGGTCTAGGTCCTTCGAGCTGCCTTCAATTGGAATTGGCAATTCCATAGGTAGATTAGAAGAAAAACTTGGTTACATTGTAAAAAGAACCAACATACATGTCAACCACTTCTACAACAAAATTTTTAATCTTTTATGATCACATGAAACATAAATCACACTAATTTCAAGGTTGTTAACATCACTATTGAAAGGTTTTAATTTCTTGACCTTTCAAACATTTAAAAGTACATCATTAAATTAATTATGTAGTGGCATAAAAATTAAAAATATCGTTCATTAATTATGTAACCACTTAAGTCAAATATAATTCTATCAAGAAATTAATATCAAATAGATAATATAATCGCATAACTTATACATTTCAATGTCATTGATCTTCTTCTTCATCCAACTCTTGGTCTATATCATCTGATCCAGATTCAACATTGTAACGATTGGTCATATCATCATCATCATCATTGATATTAGTTTTGATAATGTCATCATCCACATGGATATCATCTTCATGAACATTAACTCCTACATCATCATGATCTAGTTCCTCCTCTTCGACATCTTCGTCAGGGACATCATCAGCTAACTGTTGCTCTTGATCATCATCTACATCATCTTCTAGCTCTTCAGTATCTTCTTCTTCCACCACATTATACTTTATTGGTAGTCCTCTTGGATCATGTTTAACAACAAATGACCAAACCGGTTTACCTGTAACCTCTAAGTAAAATACCTGCTCACATTGGCTTGGAAGAACATAGGGCTCATTTCCAGCTCGCTCGATCAACATTGTATTAACCATGGAAAATCCATTATCATTTTCAATAATATTTCTCTCAGGATCATTTTCATTCAATCGTAGCCTATAGCATAGAACTACGAACATAATTAATCTAAAGGACTTAAAGTCACACTCAAGTATATCATCCAAAATCCCATATTATCAATTTTCTAAGACTTTTGGATGTATGTCGCTTCTAGATGAAACATTAGTCACTTGAAAGACTACAGTTATACCAGAATCACAAGTTTTCTTCATGTCATCCAACATTTTCATTCAAAATTTATGACCATTGCACCACATAGCCTTTTGGTGTTTCACTTGCAATATGTCAAACATGTAATAATTATTACAATATCGTCAGTTGATAAACATATTTATTCTTGGTCAAATGTATGCAAAGAAAACAATCTCGACATATATATATGCATCAATATACTTGAAAATAATTAAATAATATGGGCAATTAATATATTTATGCATACCTGTTTATCTTTTAAACCATATGCTAAATCAATTTCCCTTTGTGTAACATTGGAATCTCCATTACGATGAGCTTCTTTAACCAATGAAACCACACCTTCCCATGTTAATGCACGACCATATTTTTGACATCGTTCAATCCATAATATCATTCAATCAAGATTGTTGGCAACGTAAAAATGTAGTGCATCCCACTTTAGACCAATTGCATTAAAAAAAATTGAAATTCACAAATGACGTATAACTAGTTAAATACCACAGTATACAACCTTAATTTATAATTGATGTATATTGAAGATTAAAAATTAAATTAGTACAATATACATGAAAACTATATGTAAAATGTATTTCAATTAATCTCCATGACCATCTTATAATTACCTCTTACTTTCCTCAATCTACCTTTCCCCATCAGGTACTCCCCTTTGAATTTGTCAATAGAGTTGGGATCCCAAATGCCATCTACATGGATCTTTGCTGCAAACTTAGGAAGATATTCACTAATGTACACCATGGTATGGTATACCATATATCCCTCCACCATAGAACCCTTAGGATGTGCTCTTTGTCAAACCAAAGCCTTAAAAAATTTAAAATGCCTCTCAACCATCCACATTGACCTTGTGTGTACAGGTCCACACAATTCAATCTCCTCAACTTGGTGTATGAGGGTGTTCTTGTGCATTGAAAAATGTTGAAGGTAGACATTTTTGCATTTCACACATTAGATGAAGAATTTTTCTCTTCCAATAATTTATATCTTCTTTATGGATTTATTTATATGACAACCATCTACAAGTGATTCAAGGCACAAATATATTAACAAGATTTAACAAAAATATACAGTATATTACATAACAAGTAAAAAAAATGACAATTATAAGATGTATATAACAAATTGAACAAATATCGCTACTTACCTCATGTATTTTCCAAGATCATATATAACTTGCTTGACATTGTTGTCAAAGTTGTTTGGGAGAGATAGAGGTGGAATGTACTGCAACAATTATAAAATGATATTTTCATTATTTTTCCAAAAGTAGTAAACACAATACACTGAAAAGTACATGCTTTATACAATTGTATATAATATACTAGAATAATTACCTTAATGAAGGTATGCCAATCATGCGTTTTCATCCCTGACCCAAATTCACCTTTCTTTGTTATTATATTGTTTATGTTCATAGCAAATCCTATGGGAAATCAAATTTTTTGTATGACTTATTTTATAACATTGCTTTGTTGCTCTGTTAATAACCAAGGAAGGGCACTTATATTAATTTGGTCTCCATCACTATTTAATTGAATGGCATTTTTCATTGCATGATTGGCTTCTTGAATGTCACTACAAATTTTGACAATTTTTTCTTTATCATGCCTTCCATCCAATATTTTCCATAACGTTTATGTTATATTCTTTCCAATATGCATTGTATCAAAAAAATGTACAATATGTAGCTTCTCATAGTAGGGAAACCTACTAAATTTTATGGGATAGCTTTTTAGTCCCTGTGGAAGCTGACCATTAATGCCTCAACAACCTTCATGAAGCATATAAGTTAAAAAAATTTAACAATGACAACCATTGTCAATTACAACATGAGTAAAAGCAACATAATATAATTAAAAATATAAATTCAAAACATATCATATATGATAGATAAACAATTTGATCTGATGTATAACCTTGACGATTAATTCTATTATATTCCAATTCCATAGGCAAGGTGTCATTCTTCGTGGTTTTGATGTATTCTCCTCTTTCCCATTGAAAAGATGTTTTTCAGTAGTTCGATACTTATGATTTGTATGGAGGAAGTGCCTATACTCATCAAACACCTTCTTTCCTAAACTTGTTGAATGACAAGATTTCATCTTTGGACCACAAATTGGACATGCAAATTTTCCCTTTGTTTGAAGACCTGCAAGATCATATATAATTGGATTAAAAATGTCAATTTTTTTAATTATATATAATGAATAGATTATTTTAAATACATGCATGATATCTACTTCATCAAATTAAATATTGCTAAAGTGTAGTCGAACGTTATAACATACCACAAAAATGTGTTAGCCATGGGGCATCATGAATTGTCCATACAAGCATTGCATGGAATTGAAATTGTTTTTGTCCTATTGGTCTAGAGACGTGACACATAGTGACGCCATTCCATAACTTTAGTAATTCATCAATAAGAGGCTCTATATATACATTCATATCTTTAACCTGGTACTTACCTAGTTGAATGAACATAAACATTACATAATTATTATAACCATTTTACTGCAATATATATAAATTAATGTAGATGACTATTGAATGAAAAAAATATAAGTCATTATGCAAAAAATAAGACAAATGATATGCTACCACATTTAAAAAAATTGATGTAAACAAATGGGTATGTGTAGGATCATCATGGAAAAAACAGACCCTTAAGTGGCAAAAAATTTAGAAAAATCAGAGTTAGAAAAATTCACGTAAAAAATTGAATAAGCTATCTATATTATTTCAAAAATATGTAAGAATAGAATTTGTATCAAATTGAATGTAGTTTCTAAACTACTAGGTTTATTTTTTAAAACCAAAATCTATTTGGTGAAAATTTGAAATTTCAATGTAGTAGTACTTAAATTTCAGAGAAAAAATAAGTAGGTGTTTGTCTGACCACCTTAACCACAATAAAATGATAATATTTTTTTTATAAGATTTTAGATACAAGTAGAGGACTCATGCCCATATGTGATGCATATTTTTTTGTAATTTGTTTCCAAAGAAATAATTAATTATTTTTTTTATTACAAATTTTAAAAAATATAAAAACTTGTACATCTAACCACCTTGACCTAGTCAAAATTTCATGAAATTCAATTTTTTTTCTTGATCCTATTGTATACGAGGCATAGAATGTGACACATGTTTCAAATTAAAAAAAAATGATACCGTTTGAAAGCTATAGGTGTTTTTCAATTAGCCTATCAATCATGATTTTAGTCGTAATTCAAATAGAAAATGAATAATAATAATTTATTAAATTCAAATTAAAGCATAATTTACATTGGTGGAAAGTTGAGAATCTCTTTTAAAAACCCTTTTCGTTTCATTAATTTTGGGTAAAAAAAAGTCGTCAGCCACATACCCTACAAATACCCATCATATTGCCACTTTTTGGCCCATCATGATCCTGCACATACCCAAATACCTGGAACAATCATTGACAACATTATGTGCTCCCTATTTATTGACATCCATGGAGGAATGTTATTGTTGATAACAAAAACAGGCCACATTGAGTAAATAGATCTCAGCTCTCTAAATGGATTGACACCATCCACTCCCAATGAAAGCTTGAGATTACAAGGTTCTTCTTTAAAGTGTGGCCATTTTTCCTCCATGTCCTTAAATGCAGAACCATCTACAAGCATTCGAAGAATGTCATCTCCACTTCTATTCCGTGCATGGTAATCCATAAATTACGCTAACCTTTCGCACCTAAATAATAGTTGCATACATGGAATAATGAGAATATAACAAAGAACCTTGCAAGACACCTTTTTTGTTAGTTGATCTATTCGATATCTACTGATATGAAATTTTAGGCATTCTATTGCAAATTCCTATTTTTTATGATATATAATATGATCATTAGGACATGCATCTATTACTTGGTACTCCATTCCGATATCTTTTATAATGGCACATAAATCTCGATATGAGCGAGGTAAAATATTTGATGGTGGTAAGAAAAATTCACCAATCAATCTACAAAAAATAATAATTTGTTCATATAAAGAATATTAATGGTACATATTTCATCCTTTATTTACTAGTGATGAACTAACAACAATTAAAATAGATGAAAAAATATGACATATATGGCATACCTTAACATCCATGAGATTGCTATGTTTGATAAACAATTCATAACCTTCAAGTTCAATAGCAACAATATAGCAGAGAGAAGAGTTGTTTGAGAGCCTTCATAAAGGGGCTCGTATGCCTTTTCAAGTATAGGTAAATCATGAACATCATCAAATTCATCTTCATCATCATGATCAGCTCTGCCACTAAATGTGTCATGGATCAATGTATTCGTACCATCATCTTCAACTGTATTTTCTAGCTCATGATCATATTCTTCCATAGGATCATTAACTTCATCTTTGATATTCACAACTTCATGTTCGTCCACTTGCAAAACCACATTCTCCGAGTCATGATAATCCATATCATCTACCCTAGGGCACCCCACCTTTATAATAATGATAGACACAAATAAACTGTGATCATGATTAAGTGATTATATATATATATATATAATGTTAAAACGATATAAACATTTACAAATTCAATCAATATAAACACATATAATGAAAAACTTACCAATGGATGATAATCATGCCCCCCTTCAACATGACCATGGTGCCTACAATGTTTCTCAGCTGTTGTGATTAAAATTTCTCTCTTCTTTAAGCCCTTGCAATTATTGCAAAGACAATAACATTTTCCATCACCCTTTTTTTTCAATCTAGCCCACAATCTATCAATTGTCTCTTGATTTTGTTCTGGACTAATACTATCTAACATTATTTTTCTTTACCAAGCTTGACTATTTAGATCTTCAAAAAATATCAAAATCACACTCCAATAATTTTTATTCATAGATAGGTAACAAAATCTAATAATTCTGATATTTTACACCAAATTTTTTTTTCATCCAACCACCACTGCAAAAGAGAAGATAGTCTGAAGTTAATGACCCCAAAAAACACTTTGAAATGATAATTTCAAAACTTATTAAATTCTAATTTTACTATGATTTCCAACCGTTAAGACTCCTAAAATTAGAATATTGAACTTGATCACAAACTTCCTACAATGATGGAGGTAGCAAGCTAGTAAGAGCAAGTGACCCATTCCTAAGGAGCAACAAGTTAGAATCATCATTGATAATGTCAATATGGATTTATCCTTTTAGTTAAAGATGCAATGTGTCACTTCTTATGATGATCTTATCCCTAGGGCCCTCAACATTGAGAGATCCCTAATAAAAAACAATAGAAGCATTGGTAAGAGCATGATTAGGGTAAAAACCCTAGGCCTTTGTAGAAATATAAAAAATAACTATAGCGGATTAGTGAGGTTGCCATACCAGAAATATTGAGACATTGTAGGTATTAACAAAATATTTCAATCTAAAGATTGTAGCCAATAACAAGCACACTATGTAGCTTAGTGACATTTGTAAATGCAATCTATGGTAAGAATAATGACAGTCACTTGAGATGTGATAGTCGAAAAGAGGCTGAGTAATGAAAAGATAATAAAGCTCAAACCTTGCATATTAAAGTGGAGATTTTAACAGTGAGTTTCCTTACCCCCTTGCTGACCTTAATGGATTTTCAAATACTTTTGGTAGTGTTAGACAAGGAAAATGCAATCAGGGAATGACTTTCCAAATCAAGTAACAGTGGTAATCATAGGCTCAATATTTCTTCTTAGCCATTAATGTATAATGGAGGTAGTGGATTGCATGTTTGAGCAGTGTTTTGAGACTCATTAATGATGGGAGAATAATGAATAATACCTTGTGGACTGTGAAGTAGTGTCAATAAGGTTGAAGGATCTTAAGAACTATAATACCATGAAACAATGAGTCCCCTGTAGTAAGTAGGTAGTCTATATGGCATAGTTTGATTTTATAGAAGGATGCTCATGAAAGGAATCTTCAAGTGATAGTGAGTGAGTTGTTTGAGATTGCAGCTGAGGGTGTAATACCCAATCTTAAAGGAAGTTATCAAAGTAGTAAATGTGTAAGAAAATCAAATCGTACACAACAAACAATTCACAATGTTATCTTGCATAATGCCTTGAGTTTGAAGACAAAAATCTCATTGTATCTTCATGATGAAAGTGGTGACCCTAATGGTCAATCACTACAAACCATGATTTTAAAACATGCTATTATACTTATGGAGGAAACATTTTAAGCAAGGCAGTGAGTGGTGGTTCAGAACAATGGCAGGTATGAAGGAATTGCTTTATATGCATACTCTGGAGTCTAGCTTAAGACACTATTCTTAGAAGAGATTGAAGGTGGATTATGGAACTCAAGGGTTACCATGAAAAGGATTCAAGCAAAGACTAAGATATATTTAAAAGCCATGATCATGAAGATATTAAAGATATCACATGCAAAACCCTAGTAGCTAGAGTAATAAATAGAGTGCCAAAGAGGATAGTGTGCTAGGGCAGATTTAGGAGATCTCCACATTATCTAATTACAGGGAAACACATCATTTATTTATTTTTTTAATTAAAAGAAATAATTCTAAACCCTATATAGGATACATTGATACTTCAAAATCCTCTGAAGTAATTTGAGATTATGCTAATATATGTCAAGTAACATTCATAAGGTTTAGAAAATCTTGACCACTCTCTAGAATAGCCCATTAAACATGGGTTGTGCTTAAATGCACTACATAATTTATATAACACAACCACTTTGCATATCAACCAGAGTTATAGGCTCTTTATTGCAGAAAAAGGTAATTACTCTTCGATCATGCTATAATTACATCCTAACCTGTTAAACTTGACACAACTTGAATGCACCCAATGATGATTGACACCTACATTATACAACCTAAATTAACTACATTATATGAGTGCCTCCATTTCTATCACAACATAGCCACATTAAACTTGGGTCACACATGAATGCATCATGTATTTGTTATAGCACACTTGTGCCACATGACTAATAGAGTTATGGATCACATTTATAATTACAGTCACAAGAATTTGTTCCTTGGTTGTGATCTTATGGTGATTCCACACAACAAAATCTGGACATGAAATTCTTGAAACCCTAAACCTCTAAAAAGGAAATCTAATGAGATGTTACTTTAAAATATGATTTTCAAACCTAGAACTACAAATTTGATTGCACAACTAAATTTTGCAAAAAGTCAATGACTACCCTCAACTTGGCGATATCTTCTTGAATTTTTTCTGGTTTTTCCCAAGAAAATCATCCTTAGTTCTCCACAAACTGTCTCAAGTAGAGAAAAAAATTGTCGCAATAAATCAGGCGCAAACTCACTTTTCTTTATGTCGGTCACAATTTGATTTTTTTCTATTTTTCACGTTTGTCAAAAATTTGATGAAAATGATAGCCGACATTTTGGCAAACCCCAGGTTTGTCAAAATTTTGACGAATGTCAGGGATAAAGTTTCAAAAAATTGAAAATTACACATTAAATTTTACAAGCACCTGACAATACATCAAATTATACATATTTCATCAGATAGTTTCATCAGATTTTGTAGTGAAATGAGTTAATGATTGAACAACATTTTCTTATGAAATAGTTGATTGAGATAGCTCTTTTTTCAACTAAGCAACCTAGATCATGAAATCTCATTCATATTATAACCTTTCATGATCTTATTACTTTTAAATTTGGTTGCCTTGGGAAACTTCACCAAAATTTGAGAACTTATTTGATCCCCTTAGGAAATGTCATATTAGGACCTCTTAAGACATCAATTTATGGTTTAGGGTGATAATATGGCTTAAGGGAATCTATGTCTAGTGAGGTCCTATGAAAAAATGGCATGGCTCAACTGAATAAAATTTGGTGAAGTTTCCCAAGGCAACCAATTTTCATTAAGGGCCTAGGAAAAGATGATGGCCTTAGGGTTTAGGGTTTAGAGTTTAGTGTTTAGGGTTTAGGGTAATAATATGGCTTAAGGGGATCTATGTAGTAAGGTCCTATGACAAAATGACATGGCTTAAGGGAATAAAATTTGGTGGAGTTTCCTAAGCCAACCAAATTTCATTTTAAGGTTCTAGGACAAAATGAATGCTTTAGTATTAAGGGTTTAGATTTTAGAGTTTAGGGTTTAGGGTTTAGAGAAATTAGGGTGAAGTTTGGGTGGCACTTGGAATAATGGACTTGCAAGTTAGTGACTAGTTTATGAATATTTTTCAATTTATGAATAGACCGACTATTTTCATAATAGAATTACATAATTATGTATTATTAAGATTGAGTTTCATGTATATTTTAACTGGATATTTTTTTAATTGAATATAAGATTATTTTATTTAATATTTTTTTCATTAATATTTCCCACTTAAATGAATTTTATGATATAAAATATATAATATAAAATTATTTAATGTTGAATCAAGCATTTTATTTTGGATTGTTTGGAATTGAAGGAACCTAAAAGAAAGAAAAGAAAAATATTTATATTCTTTTAGTGTCTAAGTAACTAGTACAAATTGAGATTTTAGACTAAACTAGTAGCCTAATAACAACTAATTGACTATCTAATGAGGGTTAAGATTGTCGAAAAGACAAGAGACAACACATGCAAACAAGAAATGGAAACAAGGCATGACTAAGATAGATAAAAACATAAAGTAGAAATGAATGCAAATATTATCTAATAAAGTGACAATTGGAAATGGATTGCACAAGCATTTAGCAATTTGCTAACTAAATTTGCAAACAAACATTGACAAAATTTATGAATTGTAACTATTTTTTAACATATTGTTTTCTAATCTAATTATAATTTAACATTGAGAGTAAAGTTTAACATATTGTTTTCTCAATAAAATCCAAATGAAATTTAAAACTTTTAAGCAATGCAAATGAATTTATTAAATATCAAATATTCTTAAGCTTGAAATCATCGTTTTCAAATGCAAAATGGTTTGTTCAATTTTAGTTTAGTGTTTTAGCAATTTTTTTGTTCCAATTCAATTTAGGGTTTCAATTTAAGCAATTAGGGTTTTTAATGCAATTTTTTGTTTCATTTCAAACTAGGGTTTGTAAATCCAATTTTTGTTTGATTTGAATTTAAGGTTTCAAAAAGCTTGTTTAGGGTTTCAAATGCAATTTTATTTTTTTTTCATTTCAATTGAAGGTTTTCAAATGTAATTTTTGTTTCCTTTCGATTAGGGTTTTTAAATGTAATCATTTTTGGTTTGATTGAAAAATTTAGGTTTCAAAAGCTAATTTTTATTTTAAAAATACAATTTAAGGTCCATTTTTTCCTTTCTATTCAATATCTTTAGGTTTCAATGCATTTTTTCATCTATTTCTACAAATTATCATTTCTAGTATTACACAAAATAAAATGCTTAAAATGCTAAATAAATTTGGAAAAAACATGCTAAAATCTATTCTTGTATTAAAAATTTCAATAAAAAATGAAAAAAAGCAAAAAATTTGGGGTGGAGACATACCTTGAGGTCTTTAAATAGTCGTTGTCACCCACACCAATTTGGGATCCCATGTAGAGCATAAATGAGTTTTATTTGTTTTTCAAAAAAAAAATTACCATCTTAAAATAGGATCCTAATTATTACAAAACAGGATCTTGATTTTTACAAATCGGGATCTCAATTTTTAAAAAGTGGGATCCCATTTGGAATTTAGGCTCGAGATCCCAATTTTGAAAAATTGGGATCCCTTTTATGATAATCAGGGTAACATTTTTGCAATGTCAATTTCATTTTTTTGGCTAAGGAAAAAACCTCCATGTTTCGTGGACACATCTTGGTGCATTTACCCTCCCATTTGGCCCCTTTTTATGATTTTGAGTGGTAAATATGGGTTTTAAATTCAAATTTTATGAATGTCATCCTTTGGGATCTAAAAAAATATAACTTGGATGAACTTCCTATATAAACAAGGTCTCACATCATTATTTCATTAAGTCTTTGTGATATCAAGTCAAGCACTCCATATTTAAGCATTCCAAGGCTTCATAAGAGAATCAAGAGAGTTTATAAGATCACTTCTAGGGCATTCAAGAGTATAATTATTCATCAATTTTTGCAGAAATTCAAGATGATCCATCATCATGTCAAGATCATAAGGCATCAAGCATTTTTTTGAGCTAGTGTTGTGATGTAACATTAAAGATCCAAGATTAAGCATGGTTCTACACTTGTTTTCAAGATCGATATCTACATCCTACATGGCCACTTCATGTTAGATTGTTGATTCACGTTACAATACATCACTCAAGGTATCATAATTCATGTTTCATGTTCCATGCTTCATGTTTCATGTCCTTATTTCATTATCTCATCATTTGGTTTAATTACCTATGAGGGGTTTGACTTAGGAAAACCCCTATTCACTAACAATCAATAATTTTTTCTTCTCTTTACATGTGTGATTGTAGATCTAAGTGTATTAGAGCATGAGGGATCTTTGAAGACCAAGTTATAAGCTTGAAGGAAGTTGTTGGAGTTTTCTCCTCACTTGCAAGATCCCAAAAAGTCTTCTATAGGCTTGAAATCAGAACTTCAGATCCTTAAACAAAGTGGAGTAGAAAGAGTAGAGATTGGAGTGAAGAATCAAGTCGTAACCTCTGAAAGAGCATACTAGGACTAATATGCTACCTTGGGTGTTTGAGTCCCAATATTTCAAATTTTTTGACTTTCAAGAAATTTAGATTAAGCATTGTCAAATCCTTGTTTTGGCAAAAAAACTTAGTCTGGGACTAAATCACCCAGACTGGCATATGAGTCCCACTTACCATCAAAATCATTCTTTGCAACATTTTAGGTCCTCATTCAAGCCTTTATAGGTTTCAAGGTGCACACTTTTGATTTTTTAATTAAGTCTTGCACATCATTAAGTTTCATAGTTAGGTCTTGTATTTCATCTCACAAGGGTATTGGAAATAGAACACCTAGTCATGAATCTCATATGAGATTTGAAAACCTTGTTTATTCCTATTGTGAACACTAAGGTACACAATAGTCACAACCAAACACGTAGGATCCAAACTCAAAGAGAAAAACCATATAACAAACACATAGACATATGTCTGATGAAAATTTGAGCTAAAAATAACTAGATTAGGGTACAAGGATGCCATATTCTAGAAACTTACTAAATTCAAAATTTCAATGTTTTTAATACTATTTAATAGTTTTGTCTGATCACAGTGCAGTTCTAACTTTGAATAGTTTTACAAATTTGACTAATTTATGATTATGCAATGCAAAATGCAAGTATACAAGAAATTTTTAAAATATTCAAGAAAAAAAAAGAGATTTCAAATAAAATTTTTAGATCTAAAATTCAACGATGTACTAATCCTAATTTGTAAAAGCTGAAAACGAAGTTCTTTATGTCTTTTTGCAACAAAAAAATACACTTTTGTACTTTTTGACTAAATGTAAAATGCCTAAATGAATGCAATGAATAATTTCTTATTTAATTTCACAGTCTAAGATGACCCAATTTAGAGTTTTAAATATAAATTAAGATGTAGATCAGACCAATCATGGCTTAAATTAACCCTATGTGAACTTTGAATGCAATATGATATGCATTTTTTTTATTTTTCAACTTTTTTTTTAAATAATAATGGATGCCTAAATGATTAATGGAATATTAATCTTATATCTAAGATGATATACTTTAGATTTCAAAATATCTATTATGTATATTAGTTAGGTTCACCAAAATGTTTTGTGGGAAATGATTCCTAGGGTTTAAGTAGAATAAATCACCTTTCAATCACATAACATTGAGTGAATTGAAGAAGGACAGTGACATGAGATTAACTTCCAACATGAGAGGTGGGTCAACCAATCCTTGATATATAATTCCCTTTTTGTGTGGGTGTTTGTGAGAGATTTGGAAATGATTTTTTGAATAAATGTAATGATGCAACTAGCTAATTATTAAAATGCACTATTCTAATATGAAAATAAACAATCTAGAAATTGATAACCAAATTTAATGAACAAAAAGGGATAGAGTAGATATCTATGCACTTGTGATCCAAATTTTAGTTTAATTTTAGTGGACAAGGGTGTAATGGGAACCTTAGACTAGGAATCTAAAACCAAAATCTAATTTCATAGGGCTCAGGTTACTATTTTGTGGCTTATTCCTTTTGGTTCTTCTTGTTCAATCTTTGTTTGTTACTGAGATAATTGAGTTTTTGTATCTTTTCAAGTTGTAGTGTTTGAATACATAAACAAGAAAATTATCTTCAATATTCTCCCAATCATGTTCATATCTATACCTACACATTCAAAATAAGAGGAAGGGTTTTTCCATGTAGTTATTTTCCTTAGTCAAACCCCATGTTGGTATTTCTACCTCCACAATGACAAAATTAATGATGAAGAGAGCTTATACTTTTTAGGGATAGAGGCTAAATGATAAATAAATTATCGATCAACAACTCACTACAACTCGTCACTCATATTTGGTCTCCTTGAGGGATTGCAGTCATGCACATTTCCTTAAAGGATTGATTTTGATATGGATTGATTTGACATGAAGACCTACAAGCATTAGTTGTAATGCCCCATCGCGCAAACCCCAAAGGAACAACTATATCCAAAATGGGTACAAATATCAACTTAAACGATCAAATATGAAACATCAATTTCCCCACCTCTGGAAGTCCCTAACAATAACTTAAGCTCCTACATAAGGATAAACTAACTCAAGGGCTTTCCCACATGACATAAATCCAATAAAGAGAAAACCACAATTTATTCAATGAATAATCTTGAGAGTACATAATTATGTTAAACAACACCATACAACACATTTCAAAACACAATAACTTCACCAAATAAATATTTTAATTTCTCAAGAATATTCAATTTAATTTAAATCACAAAGTTTATTTCTAATTTCTTCGATTACACCATAACATTGCAACTCTTAAAATTATCTAATTAATTCATTATCACACCATATATAACCATCTTAATATATATATACATATATATACACTTTTATGCATATATACATATATTTAATTAAACATATATTAAAAATCAATCATACATTTAAATCATATACTAAAAATTGCCCATTTGCATCTCTGTAATATATAGCAATAAGTATATATATATATATATATATTAACATTAATATTAATATTAATATATACATATATGTATATTAAATATAACAAAAAAATTGTTTCGAAACCAGATTTCCTCTGCAGTTCCTTCTTCAATTCCTTCTCAGCTAACTTTTGGATCAATATTATATTTTTCCTTCCAAGGACAATTTTCATAGAGAAGCACAATAACCTATCTTTTTCTTTTCCCAACAAAACCAAAAACCATCCTCTGTGTGTGTTAGGATAATTAATAAGATAATTAGTACTCACAAGTAAAATGTATGTATAAACATGAAAAAACTCACATAAATTTGACATGATGTTATGATGATTACATGTTGCAATATTTATACAAATTTTTCTCTTGACTGCTCTTAGGACACTTGATTTTCTCAATTTAATTTCCTTATGATCACTTGCTTCATTGAAATTATGAAAATACTATGTATTTATGTGTAATTTATCTAATTTCCCCAAAATTTAAACTTGATGGCTAGTAATAAGGATTTTAATTTCAAATAATAAATTAACAACATTAACATATTTAAATTTTGGGTCATTTAAGGGGACAAGGGTGCCAAGAGCGCCCTTTTCCAAATCCACTTTTTCAAGATTTGAAGTGTTGGGGGAAAATATTAAATGTATAATTTTATTTTGCAATAAATGATAAAATGGGACATGGAATGTAAAATTTTGGAAATTAGGTGCATAATTATGTCCAAGCACATAAGAGGGAGAAAAATATAGTGTGAAATTTTCAAGGGAGATAATTTATGACACTATAGTACTCTAAGTAAACCTAAGTGATAAGGTGCATGGAGTGAACTTAGGGGATGAACTAGCTAGGTAAAAAATCTCATTTACACAAATAATATCTTCTGCTCAAGATCTCTATGAGGAAATCCACTTGTCATGTTCATCTAATGAAGGTATCATATTAGAAATTGAAACATTCCCTTGATTGGGAAGACTGTCTTTCCAAAAAAAAATATTATTTCTTCTTCCTTGACCTCCCTCATCATCCTTATAATTTTCTCCTTTTTATCAAATACAATATGCTCAAATCTTGATTATTATATATTTTAATTGTAATTTTGATATTTTAAATTTTGATGAGTGTCCCTCAAGAATAGTTTTAGGCCAATAGATTTCTTAAGTATATCATCAATTTTTTAGGAATGATAAATTTTGATGAATATTAAATCACTTTATTTTACGTTTTCCAAAGAAAGTGTATGGAAATCAAACACCATACACCAAATCTTCACTCCAGAAGCTTTAACATGTCACATAGGGTCCCAATATGCAGTTTATTCCACCATATCTCATCATAATTAAATTAGTTTATTTTACATTTTGCAACTAATCACTATAATTCACTTTGAAGAATTATTTTATTTTTTATTTTTAAATACTACTCTTCACTATTTGGGCATTCATTTTATTTTTAAAAATGTGATAAATTTAATATATTTATATTATATTTTTTTAATAGTTTCATTTAGAATTATTTATATATTTTTCAAATTTTTAATAAATTTATGTTTAAAAATAAATACGAACCTTTTTTCTAAATAAAAATTAATTATTTTATAATATATAATTATTTTTCATTATTAAATATATATATATATGGGTAAAAGCAAGAATTTGGGTACACGAAGAGGGGAAATTTTGGGCAAAACAAAAAGTTTCACAGGAAACATGTACACATTTTCAAAAAAATGCATACGCATTATGGATTGGGTACCCGAGCCTAAATCCAAATGCCTACGCATTCAACTTTGGGTACATGAACCAAAAATGCATACACGTTTTGTGATTTTTTTTTTTTTTAATAAGTGACTGTATTTCATTTTCCCTCACCATTTTAGTCCATGCCAGAGAAGAACAGAGGAGATCGTGTACGCATTTCAAAGGCCTTGATTGAAGAAAAATTTGATTGCCACCTCCTCCCATTGACACAACTGACCTCATCGACCTCCAGGTTGGTTGAATTTTTCCTTTTTTTCATTTTATATCTTTTTTTTGTTTTGTAATTAGTATTCAGTTCTTGTTTGTTTAGTGTGTTTTAGTTCAATGTTTTATAGGTTTTAATTACATTTAAAAAACCAAAAACGTCAATGAAACAAAGAAATTTAACTTATAAATTGAAAACCATAAAAACTAAACCTAAATTGGACACATTTAACTTAGAAATAAAAACCCTAGAAAGCCTAGGTTACAAAATTTACATAGGTCCCTAAAAACTAATTTACATAGGTTAATCCTTGGACCTAAAACCTTATTTACCCTAATTTACATTAACCTAAAATAAGCTATTTACCCTAAAACTTAAACCTAAAACCCTATTAACCCTATTTTAAGTAAACTTAAAGCGAGCTATTTACCTAAATTAGGTCTCTTCAAGGAGGTTTAGATTACATTTTATATTTGAAATAACCTTTTTTGTATGATTTTTACTCTCACTCATGGTTCTTAGTTTATTTAGGGTGGAAGTGATGAAAAGTTCAATATTAGGGGCATGTGATATAATAGAAGAGGTAAAATAAGCATGTGTATTAAGATTTGATGACATAACATGTAGGGAGGGATCACAAATTATAGTCCATAGGTTAGGTACACTTTGGTGTGCCGTTGTTGATCCACACAACTACCAATGAAATTCATAATTGACTAATAAAGGAGGTACAAACAATCGATGCGTAGATATATATATTAACCAACAAATTGATTTAATTCTAATATGTTCACATAATATAAATTTGATAGCTAATTTTATCTCAGAAAACTTCATGATTGTATAATTTAACTTGAGAAAGTGTATTGGTGAATTAAAATAATGTATGTCATGTGAAACTATGTGCTTGATTTAATAAGTTCATATATTATGATGCTAGTTGATATGAGCATGTAATCACTCTATATCAATGTTGTTAGCTTATATAGTGTATGATGTATTCTCTTAAAAAAACATAGAAATGCAATTCATACTTGTTCATCTAGACTATGTGCAATATGGCTAGAGCTAGACACATAAATGTTATTAAATCAAATAAATATTAAAATGTAAAGCATGAATGATTTCTACACATTTCTCTTATTTGGAAGAGATACTTTGTGAATTATGTAAGGATGCATTATGATCATGTTTAAGCCTTAATTTATAGGATGCTATTCATAAGATCTATAGGTTGTTTGTAATCTAATTCCTATTTTAACTCTCATGTGTAGTGGCATTGTTCTAGATTAGGAAAACTAAATGTTGTACTTTCTCTAAACTAGTGTATGAAAGCTAACTTGTAGCATGAATATTTCAATTTGGAAAATTCAAATTAATTTTTTGAGAAACTTGATAGATGATTCATAAATGCAAGTCAATTATATAACCAAAGGTTTATTTTATAAGATTATTTATTTATTGAATTGATCAATTGATTCCTCACTTAGTGGCAGTTAGGTTCTTTTTTGAAAACCCATGCATGTCTAGAATTTATATAAATATTCAAAGGAAGAGTCTATGCCATTGAAAAGTTTCAAAACATATATGGTTAGAAAAAAAATTGGGTCTAAATCACTTTAGATCCCCTCTTCTTTTTTAAATCATCCAAGACTACTTAGAGGTCCAAATGGGTTCAAAATCCATCATAACTCAACAACTTACTTATAATTGAAGTCTAAAATTCCTAATTGTCGATATATTGAAGCTATTCCTAGAATGTCACATATTTTATTCAAAGCACAAGTTTAGGTGGTAGGGTTTCTCATTTACTTGTAAAAATTTATTCATGTGTCTTCTATATGTTTTCATGTCATCAAATCTCTATTTATCTAAACCCTAAACCCTAATTTAGCATTCATTTTGTCGTAGGACCTTAAAATGAAATTTGGTTTCCTTAGGAAACTCCACCAATTTTTATTCCCTTAAGCCATGGAACATTTTTTCCTAGTCCACCTTACTTGGCATAGATCCCCTTAAGCCATTCTATCACCCTAAATCGTAAATCGATGTCTTAAGGGGTCCTAATATGACATTTCTTAAGGGGATAAAAGAAGTTCTCAAAATTTGGTGAATAGAGCTCAAGCTCATCTTTGTTTATTTTGTACATTGCAATTAGGTCACTAGCATATATCTATGTGTCCCTTTGAATGTATTCTATTAATTTTTCATTCCTATCTTTAGTATTCTTTGAAAACAATGAATGAGATTATAAATTTTAATGTTAGTGTTAAACTTATAATTTCTTCTTAACTACTTTGTCCCACTATAGAGATCTTGTGTCTCTTATCATGAAATTTGAAAATTTAGATAAATCAATTTATGTCCTTGGATTTAATTAAATTCTATGTCATACTTGATTAATACATCTATTCATTTTGTTGTAGGACCTTAAAATGAAATTTGGTTGCCTTAGGCAACTCCACCAAATTTTATTCCCTTAAGCCATGGACCATTTTGTCCTAAGACCTTACTACACATAGATCCCCTTAAGCCATCCTATCACCCTAAATCATAAATCAATGTCTTAAGGGGGATTTTAACATTTCTTAAGGGGATCAATTTGGTGAATAGAGCTTGGTCACTCATCTTTTTTTATATGTTTTACATTTCAATTACGTCACTAGCATATATCTATGTGTCCCTCTCAATGTCTTCTATTAATTTCTCATTCTTATCTTTAGTATTATTTGAAAATAATGAATGAGATTAAATAAATTTTAATAAAACCCCATAAATTCATTTCTACCCTTCATATTAACAACCCCACACTGGACTCAATTTAATGTCTGTTCATGCTATGAATTTTTAATGTTATGGATTTTATAATGTTATAAATCAAATGGTCTTCAAATGAAATATATTTTGAAGTTTTTCATGTTCAATGTGATTTTTAAATAACTTTCAAATTGTGTGCATTATTTAATTAGTTTGTTGATATATATTTTTTAATTTTTTAACATGTAGTTGCCATATCATTGCTCAAATGGATCCAATGTTTAATTTAGAGGATTTTATACCCAATCAATAAATTCCTATAGATCTTGTACATCCCAATACACCACATGAACAAAACCCTAGCACACCTCCACATTCTCCACCGCCTAACCCCCCACCCCCTCCTGTAGTTAATAAAATTAAGAGGGAATATTCGAGAAAACCTCATTGTCATTCAAGGAAATATAGATCTCATAAAAAATGAGCCTAGAGTCCATCCGCATCGTAGAATCTATGATGCAAACTATTGTCAATTTTGTTCAATCTATTGATGTGGACCTAGTTAGGTTCCATCAATGGAGAGAAGAGAGGATACAATTCTATGTGGATGGATTCTCATATAAAGAAATCAATGACCTAAAAATTACCAAACAAGCCATGTGCCAATATTTTATTAACCCCCAAACAAACCAACCCATTCCACCCATGAAAAAATGAATTTCAATTTTATGGTGTAGGCACCCACAGATAGCTGCACATTTTTGGGAAAGATGGTGGATGGTGTTTGATAATTCACCACATGGCAATAGTGAGGTGCCCTTATACCTTTTGAGAAAGTTATGGGCTGATTTGAGTTGGGTAAAAAAACCAACTATTTTGATATGAGGTCATTGCAGGGAGTTGGGTGTGCCATGCCCCAACATAGGCTAGGAGCACGTGTCGATCCTCAACGACATGCTCTAATTGCTCCTATTGTTCTCCTTCTCCTGGTGTCCCCATTACATTTCAGCAATAGACCATGTTATCAACATTAGGAGAATTGAGTTGTAACACCCTGCCACGCAACCCCAAAGGAATTAAGTAAAATGCAACCAATTTTTTTTTTTAAATCAAAGGAGTGAACATTAAATAACATAATGTAACCATTATTTAGATTGCATGACTTAATCCTTTGAGGAACATGAGATCATTACTTAAGAACTAACTCTTAACATCAAAAACATTTACCCAACCTTTACATGAAACATACATTCAACCATCCATAAATATAATTGCATCAGTAACAACAATAAAGTCATAAGATCGAATAATATCCAAAATTATAACATCATTATAAATTCTTCTCATAACCAAGTTTTCAATAAAAGTACAATGCATCAACATGAGATTACATTACAATAGCACCATGTGCAATAATATACAAAAATTTCCCTACTAGATGGGAGTATTACATCAATACAAAAATAGTATAATTACATAAATCTAGAACCCACGAACCAAAGAATCAACCGCTACTACAAGTCAGCACTGAAAGAATGAACCTGCATAAAAGAGAGAATCCCAATGGGGTACAAAACACGATCCACCCGACCACCCTCGTGCCAGGAGTTGCTAAGGAAGGGTTCCCAACCAAAACTGTCAAGACAAAGACTCGCAACCAACTAATGAAAATCATACAACCCATGAGACCATTCAAATTCAAACAACAACAAAAATCACCAATACAGGACAAGTGACCAATTCCAGAGGATTTTCAAAAGACAACATAAACAAGAATGTTAGAGGAGAGTGTCATCGCATGGCTTAACATGGATTCTCTAGAATACCTATTGCAAGGTGCTGCCTCCATCTATGGATGGATTATCCAGACAACCAAGCATTGGGAGCCACCTCCATCTATGGTTATCCAGGCTACCTATCTCAAGGAACCACCTCATAGGGTTGCTCATGCGAAACTGTTACCTTTCGTGAATACAAGGAAACGATCATGCCAACCACGGCCTTCTCAATCCCCTTTAGTCTGTGGTAGCACTAAAAAGGTGGATGAGGTAACATTTATCTTTTTAGTGTGTTACTAACCATCCCCTAGTTAATTATTTAAATTATCACTTATTAAATTCACTCTAATGAGGGCTATTCTGGTGCCCCTTTGTGCACTAACCACCCACTTAGAACCACTCCCTCTAAACACTCTACCACAAAACAATAACATCAAGGATTGTACCACATAAAATAATGACAATCAAAAGTGAGGCATGACCATCTCACCAACCACAAGGAAACACAACCACAATATGGTACAATCCAAATGTATAACATCACAAATCTAAATTCAGATCAAAATCAAGAGTAACCACATTACCCCACCTCTGGAATCACTTGGGTTCCTAAACAGGATTGATAAACTCTAAGGTCCCCTCGCAGAACATAAACCCCCAAACAAAAGAAAATTCCATAATACATGAAATGATATAACTCAAAGAATCATCAACAATAATACAAAACAGACACGTCTTAAAACATGGAACAACTCTCATCAAAATGTAATTCAATACACAAAAATTCCATTTAATTAAGAACATCCAATTTAACTCCACGTTTCACCATTACATTTGTTTTCTTAAAATTGCCACATTCAACGAATAAAAATAATTGTAAACTATCTTCCTATCATACTATCAAATTAAAACTAACCTACAATAAAATTACAATTTTTATATATAAATCTACACATATAAATATATATATTAGTATTAACATTAATATTAATATGAATATTAAAATTAACCCCAATATTTATATATATATAATTGTATACTTGATTAATTAACTATAACTCAAATCTATTACCTATTGAACTTATTATGAAATGAATCCCATATTAAATACATATAAATTTGAAACATCATGCACAACGAGATTCATATATACCCTGAAATTTGGCATTCAAATATTAATAAACTAATATATATCTCATTGAATACAAATTCAACTAAACTAGTTTATACACATTTCAAAACCAAATCTATAAATATATATGTTAGTAAGAGTACGGGGCATGGAAGAAAAAAAAAACTTCCAGTAAATATCGAATGCACACAGTGACAGATGAATATAATGCGAGTGAAAGAATTACTAGTAAAACACATTACACAGCAAACTCCATACAGCGAAAGAATGGATGGGCGTCCTCGGTACCTGACACACCGTCCGAAGAAAGAATGGAGGAATTACGCGCCAGATGAAAAAAAAAGTAAATGAAAGAACTATACGCTTGACGGAGAGGATGGGAGGACTACACGCTAGCCAAGTGGAGGAAATTGTTGGTGGTACGGCCTGGCCATCCATCCACCCTATATATAAACAATGGATTTATAAAACTTATAAAATAAAGCTATTCATTATTTAAACAAAGCAATGGGAGGGATAGAATAAACATGGGTTTCCAAACAACATAGCAATAAAATAAAATTTTCATCTATACCCTGTAAGCTCGTACTAGGGCTTAAAACACACCATAAAATAGCTTGCGTGAAAACAAAGGCTGCTAATAAAAAAAACCAACAACACCCAGGGTAACGTTTCGCCCTTACATAGGGCATGGGAAATTTTAAGCAACATCACTCTGAATGCACATTCTTCCGAGGAAAAAATTTAAACATGAAGCAAAATTAAATTTAAATAAAAAATCCTTCATTCTGAATACAAACGCCCAAGCTAAAACACAACAAAATATTGGTATAAATAAGAATAAACGGGTTAACAGCCTACAAGCAAATTCACACCAACACCAAGATGAATAAATATATGCATGTAAATAAATAGATGCACAATGGTCTAACACAACATTTTGGTATCATTTTAATCTTATTTCGATATAGTTATAAGCCTATAAATGTTATCTTGAACCAGAGGTTTGACAAATAAAAAAAAAATAGGTCTTTCACTAAATTACATAAAGATATGAGTGCAAATTTACCCAGAATTAAACAGATTTCAAAACAAGGATAATCCCTACACCCAGAAACTTAATTCAATCTCTACAATTTCACATTGAGATTTAAAATCCTCTTTTAAACAAACACGCGTATAGATCCCAATTCTTTAAACAGAATAGCCAGAAGCACCGCATTTCATCTAAAAATTAAATAACCAGAGTAATAATATGAAAGGAACCTTGCGTCCTATGGCTGTAGAAGAAATCCAACACTAATGCTTTCCTCCTCCTTTCAACTCTGACCCTTCCTGCAACTTCCTTTCTAAAACAAATTCTGAGACAATCTTCCTCCCATAAATTTTATTTTATTTTTACATCCTCTTTTTAGTTCCCTTAAAAAGAATACCAAAATCCCATTTTAATAGCCCCCTGACTCTTCCTCTTCCTCTCCCATGAAAAAGATTTCAAAATAATTAATTTCATTCTCCAAATAACCCCCCACAAGAATCTCAAGCTTTTCTCATTTAATTATTTATTATTATTATTAATTCTTTTCTTTTATACAATAATTTTAAATTACCACCACTTATTCCTAAAAATTCACTTAAAACAAACTTTTTTTGTAACTAATTAAATTTTAACTAAATATAATTAAACTTCAATGCTTACTAAATCATAATTAATAAATAACTTTAATTCATCATATAAATATAAAATAATTAGTTCAAATATCCCGAAACCTTAATTAAATTAAATAAATCATTTAACTCAAAATTAAAATACCAAGACAAGACCAGGTCAATACATGACTCAACAACCTCATAACGAAATGATGGACTTGGGTCGGAAATTCTTCCTTAACAACTCCTTTTAACAACATCATACCCATTGGGATTATTTTGTGCTTGCCTTATCCTGCCGAAGCAGGTGGAATCGAGACTTTTAATCCTGCAATTCCTGCAAACAGATAAACATCAAGTAACATATAATCTCCACTAAAAACACACTTTGAAAGGTCATAGCGAGGTAGCAGGGCGCTCGCGAGCGAGTGGTACTACTCTGTCCTTTCACCAAAATACACTAAACATGTTATCATAAACATAATATCATGGAAATACATTATCACATATAAATTTAAAGAACACCATTGCATAACGAATCAAATCATCAATGTATAATATATCATCAGTTGTCACACATAATGTAAAGAGCAGTAAGAAAATTAACTAAGAACCACACATGATCAAATATAAATCCACCACATAGAGTATCATAGAGTATCCACAATATCAAAAAGTATCAAGAGTATCTAATGAATCATCAAGCATGGGGTATTACATGAGTTCACTTTCAAGACATCTCACTCAACAGACTACACACATGACCACTGAAGTGGCCAATAGAGAGCATGGAGGCTCAAGCTATAGGGATACTCAGACATCCACTTCAGGTGACACACATGCATCTAGGATGGGGTCATACCTGAGTTCACTATATTTTGAGGATCGTCCTACACAGGTATGTTCATCTTTTAAACTTAAATATAATTCAAGTTTGAAATGTGAAAAATTCATGCAAATATTAACATCAAATTATATATATAATATAATATTGATTCAATAAATGTTTTGTGTAGACACATGATCACATGATGCCTAAAACTCAATATGATCATCATGTGTATATGTCGAGTGTTGTAGATTTGGGCTCACCTTTTGGACATGTACTTGAACCAAAATATATTAAATAATTTGTGTGGATATATATCTAATGTAATTTGATTTTGTACACATGTGTGAATTGATGTATTATATTTAGATGTAGGAGGTCATATGATACCTAGTACTGACAAACCACAAGTTACACTGGTGAGCATTCCTGAGACATCATCAGCTTAGGTGTGTGCTTTCAAAATTTTGTTAAGTTTAAATTAAATACACATCATAAATCTAATTTAATTTATTCATTTACATACATATGTGTCAATGATCTATATGAACTGGTGTACATCTATATGCAGGAATTTCATGAGATACCCATGGCGGGCCATGCACCTGAAACATCATTGACATTTATACATGGGAAATCTCAGGTGTGTGATCATGAGGTCATATCAGTCGAGGTTGTAAAATTTACTTTAAATCTCCTACACAATTTTTATGGACCTTTTAAATATATATACATTCGAGGTTTTCACATATTGTTTGCTTTATATGAATATGCAGGATATAGTAGATTAGGCATTTACATCTTCTCAAGTGAAAGTTATGCTACTTATTGAATAAAATGTGCCAGTTATAGATTCACATGACCATTGGTAATTTATGCATACTAGAAATTATTTTTACTATATTTACTAGATATTTAATTGAATTTACTTTTATCTAAAATTTTATATTTTCAAGTTTAAATATGTTTAATTATATCAAAAATTCTAAATAAATTTAAATCTAATTTCAAGTTTCTTGTACTCTTTTACAGCATGATGCAAGTACATCTAGTCAACATGGAACAAAGAGGAGACTTGATTTGATCGATCAACCTTAAAGTTAGATGGTTTTATATTTTATGGACTAGATCTTTAGTTTTATTTAAATATATGTGTTGGACATGACATATAAATTTTATGGACTATCTATCTCTAGTTTTACTTTGAACATGTTATTATCATATTTGTGTTTATTTATATCAATTGACTTTAATATGATGATTATAAATGCAGTCAATTATGATATCGTGTTATGTTCATTTTCATGATTATATGCACTCATAGATAGATCTATATCTATATTTTATCTAATTTTCAAGTATTACATGCACTATATAAATTCTTATGTAGCATCAAATTTAATATATGTAATTTATCACATGGTTAGGTGAAAAATTAAAAAAAATCTTAAATAGTTTAGATCATATTCATAATAAATTAAGGGCATGTAATTTTAACTATTTTCCAATTAGATAGCAAATATTTGAATCAATAAATAAAAAAACTATCTCCTTTTATGTATAAAATGTATAATCTATACAATTGAATAATTATATAAAATGTGGTAAATATAAGACATGAAATGTATAATCTATAAAATTGGAAGAAGATATTTAAAAAGTGGCATTGAACAAACATATATTATGTATATCAATATGTTTATTACAACAATATACCTGGATAGATTGTTTGAATAGGTGCATTTTCCATATCATTGGGAGGTGGATTTGAAGACATACCTGAAGTTGTTTGCATATCATTCAAAGTTGAAGATGAAGGCATAGTTGGAATTGTCTCCATAATTGCATTTTCTTCCATATTCACCATCTCCACATTTGTATCATCTACATTCATTTCATCATTCATGGCTTCCTCTTGAACATTCTTGGAATTAGATGCTTCTAAATCTTTCATTTGACGAATCCTTTCTCTCCTTTCCCTTTGTCTTTTTGCCTCCTTATCTTTATTTGCTTGAATTTCTTCCGGTGTCATTAACTTTCTACATCTTTTTTTTTGTATTTTCTTATCACCCATGGTTACCAAACCCTTTTTGATGACAAAAAAAATAATTCAAAAAACCTATTTTCAAATTGCCACCTCCTTCAAATATTCAAATTAAACTATGTACTATGAAGATCATTTTTTCTATAAACTTTGAAGTATAAAACATCATGAGTACATCCAAAAATTCTCTTTTTCCAAATCTTTTTCTAAAAGTTCTTGTACTTGATTCCACTTTAGAAAATTCAACCTGCACTTTGTCTCTTCCAACAATTTGAATAGAATATTCCCTACATAAGACAAATTTGCAATAAAAAATGCAAAAAATAACACTTTCGGACCATACTACAAAAAAAGAATGTTGTAGGAAAATCATGTTTTACCAATATTTTTTAAATTAGGGAAAAACAACTATATTAGAAATGTGTACACATTATGTTCTAGGAACGCGTATGGGTTACCTTTACCCAACAGGTAAATAGATAATGTGTATGAGTTATGAAATGCATATACGTTTCATTTAAATAATGCGTATGCATTTTTGTAATATGTATGCATTATTTAAAATTTAAATTCCCACACCACATCTAGCCCTAGTTTTAGGCTTGGGAAAGGCTTGGCAATCTGAGCCTTAGCCTTTGACCTGCAACTAAAAAACTAAGGAAAATTGAAGAAGAATGTTGAACTTTGACAACATGACTGATGGACTTCTTTTTTGAATCAATGTATAAAATTAAAATCCATTAGAGAACACAATTTATAATTTCCAAATATATAATTTTTATTAATATTGGATTATTTTTTCTATTTTTTAATTAATTTCTAAGCAAACCAGTCTTTAAACTTGAAATATCAAACTTTTTTTGTTTTTTAATAATGTTTTTTGGTTAAGCTTTTTGTAAAAAAAATTATATGGCATTAAACTTCAAACAATTCTCTACACAATGAAAAAAAAGCTAAAAAATGTTTAGTTTAGGTCCAATTATGTTGTCCGTACATGTTGATTTTTAAAAACAGCAATTAAGGCCACTAAAAATTTAATAAAAAAAAAATATTCAACAAAAAATTACAAAAAAAATTCTAGACCAAAATTCATGTTGTTAGCTCTCTTTTCCCAAAAGGAATTAAAAAATACTTTTATTTGGGTCAAAAAGTGTTTTCCATACACATGTTTGGTATTGTAAAAAAAGGGGACTTTTAAAAAGTAGTTTTAATAGATCTCTATAAAAATTTAATTTCTATAATCTAGGTAGTTGAATAATTTACATATTTGGAAACTATATTCAAAATGCTAAATTTCATATTATTGACTTTTTTTAAGATTCATTGTGTAAGTGCCTCAAATTTTCAGTCCAAGTGTGACAAATTCTAAAAACATTAAAAACACTTCCACTTTTTGAACTTTTGTGTACCCAACTTCTTACATCAGCCCCCACACACACACACATTTCTTTTATATTTATACATATAATTATGCTTTTAAATTTATATATATATTTTTAATTTTTATCTAATATTTAATTATTTTTAAAATAATATTTGATTATATCACAAAATGATGATCACCTCTCCTCTTATCTATTCATCCTTATCATAGAGGATTTCAAAATGATGCTTAATCATTAAGATTTAATGATACTATATAAGGATAGAAAGTAGCTATGAATCTTGACACTTATTCTGATCTTCAATTTATGAGTGATACCATTCTAATGGGTTTCATTGATATTTAGGAAGTTCTTAGTTTTAGAAGTGCTTCAAATTTACTTTTAACAATTTCTACTTAGTAGATTAATGAATTAAGACAAGTCAAATATTTATCTATTTAATTTTTAGCAAGCTTGAGATTTCCTCTTGTTTCTACCTTTATACTTATGGTGGTTTGGGATATTAAACTTATAATTATTCTTTGGCAATTTTGGTTGGAAATAAATCATAATATATTTCAACATTACTAGAATCATATAAGGTAGGTTTGGAAAAATATTTTGTAATTGATAAAAGAAACTTTGGTGGTTAAGTTTTTAGTTTATGAATTTTTTACTTCTTGGAATATTCAAATTTGGAGGAAATTATATATATAGAGAGTAAGCTTTATTTGCACTAGGATTAAACCTTCACATAAGGTGAATAAATTAGCTTAATGGTGCCTCCTTGGTGAGTTCTTTCTTAAATCAACATTGATGATTCATCTCACAACAATCCAAGTGATGTGGGGATTGGTGGAGTTGGTAAAGATAATGCTAGTTTAGTTCACTTGATTTTTTCCTCTATGATAATTTTTGGCGTTAATAATTACATGGAGGCTCATCCAATCCTTGCAGGTTTATAGATTTTCTAAACTAGATTGGAAGAAGATAATATATGAGACAAATTAAATGATTTTAGTCTAACTTCTAAATAATCGAAGGTATCACGAATCATTTTGGAGGATGATATCTTTTGTGGTGTAAATTCTTTGTCTTTCATCAAACTTTGATTAAACTTCTTTTTCATATTCTTAGAGAATGGAATGTCGCTGCAAATCATTAGGTCTAGTGAATCTTTGATGTTAAATGCATTTAGAATTCTATAGATTAGGATTCATTGTCTTCTTGCTCAATCTTTGTGATTTATTCAACTTGCACACTATTATTTTATCTGATCATACCAATACAATTTTATTAAGATTTTATGTTTTGTTGATTTTATTGCTTCCTTTGTTATCTATTAGTAATGGGTTTGTGAATAAGCTCATTAAGTTTTTATCCATGTGTATAGTAAAATGTTGTTCTTATTTGAAAAGCTTTCCTTAATCTTTTTAGGTAATTAATAAAATTGTTTGAAAAGCTTTCTTTAATCTTTTCAGGTAATTAATAAAATTGTTTGAAAAGCTAATTGGAATCTTTTTAAGATATTAATATAATTTAGAGAAAACTAATAATAGATGAAAAAAGACAATAAAAACAATGCCAATTTCCGACAAGTTGCTTATCGATAAAAGCTTATCCTGCCTTCTCATTGCAGTGCATTTTAAATTCAAATGTTGACATTTCACGTGGGCTTGCTGAAATTTTGTAGATCTCGACAAATGTAATGCATGGTCAGACGGCTGGGAGTGCAAATATAATTAGCTGATAGTGACGGGTGTTTTTGCAAATATAATGGGCTTCATCACTATAATTTATGTTGAAGAATTATTTTATTTTATATAATTATTTTATTTTTATTTTTAAATAACACTCTTCACTATTTTGGAATTCATTTTATTTTTAAAAATGTGATAAATTTTATATATTTATATTATATTTGTTTAATAGTTTCATTTAGAATTATTTATATATTTTTTTAAATTTTTTATAAATTTATATTTAAAATAAATAAGAATCTTTTGTCTCAAATATATATATATATATATATATATATATATATATATATATATATATATATATATATATATATAATATTTTTTTAATTTTTATGTAATATTTGATTATTTTTAAAATAATATTGATTATATCACAAAATGATGATCACCTCTCCTCTTATCTATTCATTCTTATCATAGAAGATTTTAGAAGGATGCTTAATCATTAAGATTTAACAATACTATATAAGGATAGAAAGTAGCTATGAATTTTGATGCTTATTTTGATCTTCAATTTAAGAATGATACCATTTTAATGGGTTTCATTGATATTTAGGAAGTTCTTAGTTTAGAATTGCTTCAAATTTATTTTTAGCAATTTCTTCTTAGTAGATTAATGAATTAAGACAAGTCAAATATTTATCTATTTAATTTTTAGCAAGCTTGAGACGTCCTCTTGCTTCTACCTTTATAATTATGGTGGTTTGGGATATTAAACTTATCATTATTCCTTGAAAATTTTGGTTGGAAATAAATCATCATATATTTCAAGGTTACTAGAATCATATAAGGTATGTTTGGAAAAATATTTTGTACTTGATAAAAGAAACTTTGGTGGTTAAGTTTTTAGTTTATGAATTTTTTACTTTTTGGAATATTCAAATTTGGAGGAAATTATATTTATATTTTGAGTAAGTTTTATCTGCACTAGGATTAAACCTTCACATAAGGTGAATAAATTAGCTTAGTGGTGCCTCCTTGGTGAGTTCTTTTTTAAATCAACATTGATGATTCTTCTCACAACAATCCAAGTGATGTGGGGATTGGTGTAGTTGGTAAAGATAATGCTAGTTTAGTTTACTTGATTTTTTCCTCTATGATAATATTTGGAATTAATAATTACATGGAGGCTCATCCAATCCTTGCAGGTTTAGAGATTTTTTAAACTAGATTGGAAGAAGATAATAAATGAGACAAATTAAATGATTTTAGTCTAAATTCTAAATAATTGAAGGTATAATGAATCTTTTTGGAGGATGATATCTTTTGTGGTGTAAATTCTTTGTCTTTCATCAAACTTTGATTAAACTTCTTTTTTATATTCTTAGAGAATGAAATGTTGTTGCAAGTTATTGGGCCAAATGAATCTTTGATGTTAATTGCATTTAGAATGTTATAGATTAGAAGTCGTCGTCTTCTTGCTCAATCTTTGTGATTTATTCAACTTGTACACAATTAATTGGTCTGATCATACCAATCCAACTTTATTAAGATTTTATGTTTTGTCAATTTTATAGATTCCTTTGTTATCTATAAATGATGGATTTGTGAAAAAACTCATTAAATTTTTATCCTTTGACTATAATAAAATGTTGTTGCTGTTTGAAAAGATTTCTTTAATCTTTTCAATAATTAATAAAATTGTTTCAAAAGTTTCTTGAAATCTTTTTTAGATATAATTCAGAGAAAACAAATAATAGATGAAAAAAGACAATAAAAACAATGACAATTTCCCACAAGTTGCTTATCGATAAAAGCTTATCCTGCCGTCTCATTGCAGTGTTCATTTTAAATTCAAATGTTGACATTTCACGTGGGCTTGATCCCCGTTTTATTCAACACTCTTCCGCTGCTAAAATTTTGTAGATCTCGACAAATGTAATGCATGGTCAGACGGCTGCAAATGCAAATATAATATATTTTGTCACCTTCCCCAGCTTCATCAGCTGATAGTGACGGTCTTTTAAAAATATAATTACGAAATTTACAATGGGCGTGTACCGCGGTCCCTCTTTCAAGATGCGGAACCACACGAATCATTTATCGTAAAAGACACTATAAATCTTAGCTCTTCTTGGCACCATGCATTTGTATGCGCGTACCTCCTCATTTTCAATCGTGACGTGTACGTCTTTCTGGCTCTCCCTCTTCGTTTTCCCATCTTCAAATATTGGAGCCCATTGTGAGGTCAGCGCCTTTAATTATTTCAATTTTTTATGGCGTTTGTTTGATTCCCTATTCTAACCACTCTCTACGCAATATGATAATACAACTCTGCTGGATTTATTATTGGCAGTCCTACATCAGAAGTCTAAATGATGGTTACACAATGAATTTATATCGAGTCATGCTATCCTCGGGGCTATGAAATGAACAGGGTGGAGTGAATGATTGTGCCATGCTGAATGTGCTTCTCAGATTTAAATAGATTATATTGACATTTAAGTAAATATTTAAAACCAAAAGCTTGTCAAGGCCCCTACCTGCGCTATCAAAACCTTGTGGCCGATCTGTGACTTCTTCTTCCTCATCTTCAAATATATGAGCTCATTGTGAGGTTAGCGCCTTTAATTATTTCAATTTGTTATGGCGTTTGTCTGATTCCATATTCTAACTACTCTTTACGCAATATGACAATACAACTCTGCTGGATTTATTATTGGCAGTCCTACATCGGAAGTCTAAATGATGGTTACACAATGAATTTATATCGATTCATGCTATCCTCGATACTATGAAATGAACAGGGTGGACTGCATGATTGTGCCATGCTGAATGTGCTTCTCAGATTTAAATAGATTATATTGACATTTAAGTAAATATATAAAACCAAAAGCTTGTCAAGGCCCGTACCTGCGCTATCAAAACCCTGTGGCCGATCTGTGATTTCTTCTTCCTCATCTTCAAATATATGAGCTCATTGTGAGGTTAGCGCCTTTAATTATTTCAATTTGTTATGGCGTTTGTTTGATTCCATATTCTAACTACTCTTTACGCAATATGACAATACAACTCTGCTGGATTTATTATTGGCAGTCCTACATCGGAAGTCTAAATGATGGTTACACAATGAATTTATATCGATTCATGCTATCCTTGATACTATGAAATGAACAGGGTGGACTGCATGATTGTGCCATGCTGAATGTGCTTCTCAGATTTAAATAGATTATATTGACATTAAGTCAATATTTAAAACCAAAAACTTGTCAAGGCCCCTACCTGCGCTATCAAAACCTTGTGGCCGATAGCGCATCACTAATTCTGACATTATCCCTTCCACCTCTACGCTATAGACATGCTTATCAATGTCTGTTTGATTTTCAAATGGGCTCACTTTTGAAAATATCATTTCTTCAGCGAAAGGCACAATCTCGTGACATATTTGGATGTTATTATTCTGACACAAAATGAGGTTTCAGCGGATGGTGCGCATAGGCGGATGCTGACCATGACATATTGAAGCAATATTATATAATAAATCTACCCGTGATACAATTTATTTGAATATTAAACTTAATGTGATCTCATATGTATGTGTAAAAGATCAAAACAAAAGTTTTTGAAATGGAATTCATAAAAAAAGTAATTATAGTTTATGGAAGGTATTATAGTTTATGGTAACTTTCAGAGACAATATGTTCGCAAATCAAATCTTAGATCTCTTGCCTTCAGTTTTAGACAAGGGAGTCAAATTGAAAAATTAAAACATGTTTGATCATCATGAGAAATATAATAGAACCAAAATAAATCATTGTAAAATATAATCATGTACAATGAAGTTGAGAATCACTACCACAAACATATTGGCAAAGATAAAAATCCCCCCACTATTATACACAACCACTAAAAGCAATGCACATTGTACTAAACACATTACCATAATATGCTTCCTAATTAAGATACACATATTTGTTGCAAAAAATCTACTCTTTTGTTGCACAATACAACACAACTTTACTTACACTAAACTAAAATAGACTAATATATACATATTACATTTAATAGAATACATCAATAGAGTAGGGTAATGAATAATAGTTTCATTTAATGATCACATCATATGAAAATAAATTTAAATTGATGAAAGGTCAAATAAATTGGAGAAAGAAAAGTAAATAGAACTTGTATTTCTTTGCCTCTCAATCTATTGATGTTGATGCCTTCTTGTTTGACCTAAACGTTCATGATATCTAGCAAAGAAATGGAAGGGAACCCTAAGGTAACAAAGTGCATGCCTATGTGTGAGGCCCACCCTCCTATTGTGATCTCATTCGTACTTGATAGACTTACTACAAACATTGATACTCATTGATTTTGCACATTTTTGCCTTGATTGGTGATCATGAAAATAGATTAGTGTGGATAGTGATATTACACATAGATTAGTTTAATTTTTATAAGAAAATTGTAATGAACTAGATATTAGATGACTAAAATTTATCATTATTTTCTTCTGATGGGTGTGTGCTTGTGTATTTTATCTGTAAATGATGTGATTATATGCATACCTATGATGGATAAGGATTTGACATGCTCTTTTATTTTCTTAATTGTTAGTGTGATATACATGCATATATACACAATTGTGATTAAGATTCC